>LR991022.1:9570455-10018573 GCA_905163495.3 Cosmia trapezina | reverse complement strand
GGCGCGCGGGAGAAATCGCGGCGCGTGATTGGTCGCCCAAGTCAGTGGCACCAACATTATTATTAAACCTATGGTCCTGGGGTTGCCGCGCTACACAGTCTAATTAAAAGCGACTTTGCATAATTTATTTACAAAGAATCTTTACTAAAATTAAAATAATACTATAATTCATTAGTAAAAGATAATAAAATGTAAAAAAATCTCCTTAGTTGTTAATTTTGAAACGATTTTCACATATTTCTGAACGATTCTTGTCTATGATAGAGACATATCTTTCATAATACGTATAGTCATCATTTCCGCTTTGTTCGCGGTTTCACTGACATCCGTATCCTTTAATAAGGATGCGTGATTATCATAAAATAATTTATTTTCAATTAAATACATTTATTTTTTAATTATATTGGGAAAAAAAAGTTGTTATTTTAAGCATTTAAAACTGATGTTGAATTAGCTACAAATAAATTTTACCATAATCCAAGTAAAAAAAGCAAGCATAACCACGATTTATGTAAACTACCTAAATGGTTAGTTTATTTCTCAATAGTTTATTATTGATTAAGTACCTGGTCTACAGTAGGTGCCTACTGCGGGAATCTGTTTACTATTAAAAACTCATCCAAACTAAAAATATTAATAGAGCTCAGATTTATTGTACAAATACCCTGAGGTTCGATTGAAAATAAAACCAATGAAAATTTAGTATCATTTACTTACCCATTTACCATTCGCCTTTCCGATTAAAATACCAACGAAACTCATTTTGATGCTATAATTTATTGTTGCATTGTTTTAGTTTATAAAAAGCTACTGATAGTACTTATTCACAAAAAAAAAACAACTATAGGTATAGGTACCCAAAGTCCCTACCAGGGACCCTAGGGTCCCTGCGTCAACAATATAAGTACTTACAGAAGCACTGGAGCACAGCTGTGAACACAGAGTACTTTGAATATATGGCTGTGAATGCTGTGTGATGTCGGTCGGTTTCTCCAAAGAGTACAGTATATATATGGGTTTCTCATTCTAGTCTCCCTACCTATCGAACCTATGATTTTATTTTTGATTCAATGTTTGTAATCTTCTACTAGAATAATAATTATTCTAGAACACTTATTTATTATGCCTAGCGGAGTGTGTGTCAGGTAAAATAGCTACCTGTACTAAATAGATCTCGCTATCTGATCTGAAAGAGTTGGTAGGTACCTAAACTGTAAAACGAACCTTTTGGATAAAGTAAATCTTTTATTTTAGGTACATAATTAAACATAAAATAATGTAAATAAATATTCAGAAAAGTAAGACAAAACATAATCAATTAAGTAGCAACTTTTGAAATAAAATCACGTAACTTGCGCCGCTACAAAATGCTCAAACGGCAACGACTATGAAGACGCTTCGCTTCTTCTCTAAACCGGTCGAACAATGGAAATTCAAAAATTCGTTATATTTTTTATGGCTTCTTCAACGAGGGGAGGAATTTGGATCGTGAAGCGGCGCGGCGTCCGCTAGGGGTTGCTCGCTCGGTCGCTTCGCGCCTGCGCGCGTAGTTCGCGCCACTGCTACGTCGCTTGCAAGCCAGATGTTCTGAAAAGCTTCCTGTCGCGCCGTTCCAATGCTCCGCATTTTTATCTAATAAGTTATTGTAAAATGTGGACTAGGACCTTTTTATTATTTTGTTTTATGAGTGAAGTAATCAGTGAATAAATATCATGTGTATTGGATAAACTGTGTGAAGTAACTTAAAATTATCGAGCGTCTCGATGTCCACGAGTTCACTCGGGACCAACAAAGCGGCGGACATTTTATTTTGAGTACTCGATAATGTAGCGTTCGCGTCGAAAACATTAATGTCTTTTTATGGTTATAAATTCGGATATCGTTCGCTTACACCTTTTGTAAGTATTGTTATTTCATAGTGGGTATTTTGTGCGTAATCCTTGAATGTGTACGCTTAGGTTTAGAAGCGGTTATGCCCAGGTATCACCGCTAGGTTGTCGATATTTTGGGGAAAATGTCGTTGAAAAAAGTGACGTAAGCAAAACTGGACAGCTGGAAGTGTAGCCTTGGACCTTTGGTATTACATACAGTCTGCTAAACTTGCTATCGACCCACTCCGCTTCGGAGGCTTCTCGTTAGTGTTTTCCGCGCGCGCGGCGCCCCTAACCTCTTCACTAATTGAATTGTGATGATTATGATGCCTTACTGTAGAAAAATTGAATGTTCAATAGTTCTAACATGTTATATGTGTTAATTAACAGCGATGCCGAGAGGGGTGAAGCGAGGGCCGGCGGAGGGCGAGGCCGAGGTGGTGGTACGCGCTGGCGCGTCTCCTTCGCATACCACGCTACTAGACGACAGCCCTAGCCAGCCCATCAGCTATCACCTGCTCGACCACGGCTATGGCGCCACGCCACAGCATCAGATACGGCGCGAGGCGCCTACGGCACCGCCGAAGACGTCTGAAGTAAGTTCTCCATAAAATGTATCTTACTTCAAGGACTGAAAAATTCAATTTGTAAGTATATTATTGGTCAAATTGGGGACATTAAATAGTCACAAGTTAAATGAATGGTACTCCCAAATACTTAAATTAAATTCATCATGTTTACTTTGATATAACGAAGTTAAAGGATTTGGGATTATGTCGGAGTAGCGGGTTTACTAATGGCTCGCTGCATCATGAAAAGGCACTTGCTGTGGAATAGTAGTTCTCCATTTCTAAGCTCAACTGAACCTGGGATATCCTATGTCCTAAAAACTTGGTCTATGGAAATTTTTAAAAAAGATGTTTGCTCTAGGATTATTACTTGCATGCTAATGATGCTTATTACTTGCATGTGATGTGGCAGTGGGAAGGATATGGTAACAGTTGTGGTTTATGAGGCAATGCTGACATCACTCATTATTATTACCATATTCAATTTAGACCTCATTAATGAGGCTATCAAGTTTTGTCTGTAGTATCAAAATTGTTATTTTTGTGGTAGATAACAATGTGACTCTTTCTTTTTTCTATTGAACTGATATGTAAGGTTTCTAATTTCTATATCTGTGGATCAATACTTAATTACTTTTTACTAGTAGTACATAGGAAAGGTTACACTTGTACCACAGTACCATCTATTGGGTATAAAGATTCCAAGTCAAATTACAAAAAGTCATCATCATTGACATTTTTATGTAAATTGTATATTGGACTAACTATTACATCATTGGGAGTTCCTATATGGTGATTTGAAAGACACTTTGTAGTGTTTTTACTATGTAGTGTTATTTACAAGTTTTCTTTTCAATAAATAAATTTAGTTACCTACATTACTTAACAATAATATGAAAATGTTTGGTCATTGAGTTGAAAAGATCTTTTATTCAAAAACATAAATTATTTTGTTGACACTTTTACTCAGTGATTATTCAGCCAACGGTCAGTGGTTTATTTTAATATTTTTATTTAGATCTCAAAAGAAAGTTGTTTAGCTAGAATAATCTTGTCTTCAGAACTTTTAATACCAAAAATTTTTATTGACATAGGCACTTATTGCAAAAATATCTACCACTTAAAAAGTTCATAGTTCTTGATAAGATTCCATCATTTGGACATCCTCAATTAGATTGAATGATGATATACCTATAGACTCAATAAACATGTAAAAGTTGTGACTTTAAGGTTAGGTCATAGGTTTTAAATAAGTTACTCTATTCGGAAAATTTAAGCAATAGATGTAACTTGAGATGCAATGAGGGAACTGTTTCTGTGATTGCCACTGAAACAGTTCCCTCATTGCAGCTCAAGTTATAAATTGAGAATATTATTTGATTAGAGACCTAGGAAACTGATCAATGTGGTGCAATATTCGCCATACAGCCATGGTCAAGCAATGATTTATGTAATATTGTACATTTTCCTTAATATTGATTAAACACATTATAAACAAATGTTTGTGGTAAATAATTTTCATTAAAAATCTATCACAGCTTGTTTGTAATAATATGCATGGTTTTAGAAGCAGGGGACTGAACTTAGATGAAAATAATAATAATGAGGTCATTGGTCTCTATGGGGTCATTGAACTGGGCAAATAGAATTCTGGAGGTTCAAAGAGGATGGTTTAAAGGATTACCTTCTACTTACTTAATTTAATATTAATTGCAATATAAGGGGTGTACACAAACATAACTAGGTACTACTTGGCCAAGACAAAAAATAGACTTTTCTAGGTAAGTACTTATTAATTATATGAATTTAAGAAACCTTTGTTTATTTTTCCAACCTATCTCATGTGGTAGAGTTTATGTTTAAAGACATATTGATTATTACAATAATGATCATGACCAAGATAACGTAGGTACATAATGCACCTAATACTACTCTAATACTTTTTATCATACTTAATAATTTATTATCAATCCACATTGCAAGTCATTTTCATGCATTGGACATTGTTTATGTCCTATAACTGAAATATTTTTTGTTATCATATTCATCATATCATCATTGGTCATATTTTTATACAAATAATATATTCAAAAGAATAATTCCATAAAACCTGAATACGAAAAAAAAAATCGGTCAAAAGTGGTCAAAAACATAACGTAAAGTTCTGCAATTCGTAATCATTATGACGAATCAAAATGGCGGATCCTAGACGACATAATTTCGAGTGTGTAACGGTAGCGAGTACACTGAAAAGTGTTTAGTCGGTGGGACCCTACGCGGGACGGGACCGGGGTACGGACCAATCACAGGACAGACGCTTTCGACTACATAAATTTTCTCCGACCCACTCATTCAACAACTCGCATCACGAAAGTTTAATAATCTAATCTTTCAAACTGATAATAAGTATTTTGATTTAAATGTTATTTGTTATAAGGTAAAAATAATGCTATAAAACTAGTATATTTTCGCGGGTTTTTACTGATATATTGAATTTAGTGTGGTAACACTGATCAGTTTCATTGATGGTTAGGCGTAGTTCACATGAATTAATAGTTTCGAGAAATATGATTTAATTGTTTTGATAGGCGTTCGGTTCACACATTTAATTCAAGAAAAAGTACGTTAGTATTTTGCCTCATTTCAACCTCATAGTTATCAATCACCGTCTCGATAAAACTGTCACTTGATTTCTAACGGTACCTATTCATTATACATAGTCCATAGACATTACGAATAGATAGGTACTACCTATTTATTAATGTTAACTTATAATGTTTTTCTGGCCTTTGATTCCGTAGATCTAAACTTAATATCCTTAGAACGTTGAACGCGCATTACAACATTTACAACATACCTATTTAGCGGATTGTACAGTGCTTATACTGCCTACTATGTAAGTACCTAAACGAGTCGATGAATGGTACCAAAAAATCAAAATGGCGGACGCTTCACGCTAAATTTGAGCAATGATGCCTTTAATAGCATTGCCAAACTTTTACAATCACAATTCATAAACCTTATGCTTGGTATCGTAAAAGATGAATAAATAAAGCCATTTTGGAAGATATCAACCCCAGTCAAAAATTTCAATAATACGTATATGTACTCTTCAACGATGCTGAATGCTTAGATTCATTTGAAGAGTTCTAGGTAGTCCAGATTTGCATTTCATTGATTCAAGTTTTAAATACACCCTGTACCTATTTTGCGTTTTACTGAAAGGCGGTAATAAATCGTACATAGACCACCCATGAATTTTATTTCTGAACCGTTTTTAAGTTCTTGATTAATATGGATGTACAAATACAAAGGATGATGAGCATAAGGAGTTATTCTATTACATTATTCCAGGATTCGGATGACCATTATTGTTTTATTATCTCTAAGAGAACTAGAACAAAAGTATGAACTTTAGGACTTTATGAGCCATGCATGATTTATTTTAAGGCGGTACAATGCATAAATTGCATTGCATTCGAATCCGACTTTATGATAAACAATTCTTTCATGAAAGTCAGCTGGAGGTATAACCTTCAACTTGGTCGTTACGTGACTGCGGAGCGAACACAAGAATAGCGGGCGGCAAGTGTACAGGAGACACATATGTTAGCAGTATATCAATGTGAAGTGGCGTTCACCCGGCTCGCGGGCCATGTGGCTCCAGCTCCACTAGGAGGTCACGTGGCCAGGTACTTACTTCCTGTCATCACACTTGTATTGCACATTTTCGGTCATTGTCCTTAACGTCTCCTGCGAACTTTGATCTTTCGCTAAGAACAAGGGGATCCCTTTTTACCTGACTGCGCGACGCAAAGGAGGGTAATGAGTTTATTTATAATAGTTTGGGTTGATTTAATTTATCAAACGGTACAATAGTTTTTTTTTTGCTCGTATCAAGTTAATGTAATTTATTCGATCCCTAGCGGTTGCATAATTATTGTTACGCGGTGTACGTTTAGGGATGCATTGATGTGAGCAGTTATTTGCTGACAGAAGGGATGTGTTTGTCTGCTAGATTAGCGAGCCCCGTGTCACATCTGCACGGGTTTACTTGCTGCACACAGTGGCACGACTACGAAGACGCGCGGGACTATCAAATCCGGCAAACGCCTAGTTCTCTATTAATAATAACACAAATTCTTCGACATCATAAGAAATTGCCATTCTTTCGCGAGAGGTCCCTTCCGAGAGCTCGGCGGCTTTTGTGTTGATTCTAATTTATATCATGTATTGTTGTTACCGGGTACCCCTCCCCTCCCCTCACACCTCTTTTTAGGGCCTTGGCCCCTTTGCCTGTCGAAATTGAATTTGTTGCATGAGCTTATAGAAAATGCCTTGTGCATCTTTGCTCTCCGTGACGACTTCGGTGTGCTCTTTTCTTTTATTTTATTTTCGTAAATAAATTAATATGGCGCTTTGTCATAATTTGTCGATAATTATCATTGTCGTTATTAATTAACACGGGGTCAATGTTCTTACAGTTTAGATTATCATTAAATTTTCCGTTGAAGTGTTAGAAGTGTGAAGTTAAGCGCATTGGTTATTGTAGTGAGTGAGTGATGCTCAATTGAGCAAGTAGTGATGTGTACACCCCGGTTTACATTGCGACACTTGCACTAAGTGTCTATCTTTCTTAAAGTGTGAACAATGAGAAAATTGTGTATAAGAATTTGAGCTCAGATAGTCTGAACTTACCCTATAGGTGGGCATGTCCAAACAACATCTTTTTAATAAGAGTGGCTTATTAACCTCAAATCAGGTGACACTGTAAAGCTTTTAGTGATTTTTATGTGCAAAGTGAAAGTCATGGGGGTGAGTTAATGGAGAATGGTCAATGTTAATTATAGTCATAACCTCATAACTGAATGCTTTAATCTAAACGTGATATGCCCATCATCGCCATAAACATCGCGGTAATTATTCCGACAACTATAGCGATAAATTGAGTGGCCACACTTGAACGCCGCCACCGAGTTATCGCCACATCAATCGCCACAAATCAACAATGTGAATGCCGTTGTAAAATTATTGCGATAAGTTGTGGCTACACCTACGGCCTACGTCCATCATCGCGATAATGAACGGCATATCCCGTTGGTGTGGTCCCGACATGAGAACGAAACGTTAACAAATATAATATACAACATAACATTACGCCCTGTAATCCCCGAAGGGTTAGGCAGAGGTGTACACCCAAATTACGTAAAAAAAAAAAAATAGACAAAATAAAATTAGACTCCATAAATTACTAGATAAAGGCTGTACGCCTGTAGCTGAGCATATGTTATTTTTTTAATTAGCAGGTGCGGACTTGTAGGTAATGAAGTGCCTATCTACAATAATGTAAATAGATATCGAATCTCGTCCGTTTCTTGCTCGTTTACGTCATCAAGCTCAACATCATAAAACGTTACTACATTGTTCATTAAATTCTTTCTACGTATTTTAATCGATAAACAGACCGCAATATTCCATGAATTCCGTGTTCTAATTTAAAGGTTATTGATAAAATGTACCTATCGTGGACTTTAAGCTCTTTAAGCCAAAGGTTATTTTCAAGTACAACTTTAAGGGCGAGCGCGCATTGCGGTGCGTTTTTCTACCGCATAATCTGTGAAGTATGGAATGTCTTTGAAGTGCGCGCACTGCGGTCATGCGTTTTGTTACTGAAGGCCCCGCCCAGTGCGGCAGAACTAACGGAAACGCACCGCAGTGCGCGCTCGCTCTTAAACAAAGTAATATAGGTACATAACATATATAAAATTAAAAATAAAATGCGGTTCGTTGGTAAGCGCTTAACTTTAGAATGGCTGGACCGATTTGGCTATTTTTCGCTTCATAATGTTCGTAATAGTCTCGAGTCAGGATCATGCCGGAAAAATTTGCATTTTCTATGGGAATTTTGTATTAATTAGTGACATTTGGACAGGACAATGTGTCGGGTCAGCTAGTTTTAAATAAAAAAAAATGTTCGTCAATCCATATTATCTTTGATAAGTACATCAATTCGCTATGTCTGTTTGCTTCTTTAATTGTTATAATGTGGTTTAATAATTTGGGTTATTTATTGAAAACTTTAGCTTAATATTAATCATAAATAAGTGTGCGTTTCCACTGTTGCGGAGCTGGGCGGAGCGGAGCGGAGACGTGCATGAATCGTCCAATTACAGACGAGACAAGAGACGCGATGAGGATTTCAACCATTATGATTGGTCGATTCCTGCACGTCTCCGCTCTGCTCCGCCCAGCTCCGCGCAGTGGAAACGCACCCTAAAACATCAGCTTTGCTCACCATGATTGCATGGCAAGAGCAAATAGAAAAGCCGTACACAAACGGTGGTAGTTTAATTCGCGGAATGCATTAAAAACGTGTTTTGCTAATGCATTGCAAAAACTTGTGCAAATGTAAATCTCAAAGCATTTCTAATTTAACCGAATACCGCATTTTAATTTGCGGTTCTCACTTGAGGTTGCGCCAAAAACCAGGTGTCAAAAGGTTTTTAAGCCCAGGACGGATAGCTGCGAAATTTCCATAAAATATGCAATGCACATAGACTTATAAAAAAAGATGGACTCCGCGCTGCGCATATCGAATGTGAAGCACAGTAAGTATGCCGGGTCCGTTTGTACAAACACGCCTCGCGCACACATTTATATCATAGTATGCCGACCGGCCGCCATTACGTGACACGAGCGACGGCGTCTTTGCAGGTACTCAAATCACGCACACATAGATCGGTAGGGTGCTTCACTTTCGATATGCGTGGCGCGGAGTCCATCTTTTTTTATAAGTCTATGGCAATGCATTAGAGAAACGTGAATGTTAGATGTATGCTATTATGCAATTTGAACGACTGTCTTGCACGTCAAGTTTCCGACAAATGCCAAAAGCATTATAATGCTATAATTTGAGAAATACAAGTTTTCTTAATTTTTTCGTTACGATTAAGAGGAAACGTGGGTGATCTTTTCGTCATACAAAAAGATACAAACGCTCTCGCCTGTTTTCTTTCTGGTTAATGACCATAAAGCAATGAGTTTTTACAGAAATATAAATATCAGCTACTTCTATGCCCCTATGTTTTCCTTTTTGATGATATATTATTTTTATAAGAATTAGAACCCTCAAAAAATGCTCAAAATTGCCTATTCAGTCCACTGTCAACAGACGCCTAGTGTACCAATTTGACAACTATTAACGAAAAAAGAAAAACATAGGGGCATAGTATAATATCCTTCTTATTCAGTTTATGAAATATCTTTTAAATTGGTCCAATATTGGAGGAGGAAATAGGCGAGAGCCAAACCTCGAAATGTGACTTTTTACATAGGATATTTAGTCGGATCTGCAGTTGTCCTTATCGCACGAATTCGAGAACGGAGCGCTCGCAGAGCGACAGCAATACCTTTTTAAAATACCTAATTTTCAAAAGTCTGGTCGCCCCCATTTCCTCTTAACACATGAACTATGCGACGAGTAAAACAACTAGAACATACATCCACACATACAATCAGGCTGCCTTTTCAATAGCGTTTTGTTCCGTATGATAGATAGGCTGGCATTCATACTTGTCTTATGATGATCTGCCCCAAATACTTCCGAGTGATTCAGATTCAGACTTCACCTTCTTCGACAATACGCACGTTTCTCTTAGTTTGTGGCAATGATGTTGCTGCTATCCATAATTATGTCGCAGCCAACTAGCCTAATTAGCCATTTAGTTAACATTCTATCCTATGGTCTGGGGGTGCTCTGGCTTAGTTCCTGCGACCAATTCGACTCGTGCGTAGTTGGTCACAGTTCCAACCTAACCTATAACGAATATCATTCAGGCTGCGGCGCCGTTTAGTAAAAAGGCTAGGCTGTTAACTAAAAGGCTAATTATTTAATTCAGGCTAATTAAGCTAGTTGGCTGTGACACATACATAATTTAAATTGAAATCGACACGCTAAGAGAAGTGAAGCATGCATAAAGCAAAACCCTGCAAAAGCAGCGGATAAGTTCTTGTAACGTGCATTTATTTGGGAACGCATGGCGCAAGACAGACGTAATGTTAGTGGTCTCATCGTTTGCGGAACAGCTGTGCTATTCTGTACAAATCTCACCGTGAAAATCTAGGTGAAGTGACTTGTCATTCCAACTGATGCTAGGGATTGACACTATTGACAGCTAACTCCATGCTCACTTCACGGTGAGATTTGTACAGAATAGCACTGCAGCACGACATCTGCTGTGCCTGTGTTCCGCGTGTGGACCTTTTAAATACGAAGCCAGTATAAAGACTTCCCAGGTCAGTCAAAGCAATCTGTAGCAACTAGCAACCCACTTACAAAAGGACTCATTAATTCCCGCTGGCAAGCAATCTCAGAAAGGACACCTCTGCAGCGGTTACGCTTTGCTTCCCTCTCTGCAACATTGTATTAATGCTGACAACTTGACAGGTTTATAGTTATCCTGTCATAATAATTATGAAAGTCGCCAAATTCTGGACTGCGTACAAGGGCTGACGTGTAAATGTTGCGTGCTTACCCTTATCAACCGGCACGACATGTGCTGTATCGTACCTCGTGTCATTCTAGCATATCTAAGGCCGCAGTACACATTGGGTCATGGTGCTGGGCCAGCATGTTGGGCCAACGTCTAGGAGTCTACTAGGCGTATGTCGGTAGTTGTCGCCAGCGCTGGATGACCAACCAAACAGTGTCGATCTTTCGTGCTCACATCAAAGGATCTTGGCGCACTCCGCAAACAGTGTTCACACGTTGGCCCAACATGCTGGCTAATTAATAAGACACTACTAGACACTACTACACACTTACCTCGTTCTGTTCCGATGAATAGTCAACATCCACTATCTTCTTTTGCGCCATTTCTATTTAGTCACTCTATTTTGCTGTACTTACATTTAGGTAATAATTACACGAACTGTATAAGTAACTTGACGCGGCTGCAAGAGTTCCCGCATATATCTTGCGCCAATGCAGAATGATCAATACGCCAATGTGGAAACAGCGACCATTGGCGATACGATTTTTTGGCCCAACACCTTGGCTCGTGTGTACAGCGGTCTTACATTTAACCACTGCTACAAAACAGTAAAAGGAAAACATCGTAAGGAAAGGGGCACGTCCAATGTGACATCTAGCAATCCGCGCTTGGCCCGCGTGGTGGAAGCGTTTATAGGCTGATTTTGTATACGCTTAATAATTTTATAACGATATCGTAATTTCGCATTGTCCCCAGGCGGTTAAAAGAAGACTGAACCTGAGTGAGAGCAGTTCTGGCAGCCAGGGTCACGTGGTGCCCATGAAAGCCGACTTCAAAACGCCCAAACAGAAACGCGTGAAGGTTCTCACGCCCTACAGTCGACCGTCCAGTTCCATGAAAAAGTACACCGAACGTTCCAGGTACTTGTCTCAGTGAGAGGTAAATTTCCATTTTAGAGAGTAGTATTTTCTGTAGTTAAATAGCGGCTCGACACGAATAAAAACTTCTATGGAGAAGAGCTCCAAAATTGTCGTGAAAATCGTGCCGAAATCGCAAGCTATTCGCGGCTACAGAAAGAATAGGCGTGGCCGGATGTGTGATAGAATTGATTCTGAAGATGGAAGGCCGAGCAAATTAACTTCACGTAAGAGTTACTTCAAAATTGAGTCCAGCAATTAAAGTCGCCCTCAGCGTCCTTCTGTCTCTGAGGTCAAATGGCGGGCAATATTGGCAAACAATGTGAAACAGTAAACAAATCCTGTAATGGCGGCTGAATCCAGACTACGCCGTGAACGGTGTGGTGGAAACTTGGAAATCCTGTATTCGTTTCTCATCAACTCATTCGTCCAAGCAATAAGTTAAAAGCATCAATAAATCTAGCTACGTCCTTGTGTACATAGAAACAGAAGCAAATCAAAGGAATCGCCTGCAAGTAACTAGAAAATAAAGAAAAGAAAAACTGGTATATTTACTTAGACATCTTTAATTTTTCTAATTATCATATTATTTGTTTCAGGTTTGACACATCATTAGGTTTACTCACAAAAAAGTTCGTTGCGTTGCTGAAGTCCTCGCCCAATGGCGTCCTAGACTTGAACATAGCGGCAGAACACTTATCGGTCCAAAAACGTCGTATCTACGACATCACAAACGTACTAGAGGGTATAGGAATATTAGAGAAAAGATCCAAAAATAATATACAATGGAAATATGGTGAGTGTGAGCTTTCAGCAAATAATAAATGCTACATTCGTTGTTTTGTGTATTTTAGTTTGAGATTGATTTTAACCCTTAAGTTTGAGCATTTTTTTACGTTATGAGCTTGTGAAGAGTCGATATGTTATATGGATGAAAATTAAAAGGCATTCAATTGCTGATCTACATTCCATACCCTTTAATTAGGCGACGAAATTTCTCCTGTTCAAAATTAAAGCGGCCTCAATATCAGTTTGACATTATCTTCAATGAAACATACATTTGGGAGCCTGAAAATAATCCTGTAGAAGTCCTATGGATAAGATTCAATGGACGACATATAAAATTGTATCATGGTGCTTGGAGTGTTCTGTAATAAAGGGCTAAAATATCGGCGAAACATGCTTTGGACTTTGGAGTCGAGTCCACTACTGCAAGACTATACACGCTGATACAATCTGTTCATAATAATTTGTGTAACACAGCAGGGAGTTCGACTCGCCAGCTGGTTAAATAATAAGTACAGTAGTTTGTAACTGGTTATCAACTGTCAAATAGGGGAGGCCGTACTTGTGGACAGTCGGATTAGTGACCACAGGATGTTTTCAAAGCTGGAGATGAATATTGTCAGACGACAATAAGCTTTATTTTAATCTGGTTATTCTGCCACCTGTTGGTCGTCCCCAGCAGGAAAATGTGTTTGGAAGCTGAACTATTTATTTTCAACTTAATTTAAAGGTTTATGCGTCGTGGGAAGTCGTAGTTTTAAATCAACAGATTCGAAGGTAAACTGTTATCAATATAAGAAAATATTGAGCTGTAATTGGGGCACAGAGATTGTGACACGCACCAAGTACTTATGTTGCACTTAAAACGGATAATAGAAGTTAAAGTTCGAAGAACCTGAGTTCGATTCTCAGCACCAGCAGTAATTTTTTGTTCTGACGCTGTCAGTAGGCCGACTTGGATTATACCGCGTGGGTGGGTGAATCATGTCTTCATTGACATGTTATTACGACGGAGTGATCATTAATGACGTCTTCTTAAGATAGTAAGTTAATAACACACGTTGTGGTGGAAAGATTGGCGTCAGCAAGGCCGGTTGCGTGGCTGGTGGTCCACGGTGCGGAGACCGGACCATTAGCGATTTGTATGCGGTAAGTATGGTCGCAGAAGTACAGGCATGTTGTGGCACAGGCGTGGGCTCGGCGGGCGACGTGCGCGGCGGCGACGCGGCGCTAGCGCGACGACTGCGGCGCGACGTGCGCGGGCTGGCGGCGCGCGAGGCGCGCGTGTGCCGCGCCGTGGGCGTGGCCGAGAACGCGCTCAGCGCGCTGTCGGCAGACCACGGCGCGCGCGCCTACATCACGTACGCCGACCTGCGCTCCATCCGGGACTTCCGCAACCAGACCGTCATACCCATCAAGGCGCCGCCCGACACGCGGCTCAGCGTTAGTTCATACTTACATACTTATATCTTTCTTACGCCCCTCGCCCTTTTTCTAGCTGTCGTCGCAGCTCTCATTTGAAGAGCCGAAAAACTACTCAAAAATACGCCTGATTAAAAAATACAGAACCTCTAAGTTGCCTCACTTTGTTTATACTGTAACTTTACTTGTTTTTTTAAGTTCTAAATTGCAGTAATACTAAATGCATATGATATTATTTACCATCTTTACAGGTACCCCATCCTGACGAGAAGGGCTTCATGATACATTTGAAGTCTATGTCGGGTGAAATAGAAGTCTACCTCTGTCCAAAAGAACGTCCTCCTTCGCCTGCTTCGTGTAAGTTTAATTCAAATATTTAGAGAATCTGAAAGTATTATTACATGCACATGCTGTCTTCATAAGTACTGCATCAGGATTTACAAAAGAAAGTATTTTAATGAAATAGGGTAACTGCTAGTGTTGTTAGAAACTCGAGTCTTGGAGTCTTATTTAATAAAACTTGAGGTATTTTGAAGACTCGAGTCTTATAAATAAAACTTAGGGCTCAAGTCTCCTTCAGAATTTGGCGTCTTTTGTAAAAAGACTTCCTGCCAAAAAGAACTCAAAGACTTTTTAAAAGAACTCATGACTGAGTCCTCCGCATTTTGATTCAGCAAATCGTCAGACTTCAGGTGGATACTTTTGATTAGGTTATTTGCGTTTTAATGCAATTTAATTGTTATAATTTTTTATTGTGGGATTTGTTTTCAATCAGTTGTGGCGGCATCTACATCGCCACATATGAACTACGCATCAATGACATGACGTCACGCAATCCTGCATCGCGCAATTAGAGTTTACCACGCGACTAGCATATATACAATGTCCCGACATCGACCGTCGGGCAGTAGCCCACCAGACACGACACCCGTCTGGTCGGAGGATCCTCCCTTTTCTATGGAGGATGAGTGAACTTGACACCCTGTTCCTCATACCTCTAAACTGGTGACCCCGAGCATGAACGTCAGCGCAGCCTTCGTGCAACTACATCAGCGTGACGTCATCAGCATCACTTCCTCAAGCTTTCGAGCGGCGAGTCACACAGCCAGCCATCATCCACGGCTTCAACGGGTATCCTGACCACAGCATGCAGCGGACGCGCATTCCTGGTCATCACCTTCAGCCTCAACCTCAACCCAGCGCTGTACACTCCGACTCACTGGAGCATAACGCAGCGCCACCCCGACTCACTGGGGTATCACCGCAGACAGTTCCGACTCACCGTGAACTATGCGGCACCCGGTTCCGACTCACTGGAACCACAACTGGCACTGGCAAGCATCGCAAGATACACGACTCAGCCCACTATCGACCTCCGGTCTCCGGAGGGGAGTGATGTGGCGGCATCTACATCGCCACATATGAACTACGCATCAATGACATGACGTCACGCAATCCTGCATCGCGCAATTAGAGTTTACCACGCGACTAGCATATATACAATGTCCCGACATCGACCGTCGGGCAGTAGCCCACCAGACACGACACCCGTCTGGTCGGAGGATCCTCCCTTTTCTATGGAGGATGAGTGAACTTTACACCCTGTTTCTCATGCCTCTAAACAGTAAATAAATATGGATGACAATATAAAATCACCCAGTATTACCTATTATAATACACCAACTCATGTTCATGACTCAGTCTAGCTCAAAGAACTTAAAAGACTCTAAAGGACTCAGAAGACTCAAAGAACTTAAAAGACACGAAAGAACTCAAAAGACTCAAAGAACTCGAACTCATGTGACTAACGAGTGTCTTGAAAATCTACTCAAGTCTCGAAATGAAGACTAAAAGACTCGAGTTTCTTACAACACTAGTAACTGCTGTAGTATTGGCCACGCTTTATTAACGGGCCACTCATAAAAAAAGAGGCAAGGAGAAGAGGCAAGGAAAAGAAGCAAGCTCGTGACATTCTTGCATTACCTTGTTTCTACCCCTTCTTTAGCAGCTACCTTGCTGCTTGGGTAATTACTACACAGTAGTATTTTGTGATCAAAGTTACCTGAATTGAGCAACCAAACCTCCAAGGACCACTCTTTGTCAAAGTCGTGTTTGCCATCATTCAGCTGAGAGACGTGCTGGTCTGTGGTCATAAGACTCCTCAAAGCAACGTCATAACAACTGCTCCTCTGCTTCCTCCGTCCTGCGGATTCTCTAGACTTTAAACAGGTCATCGACCCGCATTGTGGGACCTACGCATTCTCGCCACTCGAGAACTGTGGTCGCCAATTCCATGTTTTAATCCATGAATGTGCTGCAACCAGGGCAGCATGTGCAGCCTATTCAATAAAACCGACAGGAGACAATCCGACAATCTGACTACTTCGTAAGCTTTTTTCTTCAGTTTTCTGGTTTATTAAACACCCATCGTGAAAATGTGACAATTACGTAATTTTTTGAGAAATATAATGCATTGTCAGTTATATTTATAATAAATAGGGCCCAGGTGTCCCGTAGGTCTTCACTTGTTACCTGCCTGCTGTATACCTGCTAATGTTTGTTGTTGTTGCAGCGACCGGCCCCTTGCCGGCCGACCCGCTGCTGGAAGACAACAAGGCCCTGCTGGCGCCGCTCATAGCGCTGCTGCAGTCCAAGCCCTCCACCTCCATCACCGCTGACTTCACGTGAGTTTGTACACTTGTGCCATTTCATTAGATAAATCGTATCGATAACATTAGGAAAGGTGCATTTATCGAATCGGGTAAAAAAAAACTGTAATGATAGATGAAAGATGGTAATAAATTATAGTAGTACTGAAATATTGTAAGGAGAAAATTAAGGTGCAACTTTTGTGGAAGATTTAAAAAAAATGGCTGACCTGAAGCTTGAAGAACTTCCATCGTCTATATGCTGTTATGACGATGCAACATTTATTGTTGCTTCAACTTATGGTATGCCACACAGGTAATTAAATCGCACCGTGTAAATCAGTTTTTATTATAGAAAGTGCTTACTCGCGCCCGTGGACTTGCTCTATCTAGCACAATAGCATAAGCATAATCAGCCCATAATGTTCCCACTGCTGGGACACAGACCTCCTCTCTCTGGAAGTGGGCCATAATCCACCACGCGGTCCCAATGCGGGTTGGTGGATGTCACATGTCTTCGAATTGTTGATTCTAGTACATCCGGTTTCCTCACGATGTTTTCCTTCACCGTTTTGGGAGCAATGGTGATGAAATTAAATACATAAAGCAACTCGTAAACCGGGGTCCGGGGCCTGGGCCGCTACTGCTCTCCTGCGTCTATCTCAATCAATCTGCCTAGACTTTTCCCAACTATGTTGGGGTCGGCTTCCAGTCTAACCGGATGCAGCTGAATACCAGTAATTTACATGGAGCGACTGCCTATCTGACCTCCACAACCCAGTAACTGGGTAATGCAATACCCCTTAGTAAGATTGGTTGTCAGACTTTTCGAGCTTCTGATGACCCGTAACGACTGTCAAAGATCCACGAATGACAGCCGGGATCAACGGCTTAACGTGCTTTCCGAGGCACGGAGGAATCTCGTTGTGTAAAGATGGTCACCCATCCACTGACCAACCCCGGCAAGCGTAGCTTAACCTGATGGATCGACCCGTGCGGCTTTTATTACTTAGCCACGAGCTCCTCCCTCCTGCGTCTATCTACAACAAAAGAAAAGAAGAAGTCGGAATTTTATTACTGTGTGAAGTGATGGGGTTAAGACTAGTTTTGGGCTTGAGCTGAGCCAATATTTTCCCTCGCTATGCCATACAAGCTGGAACACGGCAATGCCTTTCCCAGAGATAAGATGAGGAGCCGGTTGACACGACGAGATTTCGTGTCAACCTGCTTACGGTTTTCATGACTGAAAGAAACAAAGAAAATAATTTTATTTAACTGTTATGGCACATAATTTGGCAAAAAAGAAAAAAAAAAACTTAGTGACTGTAGGCTAATGTATGTGTTTTCTGTTCAGGACGCCAATAAAACGCGAGCCTATGAGCTCGTGTTCGTCTTCGTCGTCGTCGTCATCGATGGTGGTGTGCGCGCCGTGCGTCACGGACCCCACGCTCCCGCTGGGCGCCGCGCTCGCCACGCCACAGCCACGCCACACGCCGCACCACACGCCGCACACGCCACACACACCTCACACACCGCACTCCAGCTACCACGAAGCGCTCAACACTCCTGACAGTCAGTATCGTGAGACATTAATATATTTGTAGCGAGTTTCAGCTCTGTTAGCTACTGTTTTTGTCAACAAACACTATCGGTATCAGTAAATAGATAGTGCTTGGAGTCAACACAGTGGGCGATCAAGTTGGTTGTTGTATCATAAACTTCATAAAACAACTGCCAGTTTTGTGATAGTCTCTGTCTGGGGATGATAAAATGACAAGTTGGATGTTCATCCTACGTTCTTACAGGAGTCAAACCCATGAATTCTGCTGACAGGCTTTACCACATTCTTTGCAGTACTCACTGAGTGTACATAGTAGGGTTATTGATGCCTTCTGACAATCGCCTGTACATACACTCAAAAAAGACAGTTGCTTACATGAGAACAATGTTTATAAGCTAATAAAATATGAAGTTCGTTACAATCGTCACTGCATCATTTATGAATATTATGATACACCCATCCAATGCATTTAGTTTTTAGGAAGGGTGTTATTTGAGATTATATTATTATATTCAGCTAATTGAGTCTTGCATTGATTGAGTGTATTTTTTCAATCAATTCAATACTCAATTAGCTGAATATTTAATCGCAAATAACACCCTTCCTAAAAACTAAATGCATTGGATGGGTGTAGGATGGAGTCTTGTACTCAAAGTTAGTTCTTCAACCAATACGTCAGTATGTTCCCCAGGCGGCGGTGCGCGGGGCCGGCTGCGCAACGCGCTGATAGCGGACAGCGACGACTTCGCGCCCATCATGGGTGGCGGGCGCTTCCAGCTGCAGACCGAGGACCAGGAGTCAGGTGCGACATGCAGCTCACACATAGACACGCGGCATACGATTATTAATACATTATATACAAATAAAGGTCTAAAAATAAGTTTTTGATCGCCATACTCACAAATAGAAGACAATTCAAACTGTACCCAGCGTGCTACGGTCACGACCGAAAGACGGGAGATCGTAGCGAGCTGGGCAGTCTGGTTTATCTTCTGTTTTGTATTGTGGGGTCAAAAGGTTCGTTCCTGTGTTACTTTCGGATTTTTTTACTCGATTTTTGCAAATATTAATGCAGTCACCTGCAAGGATTTTTGTGAAGCCTTTTAAAAGGATTAATCAATTAATGTTTCTGTTGGTTGTACAGGTTGCGTTTTTCGTACATAGGTAACTGGGCATAAAATCATAATTAGTTCAGTATTTTTACATGATAGATTGATACCTTAACTTGCTTGTAACAACAGACACACCTTGCAGTGATTATCAATTCACTGTCATTATTTTGCATTATTATATTGATAAATCATTATCAGTGTTAACAATAACTAATAGTGGGTGTTGATAACAGTAAGCCCCGGTTAATTCAATTGAATTGTCATCTCTTGTGGTAACTTATATTCAGTTAATTTTGGTGAACCAATTACAACAAACAACATAAGAATCAACAACAACTGACCTTTGATCAGATACTAGGATCCGATGTTCAGTCTCTGATGAAGATCAGTGAATTTGCTGTCAATTTTCATATAAGCTGTTGGGATTGGCTCAACAAAATAACAATAACCAACAAATAAGTTGTCAGGAGATTTTTCAACAGAGTAGTAACCGGGAGTTAATTGCCATTTCGATATTAAGGTATCAATTTAACAAAATAAAACAATAATAACCATGTTCAATGAGCGTCTAACCTTTACTTATATGTCACAAAGTCATGGGTATGCTAAGTCACGCTATAGGCAAGCGGGCTCAGGACGAGCGCACGTCTCGTGGCTAGCACTTTGGCTGTGAACTGTGTGTCGCATTCACATCACAGTCAGAGTTCTAGCTACGCGGCCGTGCGGCGCGGCGCGACCCCTCACCACATTACATAGTAGTCATACGGCAGCGGGATCCACTAGGTTGGTTGTTAATTTATGTGCCGACACACAAAACGGTGCGACGTCGCAGCGCACAAACTGGATATTTCCATAAGAAACGCTTCTGGTGACGTCGCAATGCTTTTGTGTGTGTCGGTCTTAACTGATTCACTGTGTACGGAAACACGATGTACTAATGTTAGTTCAGGAATCTTAAAAAAATCGTGTGATTTTTCTTCAGTCTATCGATTCAGCCTATATCTAGCTAGATATAGGCTGAACAGATGGACTTCCAAGTAACGAAGCCTTCACTTTCACTGCTCTCACACTTCCAATTCTAAGGATTTGCCATTCCAATCTATTAAAAAGTGCGTTAGTTCATCGTGTTCCCGAATATTGTCATCCATGTACAATTATGTGTCATCATGTAACATACCACCGACATGCATGCTTCTCCGTCATGGTGCTCACGTCATCATCATGAATGCTTCACTAACTTTTTTAAGCTACGGTTTCCTAAAAGAGCGGTGGCCACCACTAACGGCCGCAGGACGGCTGTCATGAAAATGATGGCAGTGACAAAGATTTAAATCGTTAGATTCTCCCTACCGCGTTAAAAGATAGTCGCTATTCTGATTCGTTTTGACACCTCTAACACACAATTACGCAGTGACTACACTTGATTGTCATGGAAACGCTATTTAATAATGTGTGAGCTCACTTCTCAGTATGGAGACTTTTTCTTGTGACTAAGTATGGTGAGGGCAAATCTAGCGATTTAAATGTTTGGGATGCGAGGTTTAACTCAATGTCAAATACTTGTGAAAATGACAGATTTTCATGTCGGCCGTGACGGAACCGCTTTCCTAGGAAACCAAAGCTTTAACTGTCACGATATTACGTCAGAGGGAGAAAGGAATTGTGTTCCATGTTCCTGTCTCTCAAATTGTGTATGTGGTTGTTGAAATGTATCAAAACAGACTCTGTCGGGCATTGGCTAGACTAAATGTTAGCTATTGCCATCCTTTGCAAACAGATGAAAAAGAAAGAGGCAGATGAAAAATAGGTTGTACTAACACATCTAAACAGGCTGAAGTTTTGACATGAGACTTTAGATCATCGCCAAAGGTTATCCGTCTATTTCTGTCTATTAGTAAAAAGAAAAGCAAAAGCAGCAAAAGTTTCGTTTAATTTAGCTGGAGTTCAACAGAGTCATTTTTTAACACTGCAACAGAAATGTTTATCCAAGATGATTTGGTTTTAAAAAGGCATTATGATGCTCAGTTTATCGTCATTTCTGTCGCAGTGTCACCATCACTAATTGTTGAATTCATGTAAATAATGTTGCGTTTCGGATGTGGATTAAACTGGTTTTTGTATTGTGTAAATAATTTGCTGACACTTCTAATAACAATCCTACAGATTTCAAAAACATATAAAGTGTTTGTATAATAAAAACACAAATACCATGTTTTTAAAGTTTTTTTTTGTAAATATGTCAATTTGGTGCATGCTCACATCGCGTCGCGGGCAATCTGCTAAATGTTGGCACGCATTTTCATGTGAGGAAAGACAAATAGTGGTTGGGTTCCTAAATTAAAAACATATTGAAAGTTTGTTAATTAAATGACTACTTTGACGCCAATAATCCCCGAAGGATTTAGCATTGGGACACTAAAAAGTTGAAACCTGCGATAACCTACTGTAACAGTATTGTTACCTCGCTGATGTCGATGTGAGCATCCCCATCGGAGAGCTTACAGCGGTTCATGGTCGGTTCGGCGGGCGTCGGTCGCGGTGTATCGGGAGCCGGGGGCGGCCGCGAGCTGTATCCCGTGCGGCTCCAGTGCGCATGTAGCACCATGGGATTCAGCTCACGGACGCTCGCCACTAACAGCCAACTCATCTACTAACTCCACAGACAACCATCGCCAATGTAACAACGCTCTCATGTCTAACTATGTTTGCACTGTGTTCTAACCTTCGGAAAACGTCGTTTCATTCATTCACACACCTGTCACCGTCACCACCATTCACAAGGATCTTGGGATATGCTTCCGTTTAACTTCATCAGTTGCAAAACGATTTTAACGACATTTTTCGAAGACATACTCATTTTGAATGAAGAACAACGCTGCTGTAAAATTCAAACTTCATTGTTGTTTTACATTATTGTTCAAAATGGGCACCTCAATTTTAAATTGACAAGCAAAAATAGACAATCTTCTGACTATTTTCGTTTGAAAACTTTTACTCACATGCAATATTCAAGCAACGCGCTCGCTTTTTAGACTAAGGGAATTCCATCACTAATATTTAATTCACAAGCTTACAACAATTTGAGTCGAATCCCGTGAGGCCATAAGCTGGACTCACGCTCTGTGGCCAATCCCGCACGGGAGACGAGATGCAAGACAGGTCGTACAATTTTTATAGCTTCATACAACAGTTACGAAGATTGCACGAACCGTTCCGCGTCCGCGCGGGATTCGCTTAAACCGACCGACGTTCGCACGGACGTAAAAATATAGCGGCGGGATTTTATCGCGCACTGGATTTTCAACTCTCGGTGTTGAGCCGAGCATTGAGAATCCAACTTAACAACAACAGAGTGCATTCTAGCGAGTCGCAAAAACACTGTTGGATTTTCAACTCTCGGTGCTAAGTAAAGCGTTGAAAATCCAGTGCGCGAAACAAAATCGCCGCGATATTTTTACGTCCGTGCGAACGTCGACTAAGTGTAGTTCGAGTCCAGCTTAATGACCATATTCCATGGGTTTCAGGCGTTCAGGATGCGTGCGCGTTGCAAGAAGTATTGCCCATTTTTTCCTTCGCCTCTGCTTCGCCTGTCAAAATCAAATAACGCTTGCTCTTATTGTCCGTCTGACTGTTTGTACAGATTTTGCAGGTGATGTCGGGGTGGGGGCGTGTTTGAAACTAATTTTGTAAATAATCTGTGAAATATTAATTTGTAAAATATTTATTTCATTTGATGTTGAGGTGGGCACACGTGATATTAATTTGTTAGGAGTATGTAACGTATTTCCTAGGCGCGCCCATGTCATTCATCGTCTAGTCGAGTTCATACACTAAACCCGACTTTTATCTGACTGATATTGTGGTCGGTTGATGGAGCTTGTGCGCGCCTATCCTTGCTGACATTCTTTCATCGTGGAATTTTATAGTAATTTTGATAAATAAATAATAATAATTATGTTTATAATGTGTGTAATCTTTTCAGCATGCAATTGCGATATTATGAGATTACTAAACCATGTAATGACAACATTACGACACTGTACTGACATGGTGTTGTTCCGTGGCATTTCAGAACCGCTGGAGTTGGAGCCGTTCCTAGCGCTGGAGCCTCCCATGTCGGCCACGGACTACGGGTTCTGCCTCGACCACGACGAGGGGCTGGCGGAGCTGTTCGACTTCGAGTTCTAGTGGCGCGCGCATGCGTGCCAGCGCCGAGCCAGTGTCGGCGCCGGCCACATGCCACGCCCTGCACCGCTGTCCCCCTCGCCTGCTGCGAGTGCGTCCTTACTCATAGCACTGAGCTGTGCTCACTGCAGGCTGTACTCGGGTCAACGTCACTGCAATTGTTTAGGGTTTCAAAAGAGCTCTGTGCGCGCGTTGTGACAACCGCTCCAGGTGTTGGGACGGGTGCGACCCGCTCCCAAGCCTTGAACATTTGACGCGAGGTCGGGACGACTGTAGTCTTGTTTACAGAACACTCTCACATCTTTACATATGTTGTGCTTATGATTGTGTTGCGGGCAACATTGTGTTGAACATCTAGCTTTTATTTTTGAGTAGAGGCTTAGCAGAGGCATGCGTGCAGGCTGGTAGACTGGAAGCGCTAGGATAAATTAAGCAATACCTGACGCCATTTACTAGTGTTTTTGATGAATATTTTTAAAGTTTATTTCGTTACGTCGCGTATGATAATGATGCCATTTTATTTATGGGTCTAACACTCATCATGTTGAGCTTGTTTTTGTTTATCCGAACATTGCTTTCGACTAGACTAGGAAATCCCTATTTACTTATTCGCCTTGAAATAGACGAACGCTCTCAAATGCGGCGTCCATGCGATCATGTGGAAGCGTGAACGAAGCATTTGTGTATAGAAGTGAGGCACTTTTAGGACTTGGAACAAAAAATTGGTTCCACAATAACTTGTAAGTAGGTAATGAGTAGTTCGCCCACACAAGCTGCGTTCTTAAGTTCTGCGGAATAATACATTTTTATTTGATCAATCTGGTGTTGGCCGCAGCCCCGCCGCCTGTGTGTGTGCGAGCTATAAGCAATATAAATAAACTGACACTGGATCCCATGTACCTTTACGAAAGTCAAGTAAAATATGAGAGTGTTCTGTAAAAGCAATAATGTGTGAACATTGAACATCGCGCTTTTATTAGTTTTATAAATTGATTTCAACGTAAATTATTTAGTTGGATTATTTGTGACGTAGATGTCGAATACTTAATTAATGCTCCGTTCTGTGGGACTGTAGCCGGCGCAGGCTGTTATGATACGATACGATACTATAGCAGATCACTGAGGTTCCGGAGTTTATCTGGGAATGTTGTAGGTACAAGTTATGGAGGCGGAAGTAACCTAAAGTGGAATAATTTAAATTTATATAAGAACATTTATTAAATGGCAACAGGTAAGTTTTGAATTTGACTCTTGCAGACTCATTATTTGTCGTGCAACATTCTCAATTATCGTCAGGTTTATAATACATCAGTTTACTAAACACCGTTAACAACAACAGACAGCCTCAAACAACCCAATCTGAATAAAGAAAACATGGTGCTAATTTCATTTCTTCATGTATTACCGCCGACTGTAGTCCCACATTACTGTTTAATAAACTGAACGCTTATAATGAAAATGTTCCTTGAAGGTTATCTAATTGATTTGTTTGTTTTACTGGCATGTTGCGTTGAGTGCCGACGGGCACGGCTTGTCTGCCACTGTCGGAGAACGCGTGGTCGGTATCTCATGGGGGCGCATACTACAGATACAATGCCTTAAGACAACTTTGTAAATATTACACATGCCAAGTTTTTTATGCGATCTCTATAGTTTGTTTTTCACGTGTACGTAGGAGAAAGAAACTAGAATTTGCAGTATGCGTCCGTGCACACACGTTGTTGCGAGCACTTAGTGTAGGTTGTGTCGTGTCGCAGTGTGGAGCGGCGCTCGAGCGCTCGGAGCGCTCGCAGCGCTCGCCGTGCTCGCAGAGCTCTCGTGCTGCAGTGCTCGCCCGCTGCGCGCTCGTGTAAATAGTGTCGCTCAAATCAGAGGGGCGCGGGCGGGCGTGCCGTGTACATATTACACACTAATGAACGGTGATATCTTAGCGGCCTTCGATTTTACTTGTAAAGCTAGCTCTAGTGTCCCATACGTCATACGTTCACGTTAGTTCTGTCGTTTGCGTATTGCACATTGTTCCGTTATCAATATAACTGATTTGCCAAATATTTAGTTAATACCTGAGTTTGTCATTTAAGTTTCATTATGGGTTCGTTTAGTTGTCATTGTAAATAGTGGAGGCAGGGCGGGCGCGCGGCGAACGTCTACATTATAATTTTGAATGTTTAAGTACAGAGTGCGATGCCGCGATAGCCGTCTTATCGTAATGTAAGTACATTACTCGAACTCGTTGGCACGCCCCCGCTCTGCCAATTTTGAATAGTGTACAGCACAAATGTCATTGTAAAAAAAAACTATTAATAAGTGCATATCAAAATAATTTTAATGTTAGAGTTAATTTGGAGAAGTGTGTGAGCGGCTTGAGTGAGGGAGGCGCGGAGTGTCGGATACAGGCAGGCGGAACCTGGTTGCAATACTAGTGCACGTAGTACGAACGAGGGCGAAATAATTATTTTAATGTTTAGTTCTCTTATTACATTAGTTACATTCCGTGCCCTTGTAATAACAAACAAGATCCCGCGTCTTCCAGGCATTTGTACATATTTAGATTTCGATGCATTCACGAGATTAGACTGAGAACGTGGATTTCAAATATCACGTTACTCGATCAACAACAATAACTGCACGTCGATGTATGCAAACTGTTCACGTCAGAGATGTCCATCCACAAGGGCGCGGAACGCTCGCTACCGAGTGTGAACATGCGACTACGTCCCGCCAGACTACCCGCTAATAGTATTAAATCACTAATATGTTTATTTATAAAATTATTTGTTATGGGTAAGCTTATGTTCCGCGATACGATTTTATTTCTCCACATCTACAGTACGTCAGCTTTGTTGTGCTAAATCGTTTTTAATGTAATTTAATGAATTTTTAACATTTTTCGTTTCAAGATCGTTATCATTAAGTTTTATTTCGATTTGATAGGATTTCAATTTTTTTCGTTTTAAATATTGTTTCCGTACAAAGCAGACTCTGTTGAATACTTTTTTGAAATCATACCATTAAAACAGATTTTGCTTTAGCGGCGCTCGTGAAGTACCTTATTTTAAAATTAAATTTGAGTACTACAAGAAACTTTAGTTACCTCATGTCATGTTCCTTAAACATCGTTGAAATCGATAGTAATGTAATAGTATCAAGTTCGTTGATATACCATTTTGATACCGCGCAATAAACTATCGCTTGATAGTTGCTGAACACATGGGTACCTGAGTGTCGATTTTTGAGGAACACGTGCAATCAATGTGCAGGTTGCTACTGTTGCTAAAGGCCGGTCGCGAAGCAGAAAGAATTTCGTACAATTACCCCTCATTATTTATCTCTATCGCTCGTGCACAATTGTATTGCAAATGCCGTCGCGTATTGCCCTCGCGCTCGCACACTAGAAGACCTTCTAAGGTGCGAGCGCGACGGCAATGTATTAGTGTGCGAGCGATAGAGATAAGTAATGACAGTCATTGTACGAAATTCTTTCTGCTTCGCGACCGAACTTTAGTCGCCTAAACAAACATTTTGTTCGGCATGGCGCTGCCTTTTGCTAGGTGGCGTTTTAATTTTAAATTAAATTGTTTACGACACAAATTCTGGGGCCAAACGTACGAGAAAAAGAAGTACAAATTATAAACAAAAATTTTCTCGTAATTTAGTTAAGGTTTTACGCTACTTCCATTGTTGACATCGATCGATGTTTTGTTCTTCAACAAATGATTTAGCAAAATCATATGAAGCCATTGTGATGAACACGCATTACATTGTGTAATGTCAGATCAGGTTTGATTCTATTACTTTCTTCCGGAGCTTAGTAACTTATTGGAATTATTTATTGTAGTCGCGCATGTCTGAAATCAGTAAATCTAAAATTTATGCTATGGTGTTGTTTATGAAATTCAGGCAGTCTACGAGTGCTATTTATATAGCGTCCGTTTAACGACATAATTAGTTTACATCACTATCTACCAAGTGGTAGGTCAAAAAAGTATATCATGTTCATCACTATTTTAATGACCCCCGTGAACCAGACACTTTATATTTACGTACTCTAGTAGACTGCCGCTAATAATTTGTTAAGATAACCTCATAATGTTACGCTTATACAATAGCTGTCAGTATTTTTGTAGTAAATTTCGATTTCAATACATTGGAATATACTCATTACTTGTTTCCACTTCGCGTCGATAGTTTGATGAGGATCTCAAGTTAAAATGTTGGTATTGTTTGTCTAAGTTAATGTGTGAGACTATCGACGTGGGGCACAACTGTTACAACGATTTTAGTCCGTACGTAATAACGTCAGCTCGACGGTCCACAGGGTCCTAATGTAGTATTTCAATACAGACAATATTAAAGTTAATTGGAACTTCACATTGAGGAGCGACGCGCGACGTAAGCCCGCTGTCTACAATGTTGTCTTCACATGAGTCATGTGGGATGCATACACAGATATCATTCGTAGTATCTTAGTTTCTGTCTGTAGATGTACTTATTTTTTTGAATAAATCTGCGAGGTAGCCTAGTGTGAACATTGTCAATGAACGGGTTGTAACCAGATAAATTTCAGTTCGCTTTATATGAAATTGAGACTTTTCTACGGCATGTTTTTGTGTAGTACTGGTTTTATAATGTAACAAATTGAAGGTGCAATGTTATAAATATGTATTTATAGTGTGTGTGAGCGCGGGAGGGACGCGGGGGGAGCGGACGGACGCTCGGAGTAACGATACGCTTGTTTGCGCCATTTGTTGTTGGTGTGAAGCCTGTTTGATTTGTATTCATTTCTGTTGAAAGACTGAGGTTGATTATTCCAGTTTCGACGAACGTGCGAGTTATTTGTTGATTGAATTTAAATATAAAGTCATATATATAGTTAGGTTATATTTTTTAATAAATATAATATTGAGATATGTAATATATTTTAGTCTTTTCTTTTGCATTTACCTGAACCCAGAAAAAAATTAAATTCCCGAGTTGAACATTGATGACTAGTTTATTTCTATTGTATGTGTAAAAAAAAAATGAATGCCAAAAGTTTTGATGACTGAATATGACTAAAATAACCCTTAATATAAGGTGATGCATATTATAACTTAAAAACAACAATTCATATTTACAAACTGGCACTTATAAAATTCAACACTTAAAAAATAGTACCCAAGACAGCTTGATCAGTCTCTAATAAAGTTGTCGATGGGGAAGTTCTTGAAAGAATTGCTCCAGATATCTGTGAAGCCTGTGCTGACCAGGTTGTTGATGAGCGGCCTGATCACTGCGAAACCGGGCTTCCATGTGGCATTGATGAGACGATCCAGCATACGTTCTGAAAACAACACTTCTGATCCTTATTTTCTGTTTGAGCGTAGTAGTAGAACAGTAACATATTTTTTTTTTCTCTGGTACAGTCGGCAACAAAAGTCGATTAACACTTGTGTTTTCTAAATCTTAATTACCTATTGAGAAAAATACCTATTAAAGAAAATTAACTCTTATCTAATAAATTAAATGCTAAAAAGCAGGTTACTTAACGTATCATTTTGTGTTAATTTAGATGATGTCAAAAAGAGCAGTGTTAACCGACTTCTGTTGCTGACCATACAGTCGAGTTCATTCATATATTTTGGACCTTTCAGGCTTCAAAAATATGTGAACTTTGAAAAACTTCATAATATTGTGACAACTATAGGCATCAAGATTTAGAATCATTATGTGCCTGTTTTTCTCAGTAACATGTATACAGCCAAAGGAAAAGTCGAAAAAGCAAAAACAAAAGCAATCGCATATTAATTAATCTAAATCTTGACCACAATTTAATGATGCTTAGAGTTGTCACAATATTATTAAGTTTTTTAACGTTCATGTATTTTTGAAGCCTGAAAAGGGCCACTATATTAACGAACTCTACAAACAATATGAAACTAACAAAATGGCAATCGTGCAGTGTAGATTTTGTGCAAAATACAGCAGTATAGAGCAGGTACTCAATGACTTCGTCCGCAGACTACAAATTCTATGGTGCAACATGCAAGGTGCTACTAATCTACTCACTACACTAAAAAGACAGTTGTGTCTAAAAGTATCTTACGCATATAAGTACCGAGTATTCCGTTGCCCCTGACCAGGTTGCCGACGTGGATCTCCATGTCTCCGATGTGATCAACCTCTACGTGGACATCTACTCCAGTACCGTTGCGTTTGATACGCGTCGTCTGGGAGTAGTCACGTAATGTTAGGTTCCAGGTACCGGAGCGTAGGACGCCAAGGCCGAAGGCATCACCCTGGAAAATGAAAGTGTTGATTGAATCTGCCATCCGCATTTTTACCGGTTCAGAAGGCCTTCAATATACTATACTATGAATCTTCGTAAATGAGCACATAGACCATTAGGTCGAATTGCATCCGTCAATCAGGTATACAGGTTCAGGCAAACCCTAAGTGAGCTAGATCATGAATGGCCTAGTATATAGGTACAGGTGTATCAGCAAGGTGTGGTCTTAAAGGGTGTGGTACCTACAGACCATCAAATTGAACAAATTTCTCTATGGGACTAACATCATAGAATCGAGAAAAAATTATCAGCCGACCCATACATTTGGGTCGAATAGGTATTGAAGCATTGTACGGCATGTACGGTACGGCTGATAATTTTTTCACGATTACGATGTTGTTCCCATGGAAAAAGTTGTTCAGTTTGATGGTCTCTGTACCACACCCTTAAATTTGACCACACCTTTCTGATGCACTCTGTATTTTAAAGCACCTTGGGCCATCATAATTCATGTCATTTTACTGAGCATAATGCAGTTACCTTGAACTCATAGTCACCGTTGAGCCATTTTTCTGGGAAGTACTGTGAGTAAACTATGCGCTGGTTCTCCCAGTCGGTTCTGTAAAAAGTAATTATACGTGGAATAAATAAATTGAACGCTAATATTAACTTTGTGATAGGCTCAGTAGCCGTTCTATAGTTTAGTTCCAAGTTTGCTCACTTGGCGCTGTTAACAATTTCTGTACAGATTAATCGTTTTCGTAGACTACCGCAACACGACAACAATGACTATTACATTTTTCGTAGGTAATTAATACTACAGTAAAAACTCACTTGTATTTAGTGACGGTGGATTGTGACCATCCTCTTTCGTACACGCTGGATAGTTTGAGCGTGTATCCGATACCGTTGATAGCGCGCGCTTGTTTGATCTCTCTCGCGAAGTGAGGATCGAACGGCGCCACACCCATCTCCGGGATACCTGAAAAATGTGTAGAAATTATTATGATCACTAGTTACTTTCTAAGGCCGCATCTTAACCGAAAGCGATCGTCGCGCATTTTTATAATATTATGAGTAGGTACCTATGTCATATTCGCGCGATAAATCAAGTCGTACCTTTATATAAGTACCTAGTCGTAGGGTACGTCATTATTCAGGTAAACGATCGCGTAATTGCGTATTCCTGCGACAGTCGCTTTTGCTTATGACGGGAAAGGGTAAAAGTTTTCATTATAACTGAATTGTGGAGAATGTAACTCAGATCAGATTTTTCCATAAAAGGTTAAGTAGGTCGTTGTACCTACCTAAAGGTTGTTTTTTGTAGTAGATTTTTGATAAACATATGTCGACATAGGTAGGTAACTATCTACATAATTTATCAAGGCCTACTAATTTGTATCAGCTCATTTTAATTCCAACTATTTTTGTTTCTTTAAGAAATATCTAGCGCCCAAAATAAACTCCATTTTGACATACAATTAATTTAAGCTTTCGCAGTTATTATTACGTTACGTGGTCATTCCTAATGCTTTTATGTGCACTCAAGCGGTCAATCTTGAGAGCTAGCGCAATTTTTGAGCAAGACCTCTTGATATTTGGGCTAGTGTAATGTTCACAAAATCAACCATTCTACGGAATTCAACTTCTTGAGTATCTATCCCCTTATCTGAGTAATGAGAGTGTGTCGTACTTACCTACTTTGAAATAAGGTCGCACCTTGTTAAAAGCTCTCTTGACGCAGCTATCGAAATCTGGTGACGTTTTCTTACACGCTGCGAATATTCTTTCTGAAACATAATAAGTGTACCTATGCATTAGTCTAGCTCTAGTAGAGGTGTGTTTCCTGCAGGTCTGTGCCTGTGGGCTACCCACTCTTACCTAATTATCTAGGTGGTTTTACATGATAGGTAGGTAGTATCAATGAAACTTACACCTAACCAATTTGAAAACAAAATCCCGTGTACACGATGATGTTTTCCGCCCCTTTTTGTGTCGACAAATAAAACAAAAATACATAAGTAGTACCTACCTAAATAAATTTCTTAAGCTCTGCTGTTACAATGATCACAGATGTCGGCCACACCAAAAATCTGAAGCTGCGATGCTATTGGTTGATGAGCGTAGGTAAGTGTTACTATAGCGGCCGAGCGTTGCAAGCAGGAATAGTCCTTACGATATGGTCGGATGTAAGTTTCCTCGATAGTACCTACACTCAGCACTCAGTTAACGAAATGGAGACATCACCAAAAAATCATAATACCGAAGCATACCTACACTCAGTTCTTATTTCGCAATAGGTATAATACCTACCTACCTACCTAACAACTTTGTGAAGGGCGGCCGTTTTGTGGGGACCGTCTTATGTAATTTTGGCGTTCAGTAAGTGCTGATTCTCAGCTTAATTTGAATAAGTGACTTTTGATTTTGATTTTTACTTAGATTATTGTACCCGAGGCTCTGACCGCATGACCACAAGATTCGACAGTTTGGATTACTAGGTCGTTGCGGCCTTGTGATTTCAGTGAGGTTACCATAATAAATTAACTATTATTTATAAGATAGCCTAGGTATCACGGCTACATTTATCAAGCTATACATTTCCAGTTTAAGCTGGCCTCTCATTGTAAGGAAATCCTATGCATTACGAGATCAGCTTATATTGGAAATGTATAGCTTGTTAAGTAGCCGTGTGTACCTAACATTTGAGTGGACAATAGTCAGGAATTCAGGATGTAAGGGACAATTTTGAATCAAATTCCATCGGATAATTTCTCAGGATTTTTTTTTTTTAAATCGTTTTTTCAGTTTCTATTCTTTTATTACAATGTAAAAATTACGCACGCACGCAGCACTTCATTTATGTAAAGGAAACAGCTAAAATAAAAAAAATCAGCAATTGGACATGAAATTCTCTAACGAACGACGCGTGAAATCAGCTGGGGAAGGCTCGCTGCGCTGCGATTCGCTACGTGCGTTTTGCCATGGTAACGATACATTGCGTGTGAGGTAATAAAACAAATCAAGTATATTGGATTCTCTTGACGTTCCTGAAATAATTTCATGCACCGGTCATCTTACTATGATAAAGGTACTGAATTCAACCCATCAGTCTGCGGAGGGCTGTCCTTATTATAATGTCGGGACCACACCAATGTCAATGCCCATCATTGCCGTAAACGTCGCGGTAATTATTCCGATAACTATCGGCCTACGTCCATCATCGCTATAATCGACGGCATACCTATCCCGTTGATGTAGCCCCGACAGTAGGTACCTACACCCTTTATTAGGTGAATGAAATATCAAAGAAAAGAATAAAATATTTACTTGGGATGCTAACAGTAGTTGTTAGTTGTTACCCTAAGTAATATGAGTAAACTAGGTAATTAATAGTCAACTTGAAAATGATCTTAGCTTTATTCGCTAGGCTAAACTCCAAAAATTAGACTAACTTAATTTAATCCACTTCAGGAGGATCTTTGACCACGACTTTGCACACCGACTCCTTTCCTTACCTTTCCTACCTCATCGTCATCCATCACATACCAACGACACGATATCGGGTCAAGAACAATAGATAATCAATTTTATTGTGTCCCATTACTCGAGATTGGTATAGACAATCTTCAATAATTAGAATATCTTGAACGGTTGCATGATACCATACCGTTTATTACAATACTCGTCTAAATATAGACCTTAGAGCAAAGATATAGACACAGTTGGTATTGCAAAATGCTATCAAATAACATTCTTTATCAAAAAATTCGACATCAAACCAAATTATTGCTAAATGCTTATCTGGGACAGATTGCAGTTACCTACCATAGCGAGAAACAATCTACAGACGCAGTGCAATTTAACAAGATTGTGGATTTTAATTAACATACCAACACAAACCAACCATGTTTTTTTTTCTTATGTAATTTATTATCAACTTGCAGTAGGGGCTACAGAGTCTGTTGGTACAGTTTCTGCAACGAAACTTGGACAAAAGTGACCAATAAAAGTGACCTGTTTTTGAAATTGTTACGAATATTCCAAAACTTGTTTGGTCGTAAAGAAAGTAATTTTTTTTTATTACATAATGGAATTTTTTACATGGCAATGAGATCGGACTTCAAGAATTAATATGTGAACTGTGAAGAAAAAAAAAACTTTCCGCTTTGATTTAAGTCCGTAAAGACTATTATAGAAGACTATTAAACAAAGCCCCTTCCAAAGTAACATAAGTAGGTAGGGTAGGTACTGTTCACATAATATAAGCAAAGCTTATAAAATTAGAACAAGTTATGTAAGTAGGGTTAGAACTTAAAATTGATGGCGTTTCGAAACAAAAGGAGACGTGCTAAATGAAAGACCTTATAATTTATTAAAAAATTACATTATGTAAAATATATTACTTATGTGGATTGTTAATTGTAGGTAATTGTTAACCGAACATACTTAGTAGAGAATGGACTATTATTATTATACGATTGCAATTTAATGTGCGATGCATTATAATTCAGCACGCTCCTAACACAAAGGCTCTTACAGACAGAGGCGATATCGCGTCGCGACGCGATATTGCGATATTATATCCGTAGAACAATTTCTATGGAATCACGCGCGACTATACACACAGGAGCGACGCGGTATCGCCTCTGTCTGTAAGAGCCTTAACTCTTAGGCTTTGGATCGTACCTACTCTTCTAATGTAAGCCAAGACAATCAAGAACTACCTACGTTTAACTAACTAATCAGCTGAGAGCTGGGTAAATTATGATAAATCCATGATGTAAGGTTCCGTACTTCAAAAGGTAAAACGGAACCTGTCTGTCATGAGACTCATGAGTCATGACCCTATTTCTCAGAAACGCAAGGAGGTATCAAGTTGAAATTAATATCAAATAGGTACATAAGTCTATGGTCCCTTGCAGCTATAAAAAAACCAAGCTTCTCAGTCAACGCAATAAAAAATACGGCCATTTATGCGACATGTTTTGATACTCGAAAGTAAATCCAAACCAACAGGGTTGACCTAGAATCATGAAATTTGGCAAGAAGCCCTTCATTGTGCGTAGTCCGATACGCACTTGGCTGGTTTTTTTCTAATCTTAGCCCAACTGTAGGTGGTTCAAGCCCTTGGCCCAGAAGGAATATCAAATTATTAGCCAAACGCTCATCTCACCTTGGATGCTCTTTGCGTCACTGTTTGTTGATGCTCAGGTGAGCAACGCATGCTGCTATCTTGCTCAATGCATCCGTTACGAAAAGTTAACGTTTCATATGGTTTCATATATCTGTCGACATGATAGGTACCCATTCTATGTTGGTGACCTTTAACTTTTGACTAGAGCAATATCTATTATCTATGTTTATTAATTGAGTTTGAGAAGAACATGATGACAAAATTTAAATACCCATGTCATAGTTAAGTTTGGAACATTGTGTTTCTTATGTTTTGATAGCTGTAAATAGGTGCATGGAAGTACTACATATGTATTATTTAAATGGGAGTGATATGTGAGTTCGAATGACGTTTTTGCGAAGGTCGCCATTTCGAAAAATTTTGTGAGTGGTACGCCAGTTCGAAAACTCATTACATCGAAAACCGCTACATCGAATGACATTTTCGCGAAGGTCGCCATTTCGAAAAAAATTGCGAGCATTACACCAGTTCGGAAGTCATGGTATCGAAGTCCGATGTTGAGTTAATTTGTCTGGGAATCGAACTGACGACCCCAATGAGACGAGACACAGAGAGCATGGTATTTTGATTTGGTTTGGGAAAAAAAAAAAAGACAAGTTAAATCAACATCGGATTTCGATACCATGACTTCCAAACTGGTGTAATGCTCGCATTTTTTTTCGAAATGGCGACCTTCGCGATAACGTCATTCGATATAGCGGTTTTCGATGTAATGAGTTTTCGAACTGGCGTACCACTAGCAAAATTTTTCGAAATGGCGACCTTCGCAAAAGCGTCATTCGAACTCACGTATCACTCCCTATTTAAATATGATAGATGCGACTCATCATCAGCTATCATCGTTTCCATTGTAATTCTGTCAATTTGTTTTTGTTTCAAAATAGAAAACTTTTACTTTACTTTACTTATGTATGTACTTTAAAATCGGAATGTTTTGGAAGACGGTTATATGCATTGCTGATGCTCTTCACAGTCATGGTGCTTGGTTCCTTGATAGGACTACCTACTACCATAGTAAACTATCTTTTTTGTGGACATAGAATGGTTCCTATGCCCACAAAAAGGATAGTTTTTCTTACCAAACAATTGCTCTTTGAGGAGCTTAGGCGCTCCTTATAATCTGCTTTGTGAAGGAATAGTTAATAAGGCTCATACGAATCGTGTGCTCATTGCACGACTATGTCTTTTCTCCATGAATGTTATAAGTAGCAAGTTTACGGTCTTAAGAACCGAACTACCAGCAAGGTATGTGCTGAACATTTCATCAGAAAACAGCAAGAGCAGTAGCTGCATAAGCTAGATACTAATACAACTAAGATAGCACATACTTACAATTGCAACAACAGGAAAATAGCCGTCTCTATATTTTCAACACAACCGATTCTTACCGAAAGGCCACATAACATCAAACAATAACATGAATACATTAAAACGATCTTTTTAATAGTATGGTATCTATAAACACTAGTCATTAAACTTTAATAGCTCGCGGCGATATTCTGCAATATTGCCCAACTCTCACGTAACCGGTAATGTATCCGCACCAACACCATCACCCGCGGTTATGGTTGCTATACCATTAGGAACCCATTAATGGTGCACCTGCTTCTATGTCAAGGAGTCTTCGGCAAAGAGGAAAGAATAGAAGGTCTCTTGCTATATATTATCTATTAATTGTTTGGACCTGTTGTGGTGTAGCATCAGGCCGGCACGGCACGGTTTTTTTACGGTATGGCGTATAAACCGTGCCGTAGAAAAAATGTGTCTTTCAACAAGCTTCCATAGTGATCCATAATACACGGCGAAGAAACTGTAGTTTTTCACGGCAAGAAAAACTTGTGTGTACAAAGGGCCTAAGCGTTTTTTTCTACGGCGCGGTTTATAAGCCATGTGAAGGCACGGTCGTCAGAGTTGTATGGATCACTATTAAGGAAGCTTATGTAAACCAGAGCAGACACTGCGAACAATTTTTTGCGCAACATGATGTTGTCCGGAACGGCAAGCGTCCACACACCGCGGTTGTCACATTTGACATCCGCGGTACCTACTTTTATCTGTTGGGGAAAACAAAATGTTTCGCAAACATTTTGTTTGCGGTTGCTCTATCTTACATTGAACCTCAATGGTTGACGGACACGTTCTTTCTAACGCGCGGTTTATACGCCGCCGTACTGTAAAGAAACCGTGCCGTGTACAAAGGCCCTTTAGGGTCATCCTTAGATTATGAAATGTCAATATAAGGGGTCATCACTTCTTTGAGTTCAAATGCATTTCATTATTCTTGCACCATTGGATGAGACTATCAAGGTCCTTCTGTAAAAGCCCTCATCAAGGTCCTGTAGAGTTAGCGCATTTCCAGGCGTTAAACACACGTAAATGCTAATATTTAGTAGCATTTACGCGGTATTAGCATTTACTAGCATTTACGTGTGTTTGACTCTATCGTCTCCGCCTGAGGGGACGTACTCAAGTAGCATTTCTATATGACGCTCCCGGGAGCACGATGCCATTTGTTGTTTGTTTTTTTTTTTTTTTTTTTTTGAGCGTGGGAAATCATCAAATAACTTCTCCCGCTCTGGGTGGAGCAGCTGACTCGACGGGATGTTACGAAATACCTACGTCATGAAATTCAGGAATTTAACTCAACTTACAGCATTCGAGTTTATTTAGAAAAATATGTTACCGCAGCTATTGTATACAATATGTTTGTGGCAAATATCTTTGTTTATAATGCCAAGGACTTCTGACATATTTATTTCTCCTGCAAAAACTTGTAGTTACCTATAGATAGCAGATAAAAATAACTAGCCAAATAATTCAATTCAAACAAACTTGCACAACGTTTGCCAAAAGTAGGTAAGTCAGTCCAGTTATCTAACTCGGTAACAATAGGTAAATAAAATCGAGAACTTTGATAACGACTAGGCTATAAAAATAGTGATGAGTATCGCGTATCGCTATTATTGGATACCTCATAATCAATCTGTCTAGACGTTTCCCAACTATGTTGAGGTCGGCTTCCAGTCTAACCGGATGCAGCTGGATACCAGCAGTGCAGAATTAAGACTACTAAGATGCCCTAAGCAATCCACGCCTGTAGGCCCCTCTATCCACTAGTAAACTAGTACTTAACGGTCTTTAATTTATTACAGCTAGATAGATCATTGCGTACCTTAGAATATGTAGGTACGAAAGATGAAAGACACGTAGTAGGTATTGCAATAAAAACCAAAGCATATCCACAAACACTGCCCTACCTGAGAATTGAACTTAGCAAACCAAGCATAACACACTATCAATCGCGATCGGAATCATTTTGAAGCAAATGCTAATCCATTGCTTCATATGTTCGAAAAATTTGTCTGCTCGACAACGTAAATAACGCAATGAATGTTGTTGAACTGTCAACATGAAACCGATTCCGATTGATAATGTGTTGCGCAATTGTCCCGTTGGGTTTCATTTTAGCAGCCGCGCTTGGGACCAACAACTACTAATTATTTTTATCTAAGTTAATGAGTAGGCCGTGAGAAGTGTAAAAGACAAGATGCGGTAACTTTTGTTGCTGAGTGGAAATAGCTAGAAGACGAACAAACTTCCTATTATCATCTTCTTAACTATTGAACTGTGAGTGTGCAAGGATAGTCGAGTCAGAATGTAAACTAAGGTCGTGAGCTACTCTAAACGAGAGAAGAAGAAATCGGAATTAGGGTCAAATTAAATTCTCTGGCGAATCTCCGCAGACGTGATGGATGGTTACCAGAAGGAAACTTTAAAAGTCAAGAGAAAAAGCCTAATTTCCCTTAAAAAATCCTGAGATTTTCTCGAATTTTGTGAATTCTCTAGCTAACGTAATTTTTTAATGTTATCACTCCATACATTGTGGGCAACCATTTTCAAGACCATCGGTGTTTGGTAATCTACCAGAGATAATGCATATTTGTCAGTATGTATTTGAATTAGAATTAGAATAGGTTTCATAGATTTTACGTGTTGATTTCATTTGTGCAATTTTCATGACCAAAGTTGATTTTTAAATTAGTCTACGAAGATTATTATTTGTTTTTGTAATAAAAAAGATCTGAAAAATCTACTCGAATGTTATTGAAAATTCTAAAAATCCTGAGATTTCCATTTTCCAAAATCCGCCCGCACTCCTGAGATGAGCCTAAAAATCCTGTGATATCTCAGGATTTTTGATATCACAGGATATGGTAACCCTACATGGATATCGATATCTAACACGAATAAATAAAAATAAAAAAGATTTGATGATTTTTTGACCGCTGTTAGGGTCTTGAAGTGTGTGTTGATTAAATCTGTTTTATCGTGATAAGATATCGATACACATAACGTCTTTGAAGTTTGGGCCCTCTTGCAGAGGGTTGGGCCCTCTGCAAAAAAACCGGTCAAGAGCGAGTCGGACTCGCGCACCGAGGGTTCCATACCATCATTTATATTTAATTTTTGTTGATGATTTCTGAAAAAGTGTGCTATTTAGAGACATCGTTTTATTTTTCCCGTAATCTTTACATAAACTTAAATAATAATTTCATAGAATAATTTCAGATTTTTCTCTATGCAAACTTGGGATATAAGCGGGGAGAAAGGTACTTTTTTTTAACATGTTTCATCATAAGTCGAAAACTATGCTGCCTAAAAAAAAGAAAAAAAAATGTTTGAGAATGTGCAAACAGCGCTCTTTCATATGCTACCCCACATGCCCTAGTAGCCCCACTTCGATTTTTTAAGACAGTTTTCAGTCCCTGTTGCAAAAAACATACATATTTTTATTTCTTCTTATTTGCAAAATAGTTGGGCAAACGTCATCTAAAACTGTTCCAAATTTCAAGTTGATAGTCTTGGTGTTAGTAGTTCTTGAGAATATCCAGCTGTAACATACAGACAGACAGATTGAGTCACACCGTATGGTGTGACTCAATCTGTCTGTCTGTATCACATTATGGATTGCAATAAAGATTATTTGATTTGATTTGATTTGAACTTAAGTTGATCAACACTTCAGGTCCTCCGTAAAATACGGCGAAACAAGTAACTTTGTGTCCATCTTTTACAGTAATTAGCATGTTTTTAATAGAGAAAAATACAATACATAAAAAGTGATTTCATTTGTCCTGAAATCTATCTAAGTTTATAGAACAAAAGAAAAAAATCTAAATCCACCTTATTTTTTATAAATTTTACTATACTAAGGAAGATACTCCTACAATTTTCATTAAAAGTGTTCATTTTAATAAAGACAGTTCTCTACAAAATAATACGGAATGATTTCATGTCATTACTTTTTAGCCCAATCAATAGATTTTTTGTAAATAGAGAAACGCGTTTCTCTTTCTTTTCTATGCAGTTCGACAGTGATCGCTCTTTAGGTCCTGTATTCATAAAAATCTGAATTGATATAAAATTTAAAGAGTAGGTATCAACTCTTATCTCATGAAATGCTGCATAAAGCAATGTATCGAATCATTTTGTATCAATTAAAAGTATATGTAAAAGTAACATTTTTAATCGAATTTTGCTAGGTAGGTACTGAACTATAAAAAATAATCGACTTTTGTTACTGAACCACAGTTTAAATCAATTTTAACATTAAATTAAATCGATGTTTATAATGTGTGGGTGGGTGTCCTTGCTTTAATAGAAATAGGTACCTAAATCAAACGACCGAATAATCGAGAGATATCGAATCTTTTTGAATGTTTTTTGTAAATGTTTGTAATGTTTTTCATTTTAACTATGATGGTCGAGGTTACTCAAATATTTGCATGAAAACTATATAGGTATTTACATAAAACTTGTAGGAGATTAAAGTAAATAACGGAAGCCGCAGTCCATAGCGCTGTCAACAGTGACTTGTCACGTGAGGCTGGTTTCGTAAACATAGATGCACTTAGTGAGGTGTAGTTTTGCGCATGCTTCACTATATTGTTCGCAGCAGCGCTATGTTTCTTATTTGGTCTGACCCGCAGTCTCACAAACTTAGATACGCAAAAAATTAGATGGCGCCTGCTTCCTCGAGGGGTTGGACAGAGACATCATCCTACAGTATGACCACACCTATCCGATCCATATGCTCTCTTGGGTATTTTTCTTCAGGAATAGGTATTCCTGAAGAAAAATACCCACGAGGATTTTTCCATTGTTCTAGAATAAACTTTTTAACGTAGGTCATCCTCATCACTCTTGGTCGACATTATCAACGTCTGCCTTGCCTTTTCTAAACTATTTTGGGGTTGGCCTCCAGTCTAACCGGATGTAGTTGAATTGATCTGCAGTATTGTCACTCCTTCTCCCCAAAAGTCCGCCCATTGTGTCACTCTATGTAAAATTTCTATATTTATATGTACTTAACTAGCTTTCACCTGCGGCTTCGCCCGCGTGGTATGTCAATAAAAAGTAGCTTATGTCCTTCCCCAGGGTTCAAAGTATCCCCATACCAAATTTCATCAAAATCGGTTCAACCATTTGAAATCAAATCAAATCAAAATTAGGCTGAGAATCAGCACTTTTTGAACGTCAAAATTACATAAGACAGTCCCCACAAAACGCCCGCCCTTCACCACTTCCTAGTGCTTTAGCTGGGAAGAAGAAGTGGACCAACAAACTCCCCAGCAGCACAGCTGTCTGTTCAGTTAGAAGAACTTGATTAACGCGAGCGAAGCCGCGGGAAATAGCTAGTTTATAATACATATTAGTTAGGATTTGTATGATGTAAATAATAAAGAGTACCTACCTACATCTATTCTACTCGTGGTCAAATTCGACCACATAATCATTCAATTCAATTCATTCATCAATAGGAATTTACAGTTCTTGCCCGTTCTTCTCCAGGAACCTACCTACGCTTCAGAATGGATAACTAAACTCAGTTCTTGTCACTGATTGGAGTTTGAGTTTGAGGCCATTACTGGCGAGGTTCCTTCGAAGCCTTTACTTCCTAGGGTTACTTCCTTAGTCTTATTTTTAACTTTAGGGTCACCGTTTCTGTACTGTAAAGCTATCCTTGATATCAATTTGTAGCTATTTCTGTCTTCGGGCATGTTTACCAAAATGAGTGATATTTAAAGCAAGGCAGTTTGCATCATCAACTTGAACAATATTGTAAAATCTCATAATAATAATGCACAGTTCACCTTGGCAGAATTCGCCATCGCTCCACTTATCCAACCGTCCAATTTAGATGCCTTTACCTCACTTTACCTACTCGAAGCCACTTGAACCTCAATTAAGGCGAGTAGAATGCTAACGGGCAGTGCCACCATTAAAAAAATAATAAGCCTGGAGATATGGAACATTTTAAATTTAAAAAAAGGCCAAAAACGGCCGTCTTTGGGGGTGTGACTGCACTGGCATTCTTTTCTCTAGTCTTTTTCACAAGTATGTAGAGTTATACTATATTCGGACTTTTAATTATCACTTCTAATGTCATTTTTACTGTCGCTATCAACTGGGAACATTTCTTAGCGAAATGACAGTTAAGAAGTGTCATTTTACTAAGCATAGAAGCATCATCTATTGAACGCATGAGCCTACTACACTGCTACGATGAACAGTCGTAGTGAAGCGTGAAGAAGAGGCGTGAAACGTTTAGCACAGTCAGAATCAGCGGTGATCGTATTATGTTGATATTTCCCCATATTAGCTATCACATTATATTATATTATAATATAATACCATCTCTGCGCATCCTTACGATAATAAAATACAAAAGAAATAATAAAGCTCAACATCAACAGTAAACAGTTACAGGAAATGTAATGTTTGCAGGGAGTAGGGCTTCCAATACCGGTATTGAAATGTCCAATATCGGGATCCCGGTATCGGACATTTTCTATACGCTATTATTACCTGTACTTATTAAAAAAATCTGGTATTCGAAATCCCTAGCTGAGAGGTATTTTCCCAGTACCTAGTAGGGCTAATATAATAATAATAATAATAAATATATATAATAATTATATGAATTATAAAGTAAATAATAAATAGTTACTTACCAATTTCAAGAGCCTCCTGATCTGTCTTCGTAACATGGGAGCAGCACACCACCATCACACTTATGCTGATCAACAACCTTATCGAACGCATTTTTACGGCTTTTCCCAAAATTAAACTATTTTACTATCACGTTAACGTACGTTACGTTTTTTAACTAATACCGTGTTGAAATATTTAGCTCGAAATATTTCATAATAAAATCTTTGTTATTCTTAATTTAAATTTTATAGTTTATTTAAGGTTTCTTTTTTTTAGCAGAAGTTTGCAAATAGTTTTTATTGTAGGTACGCGAGCTGTGGTCAGTCGCAATCTGAGTGCGTCTGCGAAAGTGCACGCCCCTACCAAGTGCTGAGTTGCGCTTGCGACACTTGTCACTGAACTATCAGAGCTGTTGCAAAGCGCCTGTAGACACCGACTTTGTTTATGTAAACAAAATGTTAGGGCACCTATACTAGAAAGGTTTAGGTAGTAAAATAAAGGTAAACAATCTTGATGTGACTTTTTACACAAACACGTACTAAACAAATAAACTACTGATTAAACTAATGGTTCAGTTGATTTAGTAATCATTTTTGTTGTATTTACATTGGTTTTGAGTTGCATTTTATTTTTTTTTAAATATAAAAGACACATCAAGATTGTTTACCTTTATTTTAGTATAGTTTTTGTTATTTTTGTAGACTATACAGTGGCGGATTTACACATTTGCCGCCAGTAGGCTATTAAAATTCTGCCGCCCCTGCTGACCTCTACAATTTGATTCCCTAGTTCACAATCATTTTTATTACATTTTTTTTGTCAGTGAAATTGCAACTATGTATGATCGATCTGTGCACTATCGTCCTCATTACATCAGCTTTTTCCATTATTAGTACGATTGTGTTGTGAACTAGGGGATCGGTGTACCAGTTCCTAGATTATTTTTACAACCCACGTTTTAGTGAAGTTAACACAGTAAATAGTTTTTGGGTAGGTATATTTCTGAGCTAAGAAAAGCTCAATCATGTACTTATAAGGTAGGGTTAAGTATGTCTTAAAACTACTTACACAATATGAACACAACTTACACAAAATTTTACATTCGGCAAACGTTAAATATTTTTTATTGGATACTAATTTTCCAGGCGACTAACAACTTAAAGGGCGACTAACCATTTGCTACTAAAAATAACTTGGCAGCGATTAAATATTTAGTTAGTCTTCAAACATTGCGGATAGGTGACGAAAAGACTTGACGAAGTTTTGGAAACGCTGCCCAACCCAACTGGATCCTTTTGTTGGCTTCTTTCTCAAAATTGTGTCTACCGAGCTGGATGACTTGCCCTAGGTAGACATACTCCTTCACAAACAAAAAGCAATTTTCGATGTTGATTGTACTCGGCAAGACGTGTGAATTGTACATGACTTTCGTCTTGTCTAAATTCATGCCGAGGCCAACCCACCGAGAGGCTCCATTTAGGCTGTGCAGCATCTGGTCTAACTGTTCCAGCGTCTCTGCCAATATGACGATGTCGTCGGCAAAGCGAAGGTGTGAGATGTACTCGCCATTCGCATTGATACCCTGTCCAGTCCAGTCCAGCCTCTTGAAGACGTCCTACAACGTATTGGTGAACAGTTTCGGGGATATCACATCCCCCTGTCTCACCCCTCTGAGCAGTTGGTTGGATGGGGCTGGTTTTCTGATCTTGGATCTGGACAGTCATCGTGGCAGCGTCATACAGACATATCAACACTTTGATGTAGCGCCAGTCAATTCGACATCGTTGCAGAGAGGCCAGAACTGCCCATATTTCGATTGAATCGAAGGATTTCTCGTAGTCCACAAATGCCATAAACAGCGGCCGGTTGTACTATAAGTGTCCGTAGAAATAACGAATAAGTGTCTGTTGAGTATAAGTGTCCGTAGAAATCCTCGACTTCCTCGAGTATCTCGGACTTTGAAATCACGATTCTGCCATCCACAGTTCTTAGTTTCGTCAGATGGGACCCTAATTGTCGAGCGAACACTTTTGACCCTCGATTCTGCTCAATCGCGAACTAAATATCGCGGGTGTTGGACCACCGAAGGTCGTGTTGCATCAACTTTCTAATTTTTAGGTTTAAGGCCCTCTTATCTGACGATACAGCTGCGTGGATGGCAACTCTCGTCTTTCCCTCATAAGTCCGAGGAAAGTTTGGACAGCTTAATTTTTCTCATAAAAAAGTAGGTAGTAAATACGTAGTACAATAATAATATTATTTAAGTGGTGAAACATTTAATTACACGTTGATTGAATAGTGTGAGTGGCCTTAAAAATATTTAGGTATTTATTCAAGTAAGTATTTTTTTATTTCTGTAAAATAAAAAAAAATGGGCCAAATTTGCCGCCCCCTAAAATCTGCCGCCCTAGGCTCCAGGCTACTGGTAAATCCGCCACTGAGACTATAGCATCATGTGGGAGGAGGGGCTCGTGGCTAAGTAATAACAGCCGCACGGGTCGATCGATCAGGTTAAGCTACACTTGCCGCGGTTGATCCGTGGATGGGTGACGCTGACGGTGACCATCTTTACATACCGAAACCTTCCGTGTCTCGGAACGTTGGTCCCGGCTGTCATTCGTGGATCTTTCGACGACCCGTAACGACTATAAGTCGTTACGGGTCGTCAGAAGCCCGAAAGTCTGACAACTAGTCTTACCTACCAAGGGGTATCGTATTGCGACTGCATATTTGACCTCCACAACCCAGTTAGGGTTGTGGAGGTCAGATAGGCAGTCGCTCCATGTAAAATACTAGGCTGGTATTCAGCTGCATTCGGTTAAACCGGAAGTCGACCCCAACATAGTTAGGAAAAGGCTAGGCAGATGATGATGAGAATCGTGTAGGAGTCCAACATGGTAGTCAGTTGAGGACTATCTCAGCTGGCCGCTTATACTGCCAGAGTCGCGGGTTGTTCGAAAGAGTTACCGAGACCCTGGCACTGGCAACTGAAGGAACACTGGTGGGTTTTAGTCAGTAAAAGTCTGACACGCGTTCCCGCTCCACCCAGAGCGTGAGAAGTCATTTGATGATTTCCCACACAAAAAAAAAAGCTGTCCGCTTATGTTTGACTGAAAGTTCATCTGCATAAACATAAACTTATAAAAAAAGGAGGACTCCGAGCCACGCATATCGAAAGTGAAGCACAGTAAGTATGCCGGGACCGTTTGTACAAACACGCCTCACGCACACATTTACATCATAATATGCCGACCGGCCGCCATTACGTGACACGAGCGACGGCGTCTTTGCAGGTACCTACTCAAATCACGCACACATAGATCGGTACGGTGCTTCACGTTCGATTTGCGTGGCGCAGAGTCCTCCTTTTTAGGGTTCCGTACCAAAATGGTAAAAAAGGAACCCTTATGGTGTGACTCAGTCTGTCTGTCTGTCACAGCTGGATATCTCAAGAACTACTAATGCTATCAACTTGAAATTTAGAATAGTTTTAGATGACGTTGACCCAACTATTTTGCAAATAAGAATAAAATAAAAAAAAATATATTTTTTTTGCAACTGGGACTGAAAGGGGGTCTTAAAAATTTAAAGTGGGGCTACTATGGCATGTGGGGGATCATATGAAAGAGCGCTGTTTGAACATTCTCAAACTATTTTTATTTTTTTTTAGGCCGCATAGTTTCCGACTTTTGATGTAAAATATAAAAAAAATACCGTCCCCCCCCCCTATCTCCGAAGTTTGCAAAGCGAAAAATCTGAAATTATTCTATGTGATAGAAGTTTATGTAAAGATTACAGGAAAAATAAAACGATGTCTCTAAGTAGCACACTTTTTCAGAAATCGGAACGGAACCCTCGGTGCGCGAGTCCGACTCGCTCTTGACCGGTTTTATTTTATTTTATAGTTGCGTCTCTGTGCATAAACATGATTTTAAGGAAAAATCATTCATAATAGACTGAAAGTGTAAAGGCAAGCGTTAGCTTACACGGAAAAAAATGCTCGTGGAATTAGTTTTCGTCCAAGAATATTTTTAGTCTCAGGAATATTGTATAATGTCAAATAAATATTTACTTGAACTAAAAATAATATCTCAGTCCAACCGAAATGATATTCTCCACGAAAAATAATATTATTCTTCTTATATTTACTAGAATAGAAACAATGATTCTCTTTTCAAGAAGTTTTGAGTGTTGTCTGAACAATATGTTACTTTTTTTAAATAAGATTTTTATGTGACTCGATATGAAATAACATATTTTAAGTTCAAGAACCTCATTTTCTTCCTGTTAGTAATTAACGATTCTCTTGATCAGAAAGTAGAAACGTTTTCGATGAAGAAAAATATTTTTCGTTCTAAGAATAATACATTGAATGTGAGAAAACAACGGATTTGAAAGAAGAATCTAAAATAATTCGAAATAAGATAGACTTACATTTTGTAATAATAAAATACATAATTGGTGTAAGAAGAGTTTGTTTTTGGGTAAGTAAATAGTAGCATTGACGTGAGAATCTAAATTATTCTAGTAAAGTTCATCCAATATTTTCAAAAATAAGACTTTTTTGATTTGTGGAAATAAGTTATGGTGTTGAACTAGGAATCTAAATTGTTTCAAAATAAGATAAACTAACGTTTTTTAGTAAGAAAATACGTGTTTGGTATAAGAAAAGTTGGTTTTTGGGTAAGTAACTATTAGCATTGACGTAAGAATCTTAATTATTCAAGTAAAGGTAGTCAAATGTTTTCAAAGAAGTTATTTTTGTTTTGTTGAAATAATTTATGGTATTGAACTAGGATTTTAAATTGTTTCAAAATCAGATATACTAACGTTTTTTAATAAGAAAATACGTGTTTAGTTTAAGAAGAGTTTGTTTTTGGGTAAGTAAATAGTAGCATTTACGTAAGAATTTAAATTGTTCAAATAAAGGTAGTTAAATGTTTTCAAACAAGATATTTTTGTTTTGTGGAAAAAAGTTACGGTGTTGAACTAGGAATCTAAATTGTTTCAAATGAAGATATACGTACGTTTTTTATTAAGAAAATACGTGTTCAGTTTAAGTAGAGTTTGTTTTTGAGTAAGTAAATAGTTGCATTGGTGTAAGAATCTAAATTATTCAAATAAAGGTCATTTCATGTTTTCAAACAAGACTTTTTTTGTATTGAGGAAATAGGTTATGGTGTTGGACTAGGATTCTAAATTGTTTCAAAATAAAATAAATTAACATTTTTAAATAAAAAAATACATCTTTAGTTTGAGATGATGTTGTTTTTGGATAAGTAAGTAGTAGCATTGACTTAAGATTCTAAATTATTCAAGTAAAGATAGTCAAATGTTTTCAAACAAGATATTTTTGTTTTGTGGATAAAAGTTATGGTGTTGAACTAGGAATCTAAATTGTTTCAAATGAAGATATACGTACGTTTTTTATTAAGAAAATACGTGTTCAGTTTAAGTAGAGTTTGATTTTGAGAAAGTAAATAGTTGCATTGGTGTAAGAATCTAAATTATTCAAGTAAAGGTCATTTCATATTTTCAAACAAGCCTTTTTTTGCATTGTGGAAATAGGTTTTGGTGTTGGACTAGGATTCTAAATTGTTTCAAAATAAGATAAATTAACGTTTTTAAATAAAAAAATACATCTTTAGCTTGAAAAGAGGTTGTTTTTGGATAAGTAAGTAGTAGCATTGACTTAAAAATCTAAATTATTTAAGTAAAGGTAGTCAAATGTTTTCAAACAAGATATTTTTGTTTTGTGGAAAAAAGTTACGGTGTTTTTTTTTTTTTTTTTTTTTTTTTTTTTTTTTTTTCTTTTTTTTTTTTTTTTTTTTTTTTTTTTTTCCCTTATCTTAGGGCTCATCAATAGGATGGACCCTAATCTTATTACAATCTAGCCTTATAAATAGGCTAATAAGTAATTTAATTATAACCTAAACTAATAAATTGTCTTTACTAAGAATGTGTCCAATAGCACTTTTCTTATTGTCTCTATTAAGGCGAATACACTTCGTTCTTGTGTTCGTTTGGTACATTTGTACTTTACACTATTCACTATCACTAAACACTAACTCGAACGGTTTTGTTCTTTTTAGCCTTCTCACTATGTTTGTGTGGTCGAGAAGCTGGATTGCCTCGACGTTCACATGCTGATGAAGTCTCTTTTCGTGAGCTTCTGCAAATTTCTGGATCACTTTTTCGATGAACTCAACTTTTAGGTCCCGATGTAGGTCATCATTTCGTATATACCAGGGTGCATTTACAATTTCCCTTAGCACTTTGTTCTGGAATCGTTGTATAGTTAATATATTGGTCTGTTTGGTGCAGCCCCACAGCTGGATACCATAAGTCCAAACTGGCATCAGGACTTGCCTGTATAGCAACAATTTATTTTGCACGGACAGCGTGGAGTTTCTTCCAAGCAGCCAATACATTCTTTTAAATCGGTGGTCAAGTTCATCTTTTTTCTTCTTGACGTGGGCTTTCCAGCGTAACTTTGCGTCAAGGGTCATACCGAGATACTTGGCTGTATTCTCGTATGGGACTTGTTTAGTGTCAATGTAAACTGGAGAATACTGGTGTTTTTTGTTGGAAAAGTCTATGTGAACAGATTTGGATTCATTCAGTTTAATCCTCCATTTTTTGGTCCAGTCATAAACTTGATTTACAGCCATTTGAACCTTTTCTACTGCTTCTTCGTGGCTGTTTCCTACAGCCATTATGGCTGTATCATCAGCAAAGGTCCCAACCGTGTTTTGCTCTAATTCAGGAATATCGCAAGTGTATAGTAGGTACAGGACCGGACCTAACACACTTCCTTGCGGTACGCCAGCGTTAATTTGTTTCAGTTCTGAGTAGGCGTCTTCTTGTCTTATTCTAAAGACTCTGTTCAAAATGTAAGATTCTAATATATCTGCAAACTGCTTCGGCAATAGGCTCTTCAATTTATGTATAAGGCCTTCATGCCATACTTTGTCAAACGCTTGCGCCACGTCTAGGAATACAGTAGCACATACTTTCTTGTCTTCGAGGGCGTTTTCTATTACGTCTGTGATTCTATGCACTTGATCGATGGTAGAGTGGTTTTCTCGAAATCCAAATTGGTGCTCTGGTATTATGTTTTTACTATCTATTATTGGTTTAAGTTGTTTCAGTAACAGCTTTTCAAATAGCTTCGACATGATTGGTAGTAAGGAAATGGGCCTGTATGATGATGTTTCGTGAGCCGGTTTGCCTGGCTTAGCTATCATAATTACTTCAGCCACCTTCCATAAGTCTGGTACATATTTTAGCCTTAGTGCTGCATTGATAAGGGTCGTTAACTTAACCAGACCCTTTCTTGGGAGGTTATGAAGTACTTCTCCTGTTATTAAATCATAACCTGGTGATTTTCGTGTACTTATATTATATTTTATTTCTCGTGCGACTTCTCTCGGTGTTACTAGTTTTATGGTAACTTCATTTTCTGATGTCACCATATTAGGCAAAGTGTGATCTTCAATGATTTCACCGTCATTGGGTTGAAATATATTTTCTAGATGCTCTGCAAACCTCTTAGCTTTTTGCTCATTACTAATTGCCCATTGCCCGTTTTGACACTTAATGGGTGGGATTTGGGTAATCGGCCTTTTTAGATACTTAGTAGCCTTCCAGAGGGAGTACTCAGTCTTTAGGTCGTTACTTAGATTCTGGAGATAGGTATTGGTTGAGTCATCTTTAAAGTTCTGGATTAGTCTTCTTACTTTTTTTGTCAGGTTATTTAATTTTCGTTTGTCATCAGGGCACCTAGATTGATGCCACGTTTTTCTCTGCCTTCTTTTTTCCATAATGAGCTTCTTAATTCTGAAGGGGTATGTATTTCCCTTCGTCCTCTTATTGAAGTCAGGTGTATTTTCCCACGCTGCTTGCTGGATGTGCATTATGAAATTCTCAACTTCAATGTTTAGATGTTCGGGTGTTTTTAATGGGACTTTAAGGTCTATTTGATCATTCAACCTGATCTTGAAGCCCTCCCAGTCTGTACACTTATTGACAAGAGTGGGACTATTTTCTTTAAACAAAATGGTCTCGCTAATTTCTAAATAGATTGCGGAGTGATCCGAGTTCATGTCATAGCTTTGTTCCAAATTTATATAACCAGTTGATAGATCCTTGGTTACGAAAAAATCTATTAAGTCCGGAATTTTATTTGGATCTGTTGGCCAATAGGTGGGCTTTCCAGTTGACATGACATCACATTTCAGCTCTTTTATGGCACTCAGTAGTTCTTTGCCCTTGGTAGTTGTTAGTCTGGAGCCCCAATACGTATTTTTAGCATTGAAGTCACCTCCTAAGATGAATCTACTTCCAAGGCGAGTTAGAAAGCTCATAAAGTGGTCTTTTTTTATCGTATACCGTGGTGGACAGTAGATGGCAGAAACTGTAACAGGATATTTTTTGGTTTGTAGACAAATCGCGACTGCTTGGATCTCTTTCTCTTCGTATTTAAACTCTTCATAGTGCTGAAGATTTTCTTTTACAATAATGGCACTACCGCCTCTTGCAGAATTGTCTGGGTGAAGTGCATGGTATACTTTGTACCCTTTAAACTTAATGTGAGATTGCTTTGTGAAGTGAGTTTCTGATATCAGGCACACATCAATTTTTTCTATGTCTAATACTACTTGTAACTCATTTTGATGTTTTTGTAACCCATTTGAGTTCCAAGCCATAAGTTTCAGAGTAGTATTCATTTTTTTGGCTTAGAAGTAGCAGCTTTGTTGCTATTTTCAATTTTTTTCAATCTCTCATCAAATGATGACATTAACTTTAAGATTTCATTCAGCTTTTTGTCACTGTCCATGTCAGCCAAAGGCGCCTTCGCTATGCCTCTTGTAGCTACTTGGGCATAAGAGACGTTTTTAGCTGTAGTTTTTATTGTGCTTTGAGTTCTTTGATACTGACTGGTGCTTTCAACTCTTCCAGTAGGTGTATTTTGTTGAGGGGTTGTATTATTGCCTTTCGATTTTTTGTTTCGAATCTGCTGAATTTCTTTAGCTACGATACATCCCCTGTAGTTAGCCGGATGTGGAGCTCCACAGTGGACACACTTTGGCTTTTCTTCTTTTGATTTTCTGCAATCCTTAGTGAGATGTTTGCCTGTGCACTTTACGCACCTCGGTTCTTTGGAGCAGTACTTTTGCGTATGCCCGTACGCCTGGCATCTTTTACACTGAGGTACCAGTTGTGTGGATTTTACCGGTTGTATTTCCACATTACATCCCAACATATATACGTACGTTTTTTATTAAGAAAATACGTGTTCAGTTTAAGTAGAGTTTGTTTTTGAGTAAGTAAATAGTTGCATTGGTGTAAGAATCTAAATTATTCAAATAAAGGTCATTTCATGTTTTCAAACAAGACTTTTTTTGTATTGTGGAAATAGGTTATGGTGTTGGACTAGGATTCTAAATTGTTTCAAAATAAGATAAATTAACATTTTTAAATAAAAAAATACATCTTTAGTTTGAGATGATGTTGTTTTTGGATAAGTAAGTAGTAGCATTGACTTAAGATTCTAAATTATTCAAGTAAAGATAGTCAAATGTTTTCAAACAAGATATTTTTGTTTTGTGGATAAAAGTTATGGTGTTGAACTAGGAATCTAAATTGTTTCAAATGAAGATATACGTACGTTTTTTATTAAGAAAATACGTGTTCAGTTTAAGTAGAGTTTGATTTTGAGAAAGTAAATAGTTGCATTGGTGTAAGAATCTAAATTATTCAAGTAAAGGTCATTTCATGTTTTCAAACAAGCCTTTTTTTGCATTGTGGAAATAGGTTTTGGTGTTGGACTAGGATTCTAAATTGTTTCAAAATAAGATAAATTAACGTTTTTAAATAAAAAAATACATCTTTAGTTTGAGAAGAGGTTGTTTTTGGATAAGTAAGTAGTAGCATTGACTTAAGATTCTAAATTATTCAAGTAAAGGTAGTCAAATGTTTTCAAACAAGATATTTTTGTTTTGTGGAAAAAATTTATGATGTTGAACTAGGAATCTAAATTGTTTCATAATTAGATAAACTAATGTTTTTTTGTAAGAAAATACGTGTTTGGTTTAAGAAAAGATTGTTTTTGGGTAAGTAAATACTAGCATTGATGTGAGAATCTAAATTATTCAAGTAAAGGTCGCCCAATGTTTTCAAACAAAGCCGGTTTTGTTTTGTGGAAATAAGTTATGATGTTGAATTAAGACTCTAAATTGTTTCAAAATAAGATAAAATAACGTTTTTAAATAAAAAAATATATCTTTAGTTTGAGAAGAGGTTATTTTTAGATAAGTAAGTAGTAGCATTGATGTAAGAATCTAAATTATTCAAATAAAGGTAGTATCAAACAAGATATTTTTGTTTTGTGGAAAAAAGTTATGGTGTTGAAATAGGAATCTAAATTGTTTCAAAATAAGATATACTAATGTTTTTTAATAAGAAAATACGAGTTTAGTTTGAGAAGAGTTTGTTTTTGGGTAAGTCAATAGTAGCATTGACGTGAGAATCTAAAATATTCAAGCAAAGGTCGTCAATTGTTGTATAATAAGAACTTTTTTTTTTGGGGGGAATAAGTTATGGTGTTGAACTAGGAATTTATAAGTTTCAAAATATGATAGACTTGGGATGCGCTAAGGTAGACCGCGAAATTCAAATCTTACGTTTTTTGCAATTTGCAGGTCAGTGTCAGGTTGTATGTTGATTAAAATATGATTCGCGGCCGTAGCTAATATGGTTTTAATTATAATCAGCAATACCACCCCCAAGTTAGAATTGACCTCAAATATCATGATTTCATGAAATAGTCATTCAATAGGGTAATATGAACTTAGAGAGTATTTATGATTAATAAATATTTGATACGGCCGCAAATTATATTTAGATCAACATACTACCTAATACTGTTTTGCAAATTGCCAAAACCGTAAGAAATTTTAAATTTCGCAGGCTACCTTGGCGCTTATCTACTCCGACTGACATGTCGTATGACCAAGCCTAGCTATTAGCTATGGAAATAAGCAATTAAGTAGGTACTTCATCAAACTTCAAAGCTTACTATTCCTAAATTACCTATGATAAGAGAATTGCGGATTAATATTAAATTATTTTAATATAGCAGCACCCTAATTGCTGATTTTGAAACAAATTGCTTATACATTGCTTTGAATATGTTCGAAAAAGTTGTCTTCTCGGTAACGTAAATAGCGCATTTGAATGTTGTCGAACTGTCAAAATAAAACCAACTCCAATTGATAATGCGTTACGCAATTAGGGTGCTGGTTAAGTTTTAGAAAATTATACAATAGAAGATCTAAATAATATTAGAGGTAAAAGTAGTCTGCTATTCTATACTTATAGGTAGGTAGGTACAGACAACAGCAGGCTGCTGTTGTTGTCTGTAACTTGTATAATAATTTGGATTCTAAACCTTAAAATGTCGACGGTTAAGTTCAAAATCGAATGAGAAAATTTGACAGTTATCTACATGATCTAAACTTTAGATCACGTAGCTAACTGTCAAATTTTCTTTTCTACTTACTTATATTTCTTTTAAAATTAGATTTTATAGGATAATAGTTACTTATGCAACTGCCGGTCGATTCTGTAAAAATCTCACCGTGAAAACATAGGTGAAGTGAGTTTGTGTTTGCTAGGAATTGACACTATTGACAGCTCACTCCACGCTCACTTCACCTAAGTTTTCACGGTGAGATGGTTACAGAATCGCACTGCTGTTGTCTAATAAGTGGTAACAATAACACGAACGTGGTTTATCACACGAGGCGAAGCCAAGTAGTATCACATGAGTGTTTTATTACCTAATTATGTAGGTACAGTTGCTTAGAAGACTAATCTACACCCATGATATGAATCCTCTATAAAGGCTTCTGAAACCAAGAACTCTCAGGACTCCGAGAAAGAACACTAAGGAACCAAGATCGAATTCGCAAAAAAAATTGACCTTCCCATAAAAAGGTACCTATACATACCCGATTGAACCATTTCGTATAAGAAAGTCCAAATTTTTTTGCGAATTCGAAATTGTTCCCATTGTAAAACTTGTTCATATTGATGTGTAGAACAGACCCTTAAATTTTGTCGCATGTTTTCAAAGTCGCCCTGTATATGACGGAGTTATGTCCGAACATACATAAAACAAAATATAAACATCTGAATTGAGGACCTCCTCCTTTTTTGAAGTCGGTTAAAAATCAACGAGATAGAAATTCATAAAGATACCACGTGAGTAAGTAAGGGATCGAGAAAGCAAAGGAGTTGCATAATGAAGTTTAGTACAACATTATAACACCCGTTTGGATGATATCACTATGACTATCATCACTATCACTATCACTATCATCATCACTACATATTATAAAATAAAACAAGTAAAACAAGTGATTATAAAACAAAGTTGCTCCGCTGTCTGTCTGTCCCTATGTATGCTTAGATCTTTAAAACTAGGTACCTACGCAACGGATTTCGATGCGGTTTTATTTAGTAGATAGAGTAATTCAAGAGGAAGGTTTATATGTATAATACATGCATAATATAGTAGAGAAACACTGATAATTTTAGAGGTTTATAATATGATGTCGTAAATAAACACATTTTTTTGAACTTACATTGCAAACGCTGGCTGAACCCTACGACATAGATCAAAATAATGTACTACAGTATTGTACACCTTAAAAAGCTCTGCTAAAAAGTCCGCGATGGTATATGTCTATCTCTCAGGGATAACCCACAATAGCCATTTACGAGAAATAATGGCATAGTTACGAAGCGATTTTAAGCAATACAGCATTAATCCTTATTCAATTAAGTACCTTAAATACATTGTGCATTTACTGTAGATCAATATGGCCTTTTACAACTTGTAATTTAAATGAATATTTTCGAAGATATTACAGATTTCAAATGCAGAGACCTAGCTATTTTCCAACATCCACGCGGGCGAAGCCTGCGGCAAAAGCTAGTGGTTACTATGACATCATGCATAATAATATACATGATGAGCTCGTGGCTAAGTAATAACAGTAGGGTCGATCAACCAGGTTAAGCTACGCTCGCCGCGGTTGTTCCGTGGATGGGTGACCATCTTTACATACCGAGACTCCTCCGTGCCTCGGAAAGCACGTTAGCCGTTGGTCCCGGCCATAGAAAATATCCCGGCTGTCATTCGTGGATCTAGTCTAGACAGTCGTTACGGGTCGTCAGAAGCCCGAAAGCTGACCACCAGTCTTATCAAGGGGTATCGTATTACCCAGTTACTGGATTGTGAAAGTCAGATAGGCAGTCGCTCCATGTAAAGTACTGGTATTCAGCTGCATCCGGTTACACTGGAAGCCGACCCCAACATAGTCGGGAAAAGGCTAGGTAGATTGATTGATCATAACATAACATCATTGGATTGATCTAGGAAACGTTATTCTTAAATCAAATTCGTGTTTCTTGAAAAATAACGGCTCTTAGAAGATATTATTATTATTAACAGTCATTCAAGAAACGTTATTCTTAAATCAAATCCGTGTTTCTTGAAAAATAACGGCTCATAGAAGATATTATTATTATTAACAGTCATTCAAGAAACGTTATTCTTAAATCAAATCCGTGTTTCTTGAAAAATAACGGCTCATAGAAGATATTATTATTATTAACAGTCATTCAAGAAACGTTATTCTTAAATCAAATTCGTGTTTCTTGAAATGTGTGCTACGTCACAACCGTCCACCGTGATGGAAACAAAAAGGGACCTGTGTTGCAATTTCAAAAATTGATTCCACAATTTTTGGGAGTAGGTAGGTATGTTTATGTCAATCTGTTTTTTATAATCATCATAATCGAAGTGCGATTCATTATTGTATGAAATAAAGTTGTTAGCACCTATGTACTTACCTGATTTTATGATACTAGTTTTTTTTTCTTAAATTTATTGTAACGTGTTTTTCTGAACTGAATAAAGTTTTTATTTATTTTATTTTTATTTACACACTGCTTCAGTATAAGCTGATCTGGCATTGTATAGGATTTCGGTACAATAAGAGTTCAGCTTATATCCTAGAATTGTGTAGCTTGATATATAATATAGACATGTCGCACTGCGAGATTCACCTTCGCCTTACTTAAGCCATTATTATGTTGAGTATTGTGTGTTCTAGTAACATCCAAACATCTTCACTAACTTTTTCACTAAATAATTTAAGTTATGTAGGATGATGTTTAGAAAACTATGTTTAAGTACTATGAATGATTACTTAGGGCGCATTCACCCTTAGGGCGAATGCGCCCTTAGGTTATGTTTTGTTTTTGCTTAGGGAGTAAACCTACTAAAAGTCCCCGTGTTTAGGAGGTGATCCGGAATAGGGGAGGGGGATCAAAGTTCCCATTTTTGAGTTTTTCGCTAATATCTGTGCATCGTAGAGAAAAAATATCTGCTATTTAATGAAAGCTCATAATTTTTTTACAACTTTTATCTTCTAAACTTTTTCGAATTCCTATCCATTTTCAAACTATACGTTCCGGAAAAGTGAAAATTGTCGAATCAAACATTAATAGTTACCTGTTCTTCGTTCGCATTATTTCGGATAAAAGTTGCATATAATTATTAATCCAGGTCCAAATCTATCTACCTACCAAATTTCATACAAATCCTTTCAGCCGTTGAGTTATCGAAACTTTTGTCTATGTAAATATCGCCCGCATGGATGTCGAATATTATCACACGGGAACCTACTACCGGGATAAAAGTATCCTATGTGTTAATCCAGATTATAAACTATCTGTGTGCAAAATTTCATCCAAATCCGTTTAGCCGTTTTTCGTGATTAAATAACAATAACACCCGACCTCTTAGACGTGAGGACTTTTAGTATGTTTACGTTTATGTTTTTAGGGTTCCGTACCAAAATGGAAAAAAAGGAAATCTTATGGTGTGACTCAGTCTGTCTGTCTGTCTGTCTGTCACAGCTGGATATCTCAAGAAATACTAATGCTATCAACTTGAAATTTAGAATAGTTTTAGATAACGTTTACCCAACAATTTTGCAAATAAGAAAGAAATTAAAATATTCATGTTTTTTTTGCAACAGGGACTGAAAGGGGGTCTTAAAAATTTAAAGTGCGGCTACTAGGTCATGTGGGGTATCATATGAAAGAACGCTATTTGCACATTCTCAAACTATTTTTTATTTTTTTTAGGCCGCATAGTTTTCGACTTTTGATGAAAAATGTAAAAAAAAAAATACCGTTCCCCCCTTATCTCCGAAGTTTGCAAAGAGAAAAATCTAAAATTATTCTATGTGATAGAAGTTTATGTAAAGATTACAGGAAAAATAAAACAATGTCTCTATTTCTCTAAGTAGCAGACTTTTTCAGAAATCGGAACGGAACCCTCGGTGCGCGAGTCCGACTAGCTCTTGACCGGTTTTTTTATGTTTATGTTTTTCCCAGCTCACGCACTCTACACCCCCTATTTGGTTGTTCGTTGAGTGGACTAAATTGTGACTAATTTAGTTTATTTCTGGTGGCTTAACGAAACACCGCTACTGGACTCGGGGAAAAAAAAGTTGGCAATGGCAAGCCGGTAACACTGGAAGCGAAACTTGTTCATTCGTGATTGCGTTCGTTGTATTGTACTGAGTACTTTATTTTGATACGTTCTTTTCTTTTGTGTCTAATATAGTAATCTGTGTTGTGTCTTCTTGGGGTCCTTCGCGGCTAGGTGTGGCATCGGTTTCTATAATTGCAACGCTTGCGTATTTTTGGTCAGTGAGTCGTCTTATTTCCAATTTAAAATAATTTATCATCTTAGAAGCCGGAATTTTATTGTTTTTTACAAACTGTAATAAGTAGGTACTTATACTATGATCGCGTTCGACGAGGTGGCGGCCAAAGCAAAGGAGTCTGCCGAGACATACAACATGAATATGGAGGAATACCTAAGATCATGGGGTCTTTCCATGTACCTATATCGATAAATTTAAAGGTAAGTGATGTCATTATTTAGTAAATTAAAAATGCAAATGCAAACAAATTTTAATGGCGAAGGGAAAGGAAGGACCGGCAGGCTTAATCGTGACTTTAAGTAGATAATCCTAGTCTTCTTCTTTGAGAGCTCGGGAGGTGCGGTCAAGTCTCATCTTTCGTGGCGCGTATTGTACCCAATTAAGTTCCATGTGTCTTCAATTATTGCAATTAAGTTTGACGAACATAAAGGCTAATGAGGATCTCTTTTTATTTTATTCCAGAACATAGCATTGATTTGGATACAATACAAATATTGTCTGGAGACGACATTAGGGATCTCATACCTGTAATAGGCCATAGAGCCAAGCTGATGACATTAAAAAACATTATAGCAGACACATTTTCATCTGCCAACAAAACAGTAAGTAATACCTAGACTAAAGTAATAAAAAACCAAGTCAGTGGGTCGTCTTAGGGGGACGCATGTTTCGGGTTTCGTAAAAATGTGTGCACGTAATGAGGTGTAGTTTAACTTGTTGTAAATGGGTGCGTGTGAGCGTGTACAATGCACAGAGCGAGGCGAGGTGTAGTTTTGCGCATGCTTCACTGTGTTCGCAGCGCTATGTCTGGATTTTTTAACAAGTCTGAGGTAGGTACTTAATACTATTCACTTTTCTATGACGCTTTGAAAAAAAATTACCCTGGTTTTTTGGAAGCTTAGGTTTGGAACCTATACCTACAGTACGGGCGATTTATATTGGCAGGTCCGAACTGAGCGTAGAAGGCTGCGCAGTAGGTAACATTTTTTAGGAACCAAATGGTGACATGGTGAGAGAACATGCGCGAAACTTCTTAGTGCTTAAGTTCGGACCAAGATAAATCGGCCGTTATGTAGGTACCTAGGTATTGTATGTACTTGTTTACGCATGGCTACAGATCAAGGTATACATTTCTAGACTGATCTCGCATTGTGTAGGATTTCCTTACAGTGAGAGGTCAGTGAAACTGGAAATGTATAGGATGTGTAGCCGTGAGTACGTGTGATGAGTACGTATAGCAATGAAAGAACTGTGACCAACGACGCGCGAACCGAATTGGTCGCAGTATCTAAGCTATGGCAGAAGAAAATATTAAAAATGTTTTCACATTCAGGGCTCTTCAATATCAGAAAAAGTAGGTAAATTTCATAATTGTTCAAATGTGTGGTGTTTATTACAATGCATAAGTTGAGTGTCACCAGCTTGTGATTCATAATGTCTGTGGAACTATAGTCAAATGCAATGTAATTACTTATTTTCAGACGGAGACTGCTACTACAACAAAATCTGTGAGTGATGAGGATTTAGGTGACGGTGACTTGGATAATATATCAATTGAAAGTTTATTTTCAAGTGTTGAACGGCCACCCTTCCCGGACTTTGATTTAAAAACACTTCTCAGCACTTCACCATGTGGGAACAGTATAATTACATACTACAAATCACACAACACACTAACCAGTAAGCACAGAAACCAGTTGGTGGATATCATTGTGAGGCACATATTTACTAGGGTTGTTAACCAGTAAGTACCTACTTTCCAATTGTTTCATTTTGTCTTATAAGTACATACACTGTAGAATAATTATGTTAACATAAGAGGTCTAAGTGTAAAATGTTTCCAAATTTCAATTAAATTATTAGAGCTTTAGCCAGAATGTAGGCAACACTTCAGGTTAGTGATTTATTAACAAACTTCTATACTAGGTGACATGAAGTTGCTCACTAATTTTAATCGGGAAATTATAAGTGCAACATCAAAAGTTTTCTTTAGCAACTGCAACCTAACGTCTTTTTTTGTATGTAGGCAACGAGTTAATAGAACAGCTTCTATTATTAATTCATCATCTTTACTATTCCAACAGAATATCAAAAGACCAGCGTCAATTTACGAACAGCGCTACCTATAAATATATTTACTTTTGAATTAATAACTCGGCAACTAATGTTGTAAGTGGGCTACTTTAAATATTTTAGAGATTCAGCATCTGTCTGCTAATAAAATCAAATTCCAGCCTCAAAATAAGCCATCAAACTTTTTTATTCAACAACTAAATTAATTAATGATATTCATAATTCATGAAAAGTAGCAACACAAGCGCGGGAGTGGACCTGACGCTCGCTGGGAATGAGCTTGTGAGCTGTGGCTAAGTAATAACAGCCGCACGGGTCGATCCGTCAGGTTAAGCTACGCTTGCCGGGGTTGGTCAGTGGATGGGTGACCACCTCTACATACCGAGACTCCTCCGTGCCTCGGAAAGCACGTTAAGCCGATGGTCCCGGCTGTCATTCGTGGATCTTTGACAGTTGTTACGGGTCGTCAGAAGGCCGAAAATCTGACACCTGTCTTACCAAGGGAATCCTATTACCCAGTTACTGGGTTGTGGAGGTCTGATAGGCAGTCGCTCCATGTAAAATACAGATATTCAGCTGCATCCGGTTGATTGTGTGTCCAAATACAAACAAACACATAGGTAGCAGATGTTTGTTTTTGATGACAATAATTTTTGTATGTTCAATTCAATTCGGTAGGTAATAATACTTATTCGAGTCATCAATTACTTATGATTAAATTATAAATAGATGGTGTCTACATGAAATTAGAGCTTTCATTGACCATTACTTGATGACAATAATAAGGCAATTTTATGTTCAATTATAGTAGATTCACTCATCAATTATGCATGCTAACGTATAAAAATATAGGTGACTTTATGAAATTAGAGTATGTTGAAATTATTTTATAGATGCAGTTCATACTCTTATTAGAAGCTGTCAATGCATAGACATATCACAAATTTAGTTGCTTAATAATTATCTCCATGCTGAGTCATATTAACAGTAGCTGGTTTTACAATAATGGTCGCTTGAAAAGCAAAAGCATTTATTAGACGCAAAAAATTAGTCGCTGACCTATTAATTCATTAGACAACTAAATATATTTGAAGACGAGAATGACATTTTAAAGAAGCTGTATTAATTAGCACCCATTTTAATCCTTTCAGTAAAATTACTCATGAAGAGTATAACTATATCACAGGAAAAATAATTGTCCTGTTCCCCAAGGAGAATAGCGGAACATACTTTGTTCCACCAGTAAAAAAAAATGAATCTTTTTCTGGGAAACCATTGTTTGCGAAGGGAAAGTTAGTGGATAAAATAAGAAATACTTTGTACAAATCAGGCGAGAAAAGAAAAAGTAAAGCAGAAATAGATCAAGGTGAAATAGTGAAAAAAAACAGATATTTAGAAGAACTGAAAGGTTTTTTTAACATGACAATTTATGTATTAATAGTAGTTTTAGATAATGTAGGTAGAGTATGAACATTTGATAGTTGACAAGCTCTTGTTATGCATGTGTTACAAGCAAAGTAAGTATTTAATTTAGGAATTGTAGAGAAAGCATAGAAAATTATATAGTTGCGTTCCACTGATGCCATGGCACCTACATATTGATCGAAATCCAGTAATACTTTTTCAGTAGCCAAATAATACGCGATACTAAAAATGTTAATTGGTAACAAATAACCATTTCACATGTCTGCTCTCCTAGTACGGTCAGCAACAGAAGTCGGTTAACACTGCTTCTTTTTGATATCATCTAAATTAACACAAAATGATTCGATATACTGCTTTTTTTCGTTTAACTGTTAAGAGTTAATGTTCTTAAAAGTGTAAGTACTTCTGCTCCGATTTGAATTAAATATTTCGCTTAAGGTGATTGCACTGTGTAGCCCGCGATATTCAATCCTTTTTGAGTCATTTGCAATTTGCAGCTCCGTGTCGGATTGTATCTTGATCAAAATATGATACGCGGCAACAAAACATATGCATTTACGTAATTTTAACCATAAAAATCATCAATACATCTCTCAAAGTTAGATTTCGTGCAGATTCATCAAACGAACAAAATCTAATGAATCTGCACGAAATCCGACTTACGGCCTGGCCACGGGAACGGGCGACGCGAACGTCGGTGCGTCTGGCGGGGCGATAATCTATGCGATACAGTTTGCAGGCCACGGGCAATAGCGTTCGCCGCCGCGACCAGATACACCGAGAGCGAAATGTCTTTATCAAAATTATCTCGATACCTATTGCTTGGAAAGTAGTCGTTTTTTGGTTCAAGACATAATATTTCGAAGAGATTGTGAAGTACATGATTTGAGTAAAAAGGGGTATAGTAGTAGGGGGTAGGGGTAGGTAGGGGTATTAAAAAACTGCACGTGTTAACCGATTGTACATACGTACTTGTGACTAAATTATTATTAGGTACTCAATATCGATAATTTGTAATTTTCCATGTTGCTTTACTGTCAAAGAAGCCCACAGTGGAATAGATGAGTGTGGGGTAAGGGCCCTTATGCGTGCACCAAGATCTAAAACATGAATAAGACCTTGCAGTCTTACTTCACAGAATATTTTTAAGGAACTTTTATTTATAAAGTAATGATTTCACTATTTAGCGTCTTTATTGGAGTAAAAGATAGTAAGATCTTAAACATGTTTTAGACCTTTCACTTTTTATTTACATCATTACCATCTCATCATCATGCTCATCTTGGCTTTTTAAATGTAGACTGTACTCACTACTGTATAGTACTGTACTGTATAGTACTGTACTGTATAGTACTGTACTGTATAGTAGTCAATCACCTGTACATTTATTTTTATGTGTTTGGCAGACAAGCAAGAAGACAAAATCGCGTTCTTAAGAAACCACTCAGAACCTTGGGCTCAAGTTATTGAGTACTGGCTTTCAACCTATAGTCTAAGGGAATCCTCCAACAAACCAAGTGTGGCAGAATTTTTAGAAGAATGGAATATTCTAAATGACCCAAGGGGTGAGGTGTTGGTTAGTATTCTGCATTCATTAAATATAGGTACATTTAAAGACGCAAATAATACTTTGCTTATGAACTCTACACTAGGTCAAGCCTGTCTCGTGGAGGGAGACCTTGGATTTTAGTGATAGTGTTATTATTATAATAAGAGGCATAGTACATTTACTTTGGTTCACCTAATCTTCATTATTTATACTTAATTTAATTTTATATTAATTTATTTTATTACATAAGTAGGTCCAATAAAATAAACTGTTTTAGTTTAAAATTTCTTATTTCAGATAAACCTGGATTTTGACCAAAAACACAAGGAAAATTCTACAAATTTTTATACAAAGTGGCAACCGTTCATCAATAAAATTATTAGTATGAAATTTGATAGTTCCAGAGATGACACATTGGCAAGTTTATACGAAAATATAAGACAACAGACTGATGATGGTAAGAAAATATTTTTTAGTAAGTAAACAAAGAAAAAATTAAAAGAAGAACAATTACTATAAACTAATCTAAATGAAAATAAAAAAACTAAAACTAGTCTAATAAACCGCTACCGGTAGGCAATGTTCCCAACATGCTGGCAGCATTGCCATGTTGTAGGTATGGCAATGCTTATTCTTTGGGCAAAATAAAGACCAGCATTTTGGTCACATGTTGATGAGTATCATCATTTTATCTTTGTTTATCTATAAGTACAGTGTGTTTGTTAAATTATTTTAACAGTGTCCATTTTATTGTTTCAGATCAAAAAGTTCCAGATCAAATTAAGCTGCTCTGTTGCCTAATTCCTCCAAAAGGGAGATTAAACAAAAGAACAAAATTTTCAACATTAGAATGCATTGAAAATTTCTTTGTTGATGTAGATGTAAGTTTATATATTTAATACCTGACTGCTCAGAAGGACAGTAATGGATTCTTATTAGTCCAGAGAAAAGAATATATGAAATATTATTAAATCCAAAATGTACCTACATATATTATTCGATTTTCAATGATATCAAACCTACTTACTTCTGGGCTGCTGGGCACCCAGTGACTTAGTACCTACCTATCAAAACCTAGCACAGCTAAGATTACAATAACAAGCTTTAGAATTTTGACTATCGCCGGCTTAATTATTCTTATAGTTTTTAATAATTATTATCAAAAAATATTTACCTCTTAGCAGTTTTTTTGCAGTCAAGTTTTTTAAATATTTAATTTTTATTTAAGATGATAGAATTGTTGGACAATAAGAGTGGTTACGGATGCTTCTCTATTAATTTTGTGAACAATTTGGCATACAATATAATTTATTTAGTGTCAATACCAATAGACTGATCACTAACTACTCAATAGCATTATCTGTTTGTAAATCCACTTTTACTTATATAATTAATTTGTTTCAGAGCTTCGGAGACATAGACAAAAAAATTGAAGATCTACAAGTTAAATCACGCATTCAAAAGCAAACATTGCAACCATATCTTATTAGCTGTGTGTCTCCTGGAAATGACAACCAGGGTCGTAAATATTATCTGGTCGTTGACAAGGTGAAATACAGGTTTGACTCTGCAACAAAGGCGTTTGATACGCTATTCAAGAGTTACCATGCTCTGCACGCCACCTACCCAGCGGCTGCTGCGCATTTGTATTTGTTAATACAGCGATGCGTTTACGGAATTGAAACTAAGTATGACAAGGTAGTGCCATATATTTCAGACATATTGTCCTTAGCTAAAATGTAGCAAAATATGTGTATAGTGAGTGTAAACATTAAACCTTTATGCAACAGACTTCCAACATGCTAAAGTGTCTTAAGTGTGGCAACTTATATGACAATTTTCAAACTTATTTTGTCCATTTGCGTTACGCTCATACTACGGTAAAAAAATAAAACATGATGATACCTACGTCAAACTTATACGATAAAGATGTTTTTGATTGTATTGATTTTGTAGAAATAAATGGTTACACCTATTCTAAAATCAATGTTGTATTGCGTGAGTTTGAGGAAGATATTCCAGTCTTTTACAAAATCAAACATGTGTTGATTAATAAATATGATCAAAAAGTTGCTTTCGTTGGTACAGTTTTGGAAACACTACGCTATTCTTCACATTACATAGCTTATCTTGTTAGTGAAACAAATGTTACAGAAATCGTTGACTTACATGATTGTTGTTGTTTGACGCCAAATATCATTCATAAAGTGAATCGAAATATGTATGTTGATTTAAGATGTTAATATTACTCATTAAGGATGATGCGCCAGGGTAGACCGCGAAATTCAAAATGTCTTACGTTTTTTGCAATTTGTAGGTCAGTGTGAGCTTGTATGTTGATTAAAATATGATTCGCGGCCGTAGCTAATATGGCTTTACAGAATTATAATCATTAGAATCAGCAATACAACTCCATAAGTTAGCATTTACCTCAAATCTAGCGATTTCATGAAATCATGGTTTCAGGTAAATGCTAACTTATGGAGTTGTATTGCTGATTATAATTCTGTAAAGCCATATTAGCTACGGCCGCGAATCATATTTTAATCAACATACAAGCTCATACTGATCTACAAATTGCAAAAAACGTAAGAAATTTTGAATTTCGCGGGCTACCCTGGCGCTTTCGCCCTAATACCTAGTTCTGCCTTAATTGGAGTTTTAAGAAATGACTGAATTAATGCTAGTTTATTTCACATAGAATTAAAGTAAGTAGTAGGTACATTTTCCTTTTGTAGAACTTTTTTAGTACATACCTAACTAATCAATGGTTACAATTATCAATCATTCTGAAACATATAAATGTTGATTTAAGATGTTATTATTATTCATTTTTACCCGACTGCCCGAGGAGGAGTGTAATGTTTTTTCGACAAAAAGTTTATTTGAATAAAAGGTACTTGTAATAATGTAATTTTTAGTTTAATTTTAAAGGCATGGACTTACCAAGACTAGATTTAAGAAGAGATGGAACTGTGTTACTGGCTCAAGTTTCATCAGATTGTATTGAGAATTATTGCATTGTTTATCATAGGTAATCTATTAATTTTACTAATCTTGGAAGTTTTATAGCAATACCAGGATGAACGCATGGACCCCTGTGTATTGCATCCTTTTTCATGTTTGTTTCGCCAAAGCTAATGATTAGTAGCCCAATGCCTATTTTTTAAAAGTGTTTTTACTGTTTTTCTGTTTCTTGGTGTCACAAGAGTTTAATAATAGTTGAGCTTAAAACTTTCGAATGTTTCAGTCGAGTTACGATAGTAATTCGGTTTTGGTGATAACAAAGGCTAAATTTCTCAGGGGTTAATAAATGTTTAATAATGGTCTTGCTTTGATACTTCCGTATTTTCAAATTGAAAAAATTAATAGTTTACCCTAAAAAAAAATAATTCTTAATTCAAATCTCTTACTTTCTTATAGGTACTTATTAAATAAGGAATGTTGTTTTAGGAAGTTTATTTTTTAATAAATGATTTCATAGAATTGAATCCATTGTATTATTTTATCTATTATTAATTTGAGTACCTCCCACTTATTTACCTACCTCTATTTTCAGGCATGTAATGGCACGCGGAGATCAGATTGAAAGATGTGACGGTGCATCAGGCTCGAAATTCTGTAAGTGAGTTTTAGTGCTTTTTCTTGTTCATTTCATGTTTCAAATGGTACTCAATAATCATGGTATTTTAGTGAAGCCGTTTCAGTTCTATGTACAGATTCAAGAGCTTTGTTATATACGGAGTTAAAATTGTCTTATTTGAATTTGAATTACAATATTATAGTCTTGGTTCAATGGTTAAGATGCGTTTCATTAAGTATTTTTCAGTTCATCGTTCGATTTTTTCAAGCAAAAGTTTAGTCAGAATGTGACTAGAATTGAATACATTGAACCAAGACTATTGTAATTCTTCAAATAGGTAAGACAATCTGACCTTCGTATGAAACATGCCATGATTTGAATCAAGAACTGAAAATTCTTACAGTAAAATACTTTATTATTGAGCCAAGAGATTTCTGATCTCCGAATAAAACATGCAATGAATTAGATCAAGAACTAAAGCTTCTTTACTGAAGTAGAGGGTTTTTAGATCAATAATAATGACATTATTTGTTGGAAACAATTTGATCTTCCTATGAAACATGACATGCATTGAACCAAGAACTGAGACTTCTTGCAGTGAAATACACTATTATTGAGCTAAGAGATTTCTAATCTCTGAATGAAACATTTAATGAATTAGATCAAGAACTAAAACTTATTTACTGAAGTACAGGGTTTTTAGATCAATAATAATGACATTATTAGTAGGAAACTTGACATGCATTGAACCAAGAACTGAGATTTCTTGCAGTGAAATACACTATTATTGAACTAAGAGATTTCTGATCTCCGAATGAAACATGCAATGAATTAAATCAAAAACTAAAACTTCTTCAGTTAAGTACCTGCACGTTCTTAAATTAACAATATTAACATTATTGGTTGGAGACAATCTGATCTCCATCTCAATTGCTTATTGTTTTTGAATTAAGAACTGGGCTTCTTCACTGAAATACGCATAAATATTGAACTAAGAACATTGATATTATTCTTTCTAGACGATATGATCTCCGTTTAAATTCGATAATATTATTAAACTAAGAAATAAAACTTCTTCACTAAAAACGCATGATTATTGAACTAAGAACATTGAGACTTATAGAACTTGAGCTAAGCAAAGTAAATTCTTTAGAGAACGCACAGAAATTGTAAAACTAAGATCAATCTGGTTTTAGTATGAAACATCCAGATATTCATCTTAAATAACTAAAATTCTTAGTTTAAATTTCACACATTCTTCTTTTAAATAAATAAAGAACTTGAGCTAAGCAAATTATATTCTGTAAAGAACGCACAGAAATTGTAAAACTAAGCTCAATCTGGTTTTAGTATGAAACATCCAGATATTCTAATTAAGAATATCAATATATTCATCTTAAATAACTAAAATTCTTAGTTTAAATTTCACACATTCTTCTTTTAGATAAATAAAGAACTTGAGCTAAGCAAATTTTATTCTTTATAGAACGCACAGAAATTGTAAAACTAAGCTCAATCTGGTTTTACTATGAAACATCCGGTTATTCAAATTAAGAGTATTAATATACTCACCTTTAGAAGCGGAATTCTTAATTGAAATCTTATACTTTCTTAATAGAAATTTTAAAAAATGTTGAGCTAAGCAAGTTATATTCTTAATAGAACGCACAGAAATTATTCAATATGACTAGTCTGGTTTTAGTACGAAACTTCTGGTTTTTCAAATTAAGAATTTTAATATTCACCTTAAAATGCTGCATCTCTCAATTCAGAAATATAATTACTTTTCACAAGAATAAAAATACTTGAGAGAGAAAAAGAGTTGTCTTGTACTAACATTTAAAAAACTTCAAATAAGATTCGTTTGGTTTCGGATTAAATTGTTATTCAAATCTTCGTTTAGTGACGCAAGTCTTATGTGAACAGCGCTAATTGTCAAGGTAAGACATAAGTTAGTTCGAACAAAAAAAAAGTTTTCTCCATCAAAAATATCATAGTTTTTCATTAAATAGTTAATTTGATTCTCTTCGAGAAAATCAGATGTCTCAAAGTTCAAGAAATCTGCTCTTCTTCTTTAAAGACTTTGTTTCTTTGTGCAACCGAAAATATTTCCTCTTTATTTGAGATAATAAATGGTTGTTTTGAGCATTTAAACCAAAACAATAAAATTCTGAATTCAAGAATATAAAGTGTTCCCTATATATGAAACCATATTATTCTTGACCAATAAATATATTCTTGAAATAAGACTATTTTTCTTTCCGTGTAGGTTAATGAAGAGCTGCGTAACTAGAAATTTTCGTGCTCTCTAATTGGTCGCCAGAGGGTTTTTGAGCAAGTATATAAATGCAGGTAATGCAGGGCGCAAAGTTGATAGCTGAGTAGGTGCGGCATGATGAGAGAACACCGAAAATATAATTATTTGAAAAGTTTGAGATACGACTCCCGTGGTCATCCAGTTTCAGATTTCCAAAATGGACCAAAACTTAATTAATAAATTATAATTTAATATTTATAATTTAATATTTACTAACATAATTCTTAAGTATCTACTAACAAAAATATGGATACTAATTATGTCTGATTTAAATAAAATAAATTAAATTAAAACTAAAGTGATCTTCAGACAGAGCCTTTGATTTTCGTATGATCGTGTGCGGCCTGACGCAAATGGCTCAAATAGTCAAATCTGATGAAGAAATGGGGAAGGTCAGACAAGGCTAATATCGCCTATAGTAAATTTGTCAATTTTCGTTCATTCATGAGATAATTTAATATTTTTAATCAAGTATTTGACATGGATAGTGTCGGAATTTAAAACCTTTTTAGGGTTCCGTACCAAAATGGTAAAAAAGGAACCCATACGGTGTCACTCAGTCTGTCTGTCTGTGTGTCTGTCTGTCTGTCTGTCTGTCTACAATAGAAAATTCAGATTTGGACAATTAAAAAAAAAGATTTCATTGCAAAATAAGAAATAACCAACATTTTGCTGCAGTTCTGCTTATTACCGAACAAAGATACTTAAGTATGGACGTAATAATTTGCTTAGTAGGTACCACCTCTGGTCACTGCAATGGGAACGACATGAATTCCTCAGATACATACAGAACATATGGCATTAAAACAATTTGTTCTTTATATTATAATACTTATACGCTGGAATATATGTGGAAACACCGGGAGGGGACGCCCTACGAAGACATAATATGTCACTTATTTTTCTGACTGACCGACCCCTTGACAATTCAAAAGTGCCTGTAATTGGTTTATTTGAAATAAATGCTTTGAGTTTGAGTTTGAGTTTGATGTTCTTCAGAATGGTCAGGTGCGTAGTAGTCGCAACCGGCGTGTATGAACATAAACGAGGCAAAAGGAGTATGTAAGGATCGTAGCAGATGCCGTTCTGTAGTTTCTGCCTACCGCCATGGGAAGAAGGCGTGATATGGTTTATGTCAATCAACCTGCCTAGCCTTTTCCCAACTATGTTGGGGCCGGCTTCCAGTCTAACCGGATGCAGCTGAATACCAGTATTTTATATGAAGCGTCTGCCTATCTGACCTCCACAACCCAGTAATTGGGTAATACGATACCTCTTGGTAAGACTGGTTGTCAGACTTTCGGCCTTCTGACGACCCGTAACGACTGTCAAAGGTCCACGAATGACAGCCGGGACCAACGGCTTAACGTGCTTTCCGAGGCACGGAGGAGTCTCGGCGTGTAAAGATGGTCACCCATCCACTGACCAACCCCAGCAAGCGTAGCTTAACCTGATGGATCGACCCAAGGCGTTAGTTTATGTATGTATGTATAATATACCTACAACTGGACATGTACCTATCCACTGTAGTATATAACATGTGACTGTTCGTACAAGTGTTACATACGTACCTATTTATAAGCTGTTATGCAATTGAAGAGAAATGATCTGTGTCCGAGAATTATGACAGGAAGAGAACATCGGGAAGACAAGCTTTTGCTGTCGTAACATTGTTTGTATGGTTGACTTGGAATACGTACAAACACCCGTAATAATATATAACATAATCCCAGAAGGGCTAATCAGAGGTATAGGTACCTACTATAGTAACACCCACATTTCGCCACTTCTGGCTAAGTCCTTGTAATAGGGGGCGCGCCTATTACCATCAACTGAGCACAAATCCAGTCTCCGGGGCCCTGTTTAATAAAGCTGACAATTCGACATATATGTCAAAAAAAGACAAAATTGTACAATTGTCGCGCTTAAGCTGTTTAATAAAAGTGACAAATATGTCAAAAATCGATAGGTGAAATCTTGACATGTTTGTCATGTAAAAACGCGTTTAATAAAACTCGACATATTATGTCAGAAAACTACGGTCTAAATATTACTGACAATATTGTCGGTGACAATTGTCGGATTGTCGTAACAATTATGTCGACTTTTAACATATTTGCAAATGATTTTGTTTTATGAAGCTAAATGAGGTTAAAATAGACAAAATATACAGAGAGAAACACTCAACAATAGACCAAGTACATAGAATTACCAACATCATTGAGAGAACGCTTGAAGATAAAAAAGTCTGCTCCACTGTGTTTCTAGATGTAGCACAAGCTTTTGATAGAGTTTGGCATAAGGGTTTGATATACAAGCTAAGATTAATGTTGCCCAATGATTTTGCCGATATCTTGCATCATACATTACAGATAGAATGTTTCGAGTAAGGCACGAGGATGCCTTTTCCGAGTTAAAAATTATTAAAGCTGGCGTGCCTCAAGGTAGTGTGCTGGGTCCAGTCCTCTACCTGTTGTACACGTACTACTACTAACTATTGCAACCTATACTACCTACCTATACTATTGCAACCTTTGCTGATGACACTGCCATTATGGCTACAGGGTCATGCCATACGGAAGCAATTGAAAAGGTACAAATCGCTGTAAATAAAGTTCATGACTGGGCACAAAAATGGAGAATCAAGTTGAATGAATCGAAGTCACTTCACATTGATTTCACCAACAGGAGTTGTGATTACCACCCAATCTTCATAAATGGTCAACAAGTGCCATACGTAAATACAGCCAAATATCTTGGCATAACGCTTGATGCGAAACTGCGCTGGAAAGCGCACGTTAAAAAGAAAAGACAGGAACTAGACATGCGTTTTAAAAACATGTATTGGTTGATTGGACGGAATACACAATAAAATTTTATTATATAAGCATATTCTTATGTCAATATGGACATATGGCATCCAACTGTGGGGCTGTACTAAACCGACCAACATCAAAATTATTCAAACATTCCAGAATAAGGTACTCAGGAGTATTGTTAATGCGCCCTGGTATATAAGAAATGACGACCTCCATCGTGACCTAAAAATGGAACCCGTCACCAACATAATTAAAAAATTTGCTGAGGTCCATGAACACCGTCTCCACCAACATGTGAACATCGAGGCAATTCAGCTGTTAGACCAGACATATATAGTGCGAAGGCTAAAACGAACAAAACCTTTTGAGTTAGTGTAGTGTAAAAAGTGTAGAAATAATAGTGACAATGACACTCATATAACACATGAACAAAGTGTTTTTATTTTTATATCAGACTCTAAGAAAGTGGAACGGACTTGTGTAAAGTACAATTAACACTATTCTAAGTTTTTAAAATAATTAACACGTAAAAAATTAAGTTAGATTAAAATTGCTTATTAGTCTTCTAGGCTAGATTGTAATTAATTATTAAGAACCTGGTTCTTTTTATTAGAGGATAAAAAAAACCTTCAAGGATATTTTATGTACATTTAATGTATGTTTGAATTTATCTTAGGGCAAATTTTTCAATCGTCAGCTATCTTTTATTAATGGAATAAATAAGGCGGTTTGAAAGCTTTTGTATAGAAAATATGTCAAACTGTCACATTTATTCTTCAGATAGAAGTTATCCGACTATTGAAAAATTGTAGGCTATTTTGTTGTTGCGTTGAATAAATAATTTATTTATCTATACTTAAATTCCAGTATAGTCGCGCCGTAAATCATTTTTAAGTTGTATTTTTCATATAAAAACTAAAAATAGAAGTAAGTCAAAAACTACTGAATTTCGGTAGAACATTTGGTCGCTTAATTTTTTGCATTTTAACCCTACTATGACATCCTGCAAGGAAGTGGTCGAGTTACCAGTAACCCTGTATAAAAGAAACGATAACCCATTCACTCGTCAGCAAAGTGCAGACACGCATCCGTCAGGCAGGCGATCTTAGAATTGATCATTTCATAAAGAACATCGACCGCTGGTAACATCATGATGTGCCAGATCATTGAATATTAACGTTTGATGATATGAACAGTAAACGCACGACTACTTCATGATGTGGCCAATATTGGCTCATAAAATATTGGCTCATAAATCGTAAAATAGTTAGATTATCCACCGGTAGAGGCGTTGATGTCACTTTGTTTTTGTCGTGCATCGGTCTTATATATAGTAAATAGTCAAAGTAACTGCGACCAACTTGGATCCTTGACTTCTTCTTAAAATATATCAGTAACAGAAAGTTCACGAATAAAATAACTCATTAAATTAAATACTTTATTACAGTTGTACAAATTAACGTAAAACTAATAATACGAAAGAGACCAAAACGCGGTCGAATCGAATGTATCCTACGAGAAGACTAAATAAATAGCTTATTATCTACATTTTACAAGAGAAAAACTTGTCCGAGACACAGTACTATTTGTATCTTCTATTAAAGTAGCACAAACACCAGTCTGTTTAAGTTCTAAAGTAAAGAACTATTTAATAGTATACTCTATAAAATCTGCCAGATATGTATTTCTTGGACTCGTCCACTACTTAGTTCTATTTTTTGTCATTTTGTAGTCTTAACACCAATAGTTAGGTTGCCATCTTTGTTCTGATCTGTACCTATTGGTATTGTCATGTGTTGTGTGAATATCGGATGTCATGGTATGGGCATGTGATGCAGAGGAATGAGGAAAATGTCGTGAAGAAAGTTTTGAGTATGAATGTGGCTGAAATGACTATAAAAGTAGAGGAAGACCAAATAAATGATGAATGAACTGTGTGAAAGGGGGTCTCTACCGAGATGATGACTAATAGAGAAGAATGGAAGAAAAAGACATGTTGAGCCGACCCCAATTATTTAAATTGGGATATTGGGCAGAAATTGATCAAATGAAAACATATTTCTTATTCTTGGTTTCAAATTTATCAGTTTCATCGTCATTTATCCAGAAAAATCATAAACGGATCCTTTCCTTCTGAAACTTCGGTAAAAATCTATGTGAAAGTTCCCCAGCCACTGCTACTTAGCATTGACAGAAATTCGATATCAGCAACCATAAATTGTACAACGAGCCTGATGATTTTAACTTTTTCATAATCTCATCAGTAAAAATTTGTTACAATTGTTTTGTAAACTGCTTAACGATGGCAACCAACCTACCAACCATCATTTCTCACTGTAATGCTCCCTATTACCTAATCGTAACCTATGTTGTTAACATCTAGTCCACAATCCATTCGTCATAGGGAATCTTCTGCAGAATATTGTCGAGGAAACGTGACATCTTCTCAGCGAGGTCTCTCTTCAGCTCGGGTTTCATCTCCTTCAGGAGTTCTTGTGCGTTCGTATTGATGAACAGGTTTAGAGCCGCCTCTGTTGATAAAAAAAATATGGTGGATGTCAAAACTTGGTTTTACAAATGCAAGAAAACAGTGATAATTTAAATCTTATCTGGCTATGAGCATTTTGTATGTTTGCAGATGGTTAAAAAGCTTGAAATATATTGCAGCTATACGGAGGAGACAATGAAGATTACAACAAAGACCAAAAAATATTATAGTGAAGCTGTCTACATGAAATCTGGTAAAGCTTGAGAGAAGCTTGATCCTTTCCCTGTTTAACTAATGTATATGCTTCGTGGATACTGAACACTGGATAGTGTCAGTGTTTAAGTTTGTTAGATTAGCAGAAAATGTGTGTCAATTTGCTGCAGTAGCGCAATGGGGAAGAAAACTCCCAAATTACTTTCGTGTAGATGCCGCTAACTATTTGTTACTTTCATTCAGCTGCCAATGGAGTTCCTTGTTGAAAACTTTGCCACGAGATGGCGCTAGTTGTTTTTTCTTGTCGCCGATTGGTAGCTTTGTCTTCAAACTGATTTGACAAGTGACAAAAATAGCGCTCTCTCGCGGCGAAGCTTCAGGTAAACAATGCATTGGTAAGATTGGTATCATTGTAGATTGCCCACCTAGCACAGCGTTGCTATTCTGCAAGTTCTCGACGCCCATCTGTATGTCCTTGACGGAGAAGTCGAGCTTCAGCTGCTGCAGCCGCAGGTACCTGCGCCCGTCGGCGTCGCGGGTGAACGGCTCTCCGCGGAAGTACACTTTAGCTTTTACACCCTCTGGGGATTAAAGAAGGAATTTGGTGAATAATGATTTGTTTAAATCATTGATGAAAAATGATTTGATTATGAAATAATCTTTATTCTTTGCGGAGGTAACAAAAAGATAAACCTAATACTTTTATCCCATGTCGGGTGTGTAGAACTATTCTGGCAACATCTGCAGATTTGCTACCACCCTAAAAATGTATGGCTCTTATGTCTATAAAGTATGTATATAGGTGTCGATTGCTTGTCGGGTAACCTGGACAAGATTGGCATAGAAAAAAATGGTGACGCTGATAATTATTTGATACATTTTGAGGATGATTTGCTTATCTAGTACGTAAACACACGTACAATTATGTATTTCTTGATAGTTGGAGTAAACAAGAAATAAAGAAAGAAGATTATAGGCGCTCACCGTATTCTCCCCAGTACTCGCCACCTCCTGACGCACGAACGAGCAACAGAACCCCAGACGAGCGGTAGCGAGCGCGTGCGCTGATGTGCGGCCCGAACAGCGTCAGCTGGAACTGGTGCGTCTCTAGGTCTGATCTGTACATACAATAATATTGTTAAAATAATGATTGTAGTAGCTATAGATGGCAAGTTTTGTTTATATCTTGGTGTAGGTATTTGTAAAACTGGTCATACAAATATGAATAATCAGACGTACACAGAAGCAATAGCGATATTGATGAGAGAAAAACGTTAGCAGATGAAGAGTAAATAGCAGCAGATTATTATATTATGTAAATGAAACTATGTAAGTACAAGAACAGAATACTTGCTAACAGTAATGTTCCTCCTACTTTAGTTATTTGTTTTATAAACACCGTTCCGTGTTCATAAGCAAATTCTAAGTTTAAATATTTTCTAGTTTTCACACGATTTACCTGATGCACCTGTGAGAAATACACGTGGTTCCAATGCAACCCGTGTAGACCAAGTAAATTAGTAAATTAGGCAAAAGAATCAATCAAGGATGTTTCTTTGTAATTCTGGCTTTCTCATAATTCAACTTGCCACTATGTAGGTACCTATTACTACAAATTATTGTCTGGTATCTTTTAGTTTCTGATTTAGGTTTTGACCTCGAAAGATGGAGGATAACCAAACAGTAGGGGTTACTTGAAATCTAATGACTTTTTCGAGCATGCAGATAACAAATGCTGGAAAACTTTAGCTCTACTGCAAGTAGGTAGCTACTGTAGCGCTAAAATAGTGCTAACTGTAATGTAGACAATGTAGTGTTGTCTGGGGGCGTAAAATAATAGATAGTTAGTAAACTTAAGATATATTTTTTTGGATAATATTTAGATTTTAGTAAGTATTATATTTAAACTTATATTATTTTATCCGTTTATCTCAGACTAGCTTTTGCCCGCGGCTTCGCCCGCGTGGATATCGGAAAATATTCCAAGGGAACCTGCTACCGGGAATTCCTTCCTTATTCCTTGTCTACATTAAAAAGGGAACCTCTGTGCAAAATTTCAGCTTTCTAGGTCCAAGGGTTTGGGCTGGGCGTTGATGAGTCAGTCAATCAGTCAGTCAGGACCTCTCTTTTTATTTATATAGATAGATATAGATAAACGGGCACACGTTTTTCTGAAACTAAAACCTAATAATTTATATTTAATATTAGTAAAGCGTGATTCCAGATTGTCTTTATTTTCTGACGCTTACGTCTGAAAGTAAACACAATCATTACAGCATTACTTTAGTAATGCTCTTTTTAGACTTAAGTAGGAACGGCCTGAGTGTTTGAATGTGATTTTCTGAATAAAAGTCTTATTTGAAGTTAGACTACGCCGATCCTGGGTGGGCGTAGTTTTTATAAAGGTTTCATACTATGGTCAACCTTATTATGATACAGACTGACATCCTATCACTCAAACATCAAAATACCTTTAAAGAAAAGCGGAACTAGCTTTTGTTCAAATTTTGTTGTTTGTGCCTATATAAATAAAAAGAGAAGTCCTGACTGACTGACTGACTGATTGACTGACTCATCAACGCCCAGCCCAAACCCTTGGACCTACTAAGCTGAAATTTTGCACAGAGGTTCCCTTTATAATGTAGACAAGGAATAAGGAAGGATTTCCCGGTAGCACGTTCCCGTGGGATATTTCCCGACATCCACGCGGGTGAAGCCGCGGGCAAAAGCTAGTATTATTATATACTTATCCCTCTTTACCTCCCTATCTCTTTAGGTTATAGTGTAGCTATCCCCATGTGAGATTCGAGTTCTCACAGTACCAAGGAGACGCATCTTCACAGTACCTTATCTCAACACCTTGAAACACAAACGTGACATTTAACCCTATTGTTGCTCAAAAATCTTATCTAAAAATCACAATACGTTAACCCTGTCTTATTTACGTTATGAGTTGTCAGAGTCTTTGTCCCCTTCGACCCCGGTTTTAAAACTTGTATGGACATGTCTTTCGACGTGAACAGAATATATTAACTGATTATTTTCATTTCCTAACATACCAATACTGTCTGTCATCGTGTTTGTGGCTTTTAGAAACAACGGTGGTTTAAATTTTGTCCAGTTTGTCTTGGAATTAATTAAGACTAATATTCATAAGCAAGCAAAATACCTTCTAATGGTCAATATAGAAAGGCAGCTAGTTTCAGATATGCGTTATAGATACCCATTTGTTTTAAAAAGTTGATTAAAAAGCCTTGTGTTGCACTAGATCCTATAGCCTCCTAAGGTAGACTTCTCAGTAGCTTTAGAGGTGTTACAATTGAAGGAGACAGAAAAACAGTAGGACTATTTTGTGATACTAGCATTTCTACAGGATCATTCAAATATGAAGAAGAAGAAACACAACAAAGTATGTTACTTTAGGATGGTTTTATAACACATCTAATTATTTCGTATTAAAGGCGAGTGAAAATGATTAAAAATTGGCCAATGCTAATAATGATTAGGGAAAGATGGTCACTCATAATTAGAGATCGGATAATCGGATGCATATTAACCTAAAGTTGAGGTGTTGGCTAAGTATGGAGTGGGCTTTTGGATTAAAAAATCCCAGAATTCCGGTATCGGCCAATTTTGACTTCTGATTATGGAATCGAATGTATAATATACTTAAGTTCAGATGTTAGTTAATATGGAGTGCACTTAAAAAAAAAAAGAAACCCGGGATTCTGGAAAGAAAATTTTTAAGTTCTGATTTTGGAATCGAATGTTTTAGTTAGGTACTTGCGTTCAAGTGTTGGCTAATATGGATTGTACTTTTGAATTTAAAAAAATACCAGGATTCCGGGAATAGAATCGAATGTATATTTACTTTAGGTTTTGGCTATTAAGGAATGCACTTTTGTGTCGATCGTCAAAATATCGCGATTCCGGAATTGATAAATTAAGTATTTTTTGAAAGGGTAACTTTTTTATCACAAAATTTTCATAGGGTGTTCTACTCATGAGCAACTTTCACTATGGGATCAACCCGTAAATCACGAAACATAAGTGTGATTTCAGAGTTGGTCCCATAGTGAAAACTTCTGAAAATGTAAATCCAAGATGGCGGCTTCAAATATTTTCAAATTTTTCGTAATGGGTACTATTTATGGTTTTCGAGGATGTCATCTTGGATTTAAAATGTAAATCCAAGATGGCGGCTGCGAAAATTTTCTAATTTTTCGTCATGGGTGTCGTTTTATTGGTTTTTGAGGGTGTTAAAGCCGATAGTGACACTAAAATGTAAATCCAAGATGGCGGATGCGAATATTTTTTAATTTTTCGTCATGGGTGTCGATTTCATGGTTTTCGGGGGTGTTAAAGCTGATAGTGACATTAAAATGTAAATCCAAGATGGCGGCTGCGAACATTTTCTAATTTTCGTCATGGGTGTCGTTTTATTGGTTTTCGAGGGTGCTAAAGCCGATAGTGACACTAAAATGTAAATCCAAGATGGCGGATGCGAATATTTTTTAATTTCTCGTCATGGGTGTCGATTTCATGGTTTTCGGGGGTGTTAAAGCTGATAGTGACATTAAAATGTAAATCCAAGATGGCGGCTGCGAACATTTTCTAATTTTTCGTCATGGGTGTCGTTTTATTGGTTTTCGAGGGTGCTAAAGCCGATAGTGATACTAAAATGTAAATCCAAGATGGCGGATGCGAATATTTTTTAATTTTTCGTCATGGGTGTCGATTTCATGGTTTTCGGGGGTGATAAAGCTGATAGTGACATTAAAATGTAAATCCAAGATGGCGGCTGCGAACATTTTCTAATTTTTCGTCATGGGTGTCGTTTTATTGGTTTTCGAGGGTGTTAAAGCTGATAGTGATATTAAAATGTAAATCCAAGATGGCGGCTGCGAACATTTTCTAATTTTCGTCATGAGTGTCGTTTTATTGGTTTTCGAGGGTGTTAAAGCCGATAGTGACACTAAATTGTAAAACCATGAAAACGACACCCATGACGAAAAATTAAAAAATATTCGCATCCGCCATCTTGGATTTACATTTTAGTGTCACTATCGACTTTAACACCCTCAAACACCAATAAAACGACACCCATGACGAAAAATTAGAAAATTTTCGCAGCCGCCATCTCGGACTTACATTTTAACGCCACTATCGGCTTTAAAACTCTCAAAAACTATGAAAACGACACCCATGACGAAAAGTTAGAAAATTTAGCAGCCGCCATCTTGGATTTACATTTTAACGCCACTATCAGTTTTACAACCCTCGAAAACCATGAAAACGTCACCCATGATAAAAAAAAATAAAATGTTGGCAGCCGCCATCTTGGATTTACATTTTAACATCACTATCGGCTTTAACACCCTTGAAAAAGCATGAAAACGACACCCATGACGAAAAATTTTAAAATGTTGCAGCCGCCATCTTGGATTTACATTTTAACATCACCATCGGCTTTAACTCCCTCGAAAAGCATGAAAACGACACCCATGACGAAAAATTTGAAAATGTTCGCAGCCGCCATTTTGGTTTACATTTTAACATCACTATCGGCTTTGAAACCCTCGAAAACCATGAAAACGACACCCATGACGAAAAATTCGAAAATGTTCGCAGCCGCCATCTTGGATTTACATTTTAACGTCAGTATCAGCTTTAACATTCTCGAAACCCATAAAAACAACCCCACCGATATAGTGACGGTACCTTCCAGTGACAACTATTTTAATTCGGCAGCTTTGTATTTCTCGCGGGGATCGCGTGTAACAAACGGAATATTTATGTGATCCCGATTTCCCGGTATTTCCAAATAAATAAAACCACGTTATTTATGAAGTCGTTTCCATACCATGTATCCGATTAGTTGTGCATTCCCACATTTTCTGGAATCCCGGGATTTATAGTAAGAAAAAAAATGCTAAGAAGCCGCTTCCATACTTTGTTAGCGAAATATTAAGTTTAGGTTAATATGCATCCGATTATCCGATCTCTACTCATAATAGTCATATTTCACGTTGTAACAATAGTGTTGCAAAAACACAAATAATTAGTATAATTGGTCGCGCTCTTTGTTAAGTTTTCATGTGGGAACGGTTCTTTTGTAAGGGAATTACCTGACAATACGATATACGGTGTCGGTGGCGCAACTTTTTATCGGCACATACTAATTTTTACGGTTAATTTTAGCTTAGCACTAGGTGACTAGGGTCTATGTGTCGTGCGTGCTAAAGCATACCTATATGCGTTTAGTCACGGAACAAATATTAGAAGGCTATGCAAATATGCATAGCTCTTGAGCTGACGTTGAGGTAGCGGCAGTAGTTCACACTTATTTTCATTTACTTCGTAGCTTGATCTTATGGTTTAACACCGTTCACAAAAGAAAAGATGAGGTATGCATGGTATGCATTTTACGGTTTTGCCTTTTCTGATGAATTCTTGGACATCAGACAATTCAACATTGTTCCTGATAAAAGTAGAATAGAAAAGAGATATGCCTACATATTTGGGGTTTTAAACTCACAATTATTCACAAAAGCTTTTCGCTTCCTGTCAGACATGACGATTTACCAAGGGTACGTACCATTAGAAATAGTATAAAGTTGAAGAGTATTGACCATAATAAGTACTTAGAAAGATTGAGCGATTCATCTGAGTTCCTCTTTCTTGCTAGCATCATTTTTATAGCTTTGGTCTCACCTAACATTGGTGATGGTCATGTTGGAAGCTCCAGTCGCGTGGATATCCTTGAAGCTGGCGCGGTAGCCATCAGGACCGCCACCCAGCGAGATCGACAGCTCATCTATCACGATTGGTTCCGACTGAAAATTAAACAAAAAACAAAGATTCAGAAGCTTTCGATAGAGTTAGCTGTACGTATTTGATGGTTTTTCCGATTGATGTGAAGTTAAAAACACTTTTATGGCGTTTTTTAAATTGTAAAATATTGAAAAAGGAGCTGAGCTCTAAGCTAGTGTGTTTTCAGATTTGTACGATTTTTAAACTTAGGATAGTTTTGTAAAAGCTGGTTTTGAACCAATAAACCTAAGAAATAATGTATCTTGAAAAATAAGAAGTTCACATTTGGTGTTTACCTCTTCAATGCCGAGTTCGGGCGCTCCGCCCTTCATATAGTCGATGAGCGAGTTGAAACTGCGAAGTAAGCAGGCATCCACGTTGGGGTCCCGCCGGGAACACCGGCCGCCAAATATGTCTAAACGAAGAAAGTTCTTGATTAAGCCAATGTTTTTCACACTGACATTATTAAATTCAGCGTATGCCTTCGGAATCCTGGTGACTCGAAAGGTGACAGACTTCCGGAGCACAGAAGAAAAAAGTACATACATACGTTCTACTAGGTAATTGTGGTAATTTCCTATAATTCCTATAAAACATTCATGTGTTTTGATCGAAGACGGATTCTTAATGAATAATCAAAACAAGCTTTAATTAATGTGTCACCCATTTACACATCAACGGTAATCATAAAGAACATTCCATAAACAATGTTTCATGTTATTTTATTAGTCAGCTGTTATGCTAATTAGGTTTTCGTTAGTAAAATAGCGACTATCATATTCATTAGTATGCTGTTAGCACCATCTAACGGTAGCTAGGCATCGACGCGGTGAAAACAATAGGAACTGGTAGATAGACAATGCAGGCCTCAGAGAAGCCTTGGGAGCGATCGTGCGATTAACAATGTTTTAGCCATGATGTTTCTGACAGGATCCTCTTTGTTCAACTTTTACTGACGAGGTTAATGGCTAATGACCGATTGATAACCACGGTGGAATGGGCCATCTCTTTCTGAGAAAGGATAAAGATGTATGATTCATCTGCTTTCTTTAATCGTAGTGAAAGATGAATGACAAGGCTATCCAGTTATGGGATCAAATTGAAACAACGTACGATAGCAGTTTGAATTGATACTCAGGCTCGATTACCAGAAATTATCCTTATAAATTTACTGAATTGATACTTGCAGTATGATGTCACACGCAAATTATATCTAGCCTTAAAATTGTTATAAATATGATCTATCTTTTTAATGCTCAACTATTAGTCTTGCAATAAAAGTCTCGTAGTTGTTAGCGGTTGAAATCTTACATGTTTTTGTCGGTCAGAAATATGTAACTTACCACCAGTACCTACACCGAGCGAAAAGACGTATTCACATAAAAAAATACTGGTCAGCTATCTATTAGCGTAAAATTGTATCCTCATTTACATATTTGGGTTATTCTTACAAGTGACAATAGAAAAATAATTTCCGATGGATCATACCTTACCTACTGATGTGGATAATGAAAGAAATGACTCATAGAAACAAATGAAAGTTTAATATTGAAACTCCTTTCACTTTGCCTTCATGTTTGTTAACTGTCAGTAGGTCTCTTGGAATTGTACTAAGAGGCTAAATTAATACCAGGGTGTTTGTGATAAATTAACTGTATTTCATCATATTTGTAACAACAGAATGTCTTATAGCTTAGCTAACTAAATGGAACTTAAAACATAAAAACTATGGCCATCACCGTTTTGGAGTCGGTCAAGACTATAATCTGTACGACGAAGGGCCTATAGCCAACGGCTGAACGTGTCAGAAATAATTATGTTTTTTAACTCGTTGTGAAGTAACGGATCGTAATGCACCTGCCGGGTCGATGACCCAGCGCGGGACCTTGTCCGCGAAACTCGATCTCGCAAAAACCATTTACTGTTAGCTCTGGTACATTTTATCCGTTTATATAGGGTGCACCTTCGCCAGCTTGGAGCTATGTTGCTACAATGTAATCAGCATTGCCCCCAGGGTTATTGTAGAATCCGTATTTGTAAACTCGACTTGATCAATTTAGTTCAGCAAGGTTCCTAAGAGCGATTTTTTGTTATTTTTGTTCGTGCAAGCGTCTACTCTCAAAACAATCGTGCAGGTGTCTACAGGTCAAACAGTTTGGAAAAGATGAAAATTATATAGACATTTCAAGGACAATTCTACATTCTGTTTTCAATCTGAATACTTTCAATCTCGATGCTTTGAATGGCGTCCACATCATTGTAACACTTAGTGTCTTTAAAGACAGCAAGAAAGATAAATAGTATATTAATAACTCTCAGTCGACTGGTTTAACTATACTTGGAGATCAATTAAACATTAACCTAGAATTTTCCGTTGTATCAACCTTAGGTCAAGGTATAGGTACTTCAGAAGAACTGGGACAGCGACTGGCTGATAATACTAGCCTCAGAAGTACTGAATCAGACAGAGTAGGCACAGTGACCCCAATAGAAACCTAAAATTATATCGTTGCGTGTTAACAAAACCTAATGTACGTTAACAGCTAATACCAAGGTATTAGAGTCAATGTTATATACCTGATTAAATAACTGGCAAGGACAAACTAGTGTACTTACATATTTAGGACGGATATGGCGCTGCAAGTAAATAACAACTTAACAAGTGTCACGCTACTTAGTATGACTTTAATTAATAGCACCTTAAAGATATTTATGCTTTAGATGCAGATATAACTTAAGCTGTTTATGGTTATTTTATTCCATTGTTCGCTTTTAAAATAATAAAACTCATGTTATAAATCTTGCAGACGTGCAAATTCGCTACTTGGATATTGAGGCAAATTAAATTTCGTAAAAATGTTATAAGTGTAATATTTGGCACCTTCTTCATAACCCCGATTCATTCTTAGATCTATGCTATGGATACTCTACTAGCCACAAAAGTGCTCATATTTTAGTTCAATAATGCTCATGATGAACAAGCTATATCAAAAATGAATTGACAAGATTAGCAAGAGAATAAGCTGAGTTTTCTAAATTTTCCTTCTTGTCCGTTTCAATTACTGGAGTAGCTGTTCCTTTCACAACATAAGTGACATGACATTTGAGACATACGTAAACTAACGACCATAATAATTTAGGTAAGTTTTTGTTGAAATGCAAGCAACTGTAATTTATGTATACAATATGGCAATTTAGCAATAACATAGTAATAAGGCCGAACGTTTCGAATGTATCTACGGTGTAAAAGAGTTTTAACGATGTACGAGACAATTTTAGTATCAAGTGTTGGTTGAGCAATTTCTTTATGATGGTAAAAAGCATGTTTGCATCAAACGACGAAGAAGTTGCCAAAGCCATATAATATTACGATATTTTTTTATTTGAGGATAATTTGACAAATAGTTTTGCCAATCTTCGGGAAACGAGTTAATATTAAGAAGATTTAAGCAATTTCAAAACAGCTTCAAGAAAGACGAAAGAGTCGATGAATGGATTGTTTCTATATGATATGGCTGGTAAAAATTGGTTGAATATTGATATGCCTAATAGCTGATACGTATGGGAAAAGAAGATTAGAAGACCCAAAAAAAATTGGGATTATAATATTTATAATGTTGTCGTAAATGCAATAGTACCAATAATTTAGTTTAATTGATGAAGCCAGCAGTCATTGTGACTAGTGAGACAGAGGAAACGGCATACCGAAACGCATGATCAAAGGTGCACGACTGAAATCATTACAATTAAACATGTAATAACATCCTACGTATTATATGATAATTTATAGATACTCAGATAGAGCTCATTATAATAATATAGCTTTGTGTGTTAATTTTAATTATAAATAAAATATTGACTAATTTATTCTGAAGATATCTTTGTTTCGAATTCGAAAACCCAAATGGTTCGTTCTTCCCGTGAGAAAAACTTAGGTATATTAGTTTACTATAAAGAATTGAAAGCGGATTTCCGAATTATCTTTGCTTAACACATTTGTTATGTTTTAACTGAAATTAATTAAAAAAGAACTCTTCTTTATGACTGCGCCGAACGAAACGCAATTCCTAGTAATCCTTCCAGCGATTCGCCCGATTCGGCGCGGATAAGTGTGCGGGGTTTCATAGGATTTCATACAAATAATTCTAAAATTCGATTCTTTCAGCTCCGTCGTTTCCTTCGGCTCTGATAAATAAGTGCGTTTCCCTTTAGTAATCATTTAATCATTTGGGATCTTTATTAATGGACTTTGCTCGCAAACTATTTGGATTGCATGTTGCGTTTCGTAGACAGTCGTCCCCATTAGTATTACCATTGCATAGCCCTGTCATGGCGGCTGTTCGTGCATAGCCATCCCTATTACTCAACCACCATAATACGCATTTCTCCTACTTTTCTAGCCTTCCGTACTTAACGCAGACTTTACGTAATGAACAATTTGTGATCTTATAATACATACTCATTATTGTTGTTACTTATGTCATCATGTATCACTACGTCTTTTATAATAAGTATGTAGTAGTACTAGTTTATTTCTTTACTATATTCTTCAGAAAGCTTACAGTCTACCTATCTATATAAATAAATATGAACTATATATCTATATAAATGGCTGTCATTCGTGGCTCTTTGACAGTCGTTACGGGTCGTCCGAAGCCCGAAAGTCTGACAACCAGTCTTACCAAGGGATATCGTATTACCCAGTAACTGGGTTGTGGAGGTCAGATAGGCAGTCGCTCCATAAAATACTGGTATTCTGCTGCAACCGGTGAGACTGGAAGCCGACCCCAACATATTTGGGAAAAGGCTAGGCAAATGATGAAGATGTTCATGGGTTTTTGTAGAGGTCTTTACAATCATTATATTTTCATGTCACCTAAATATTATTGTTAAATATTATATTTGTATCAACAAAAGATTTATTTTAAATCCTCGCCAGCCTTTTGTGAAGTTTGACCTTTAGAAAATTAAGCTAAGCTGTTACTGTATTTTAGAATATAAATAAAAAAATGTAACCTTGCTCACGTACTAGATTTTCAGTTCTAATGTTTTGTTCTTATTATTATGCTAATTCAGAAACTCGTGCATAAAATCATCATTATTTTAAAGCATTCATTTGAGTATTATTCAGCACTATTATATATTCTTTATATTTGTATATTCTTTACGTTTGTAAAACAAAATTTGTTAGTGACAAGAGGCCTTCAATTTTTGAGAGGATTTTAAATAAAATTTGTTTTTAATAATACCTACCTGCTCATGTTAAATATATGTCTTTACGAGGCCTACCTGACTTCGCAAATTAAGGATACTTTTAAAATCATCAAGGAATAATTTACTTTCTGACAAAATCATTAGGTATTTTACTTTCGTGCTCTCATCCATCAAGACTTCATACAAAATTTATTTGGCAAAGGCAACGTACCTAGAACCTACAGCAAAAATACGATTTGCGTGCAAACCTGCCCCTGTAATGTTAATCTATATAGTTCTAGTTTATTAAAACAAGTTCTACCACAAATTAATGTCAAGGGATAATTTTATCCGACTGGTTTTATAATGTCTGATTATTTTTATCTTTCTTTGTGGTTGACAGGACTTGCTACTCCTTCGTGCTAATGAAAGTGCCAGAAAAAGGTGCGAGTGAAAGTATTACTTTCTCAAATCAAATCAAATCAAATCAAATCAAATAATTTATTTGCCTGAATATGGGTGTATAAGGTGATACACTTTACATTAATGGCCTTTTAACCATATCCTACCTCAATAGGTGTGCAAATATTTAATATAATTAAAATAAACATAATTACGTAAACTAAACACCACAACTCAAACGCCCGTTGTGAGAAATATTCTCGTAATGGTTACTTTTATAAAGTAAATATCGACTAATATCGACTTGTTATTCCGAGTTCGTCGATTTTTTTCCCAAAAACTGGATACAATTTATTCACTTAGATGAGAAGCACTTTAAACGTTCCCTGGATGTAACGAGTATCGGAATGGTATGTTTGAAGTTAGAAATAGGTAGGTACAATATTGTTAGTAGTAGAGGAAATAAAGTCATGAACTAAAAAAAAATTTTTTTAATGTTGTCGTGTTGGGTATCAAATGAAAGGCCTTAATTAGCACATTAAAAAAAAATATTGTTACCTATTTCTCGCGGCTTTGCTTTCATGCACCCGATAATTGGGAATAATTTCTAAAATCACTCAGATGTAAGCCAAACATATTTTCTGTCCAAACCTACCCAAAATACATATAGTTGTCTTTAAAAACTAAAACCCGACTACTGAAAAATCACACTCTAAAAAGTATGAAACAAGAAAATATTCTCATCTGAAATTAGAATTTTGCTTTGCGGCTTTGTTTGCATGCGCAAGCAAAGCCGCGAGAAATAGCTAACAATATATATTTTTTTGTAATGTGCTAATTAAGCCCTTTCATTTGATACACACGACACGACAACATTAAAAATATTTTTTTTTAGTTCATGACTTTATTTCCTCTAGAGGGCGCCACATTCAATTTAATGGGACGTTACATAGCCTATAACCAGCGGACAATCAATACGCTTCTAACGATACCTCATTTGTCAAATTATGATAAGAAGAAGTCTATAAGTTATGAGGGAACAGATGAACATATACATAGATACCGGTCAAAATCATAACCCTCCTATTTGTTTCGCCATAGTCGGGTTATTTTATGCAGAATAAGTGAATATTTTACATTTTCTACGAACGTGTTTTGCTCCTTCTCCTCAACATGATCTAAGGTAAACATAGGAAAAACAAAAACTACAATTTAAGAATGTAAAGTAAAGGGGCCATTATAGTTTTAGGACACTAGACCTAGACTGAGATTGTAAACCTACATTCATAAGCCTACATTCTAGCAAATATTTAATTTAAGTTGAATTGGAATTTTGTGTTGTGTTACCGTTATTATCTAATTTTAACCGTATTATGTTCTGAATGCCACTCCAATTTCTCTCCCTCTCTCAAATCAAATCTCATTAACATTTACATGTCATGCTTTTGACCTCTAAGGAGGTTGATATTGACGCACTGTTGGCATAATAATTACTTCTCCCTAGGGAAAGATCGGGTCTCATTAGCATTATTTTTCTAAAATAAAATCTGTTCAAATTATTGACCTTTAAACATTGCTGTCAATAGTGAAGTGATGTGTGCAGTTAGTTAGGTGTAGTTTAATTGTAATTTGGTGTAAATGTGTGCGTGTGAGCGTATATGCACAAAGCGAGGTGTAGTTTTCTGCATGCTTCACTGCAGCGCTATGTCTTGCTTGGTTTTTTATTTGGTATGAGGGTAGGTACTGCAAAAAAATATGCAATAAAATTTGTTTAGGTACCTATTCAAAGATATTATGAACCAGCACGAACTTTTAGATTAATGTTGAGATGCGTAAAAAATCTAAGAAAACGAAATCATAAACCATACACATTTTCAGCGAATGAAATTGGTTAGTTTAAACCTAAATAGAATAATGTGGAAGCTTTTAAATTGTAAGTAACTGTATTTAACAGCTAATTTGTTAGTTATTTACTTAGAAGAGACTGTAACCTATCTGAAGACTAAATAAAAAGTAATAGTTTGAATTATTATCAAATCAAAATAAATAAATAAAAAGCTCTTGCGACAGGTAGGTATACAAAAGCATTGACAAGAATTTGCATAATACTTAATTCGGTTATCAGATTGGTATTAATCACCGATTTCCTGAAAACAAACCAACATGATGCTAATGGTTCAGAAACAATAAAATCAAATGACACAAATAGAAACACTCGTCCGTCTACTTTCTTCTATCTCTATGTACTTACGTGTATTTGAAGTTCCCGATGCTATCACAGCAACGAAAAATAATACTAACACTTGGTAATGCGCCATTTTAAAATAAAATTAACATAAAAATTAAATGTGAAAGAACGCGCTTTCGGAGTATTCCACGTTTGAATTTTTGGAATTGACAATTTAGTTTTTTTTTTCTTCTAAAAGCCGGTGGCGTCCGGCGCGTGCTGCCTCGGCGGGAGCAATGGTGGTCGTAGGCTGACTGAACACTCTCCAAGGCACAAGATGCGTTGACCGCAACAAAGGTTTCTATAAATTTTTGCGGATGCGTCTTTTTTCCTTTTGTCTCTTTGAAATGTTTGAGAGTAACATTTCATTGACCCCACTTTTCCCTTTCTTTTGTTTGGTAAATGTTACTTTTGCATACTCTTTTTATTGTTTTCGCAGGCTAATTAAAATTTCAGTTAACAAATAATAACACTTCATAAAGAAGGTAGGTAAAGCACGGGGATGTTTTTTTGACAAATAAAATTGTTAAGTAAGATCTACTTTTATTTTACTTTTTTTTTGTAACAACAACATTCTGAAAGTTTTTCTGTTTTTTAACCGACTTCAAAAAAGGAAGTTCCGTATTAGACCCGTATGTACCTACGTTCGCAATTTTCTCAAAAACTACATTAGGTAATCATTCGGTATATAGAATCTTTATTCCCAATATTATATTCTTATGTACGAAGTTATTTAAATGCATAAATGTAGGTAGGTACTAGCCCCGGCATTTCTAAGCGGATTTTTATGATTCTTCGTTCGTCTTGGGCTTATGTAATTGTATATTTAACTAAAAATGGAAACATAAATTCACTTTAAAAAAAGTAAAATCCGACTTCAAAAACCTAAAACGAATAAAATAACTAACATACTTACCTACTTAAAAAAACAAAACAGCTTCTGAAGTCGGTGTCTTCAATTCGTCAATGCACCTTAGCTTGGCACCGACTTCAGAAGCTGTTAAAGTTTTTATGAAATTAATTTTATTCGTTTTAGGTTTTAAAAGTCGGTTTTTATTTGTTTTAAAAGTAATTTTTTAACTACTGAGCGCGTTACAGGTATGTGAAATAATTATGCAATTCACTCATTTAATTAATTACATAGTCATTCCACATTTGAATAATGAATATTTTTTCTAGACATAAATTAGCTAGGTAGTACCTACCTTGCTGGTTGGTACATAAGGAACTAGTCTTCTGGCACTTTGACGGAATTTGACTGGAACTTATTTTATACCTGACCTTTGCAATTAGAAGTCTCTACCACCCCAAATTCACTTATTGTCACTGAAAATGGGACGTTATACAGGGTGTAAGGGACAGCCCTCCGCAAACTAACAGGGTGCATTCAGCTCCTCATTTTGAATCATATTCCACCGGAAATTTTCTCAAGAAAATTTTCATTTTTTCAAAAAAATTTTTAGTTACATTTTCATTGTTTCAATGTAAAATTGCATTGTGTGTTCGCAGCACTCCATTTATGTAAAAAAACTGCAAAAAAATACAGCAAAAAAAAAAACCAGCAATGGATCTTGAAATACTCTAACCAACGACGCGTGAAATCAGCTGTTCACTTTCTGTCTACCTACAGAGTTCATCGAACTCACCGCATACCTATTACCTACCCCTCCCAACCAGTAATAGACGCTCCGATTTGTGCACAAAAACACAAACAAATCAGGTTTATTGGATTCCCTTAACGTTCCTGAAAAAATTTCATGTACCGATCACCTTAGTATGACATACTGAATTCACCCTATCAGTTTGCGGAGGGCTGTCCCTTACACCCTGTATAATATACGTAGTGCAATGGGTATTAGCTGATCTTCAGCGCGATCATTTAGGGCGGGAATACACATGCCTGTAGCTCGTACAATAGCTAAGCTAAGTAATTAAGTAGCTGGCATGCCATTATGACCTTCGCCAATCAGAAGTTACTTGCAAGCTACTCATTCTTTTATGCAAGTTGCAGACATGTATTCCATCATGTTATCATCACAGTAATTCCGTGTAATGAATTTGAATCGAAGACGAATTATTCGATCGTTAACTTACGCCAAAGCTCGGGACACTTTCAGAATAATTGAGCTATGAGAACCTTTCAAAACATATTGTATCAAGAAATGCGAAAGATTTTAACGAGGTTTTTTTATTGTTCGATGTTACGCATATCAAGATAAGAAAGGGAATATTGACCTCGCGCCATTTTGTGAATGTGACTTCAAGTAAAATTATAGTAAAACGTACAAAATAAGAGGAAGACTGAGAAGCACTAAATGAAGCAAACAGTAAATTTTAATGTAGATATCACGTAGAAATTATGTCAACGCATATCAACTCATATCCACTGTTTTGAGCTTTCAGGAAAGCATATACCTAACAAATAATATCTTTAAGTAAATATAGGAAACAGCAGGGAAACGGGACACAAAAAACATATTACATACTGATTGTATGTCCGTTGTAAATTAATCGATATGATTTTCCAAAACGATTCTCGATACAGCCAAATCGAATCTCGGTACCGTTACTTACTACCGGTTTGAGTGCATTCGTGACGAGTAAATGTCGGTCATGTTTTTATGTGAAGCTCTTGATCTAAATAAACTTTTAGTTTTATTATTTGTAATTTCTGCAATTTTAAGCTTTGAGTCACTACAGAATTGCTTTAAGCTTCTGAAAAGATGCCAACAATTGAAAATAATGATCAATAAAAAAAAAAAAAATCAACATTTATATCTGTAATTCTTATGGTGTGCATAATAAAGAGTATTCTATTCTATCTATCATCTATGATCCGCATTCGGTTCGTTCCGATCAAAATAAAGCCCATAATTTTCAATTATTGACATCTCTTACAAACGCTGAAACGACATGATTAGTTTGTCTGTTATATATCAAATATCAATCAATACAATCATTGGCGACACGGTTGGCGCAGTGGTTGAGCGCTTGACTGCTGCGCAGCATGTCGCGGGTTCGATTCCCGCACGGAACAAATATTTGTACGACCTACAAGTATTTGTTCCGAGTCTGGGTGTTTTTCTATCTATAATATGTATGTATTTACAAAAAAAAAAAAATGTATATAAGTAGTTTATCAGCCATCTCGTTACCATTAGGTTGCTTAGCTTGGGACTAGATGGCGTTGTGTGAAATGTCCAAGGATATTTATTATTTTATTATTTATCTGTTTGATTTTATCTAATAGAATATTAAGTATTTTTCGAAAGAAATATACAACCAGCCGTTTGTCTTTTGTTTAATTTTAAAATAAATTATTATTTAAATCCTTCTACTATACTTGAACATCAAGATGATGATTCATTGTAATATAAACAATAGAATTCGAATAATATGTAGGAACGATTCATTTTAGTCCGGTCAATTTAGACCAAAAAATGAGAGTGAGGTTACATAAAGTCCCAACAAGCTGAATTTCAGTGAAATTGTTCAAAATATAATTATAAACAATGTCTAGAAGTTCCCCATCATTCCCCTGTAAGGAAAAAATTTTATTCAAAGTCAAAAGTCAAAAAAATTAGTTTTTCGCGATTTTCAGCAAAACGGTAAGTTTTATCATAAAAGTACCTCAGACAAAAATTGTAGATCATAAAATTATCTATAAAAAATGTATCAATACTTTTTTTCTTACGAGCCACTGTTTCTGAGATATAACGATTCATAAAGTTATAAAAGTTGTTATCGTCATAATATACATGAGTACGCCACGTATATATATATATACATTTAGAGTTGTTATATTAAAAAAAAAAAAAAAAAAAAAAAAAGAAGCTGAAGTTTTTAAAAAGAGTAATTCAACTCAACAAGAAGTTATTACCAACGGAATCCGCTTTCTTCTTTCTATGTACGGAGCTCCTAAAAAACTACCTGTTTAGATAAGCATCGATATGCATGTTTCGTTAAAAATACTAAAAATAAAAAACAAGTTCAATTAGCTTGTCTTCCTCCAACCTCAGTTGCTGCTCACCAACATCTTTTTCGAGTATATTACCAAGTTCAAGTGTGGCTTGGTTATCAGCTAGACCCTACAGACTGGGGTTGGAAGTTGGTCAACAACATATTAGAGCCAGTTCAAACTTTACTTCCACCTGCGCCGGAAAAACTGCTGAACACTATTTTTTGCAACTGCAAAAAGGGATGCAGTGCTAAATGTGGTTGCAAAAAAGTCGGACTGTCTTGTTCTTTGGCATGCACAAATTGTCAAGGCCGGTCGTGCTCTAATATTTAATCACAAACAATGGAGGATTCGTTTGACTCCGACGAAGTATCATGCGATACATCGCTATTGACGCAATTTACTTGCATCCAAAATGAAGATGAAGAAGAAGCAGGAGAAGAAGAACAAGAAGAAGAACAAGAATTTGAAACTTACGAATAAGACGAATAAACTTCAACACTTTTTTTTAATTTACATCGCTTTTATCTTTCCCAATCTTTGAAAATTTCCGTTATTATGCAATAGTTTTACATTAAACAGGATCACAACTGACCCGTGGAGTAGGCCACTGGGGAAACCACGTTAAAAAAACGCGCTAAGTACACTACCTCATAGGTGGCGTGGAAACGTGTGCATATTATGACGATAACAACTTTTATAACTTTTTGAATCGTTATATATCAGAAACGGTGGCTCGTAAGAAAAAAAGTATTAATACATTTTTTATTAATAATTTCATGATCTACAATTTTTGTCTGAGGTACTTTTATGATAAAACTTACCGTTTTGCTGAAAATCGCGAAAAACTCATTTTTTTTACCTTTGACCTTGAATAAAATTTTTCCTTACAGGGGAATGATGGGGAACTTCTAGACATTGTTTATAATTATGTTTTGAACAATTTCACAGAAATTCAGCTTGTTGGGACTTTATGTAACCTCGAATGTCTAAATTGACCGGACTATTTAGGATGTGTCACCCTCACCGAGTAACTACACAAAATATAAAGAAAAATATAATCACAAAATATCTTCACGATTTTTATTGTTAAAGTAGTATGTAGGTACACATATTACTTTTAAGATATGGCAAACCATATTTAAAAATTAAAGAACTCATCTTCATCATACTGTTCATTAACAACCACCGGAATTTTGAGAGACGACAATTTAAAGCCCGTCTCCTGAATTTGATCCACTTTGGGCAACTCTTGCTTTATCAGCTCATCTACATTCAGCTTATCTAGCTCTTGTTGCACTCTCTCCTTCAAAGGACCTTCCAAACCATCCATAATCTGATACCTGAGAAGATTTGGTATAACATTTACAGCAAATTCAATGACGTAATCCATAGTACCAGCGCCGTTCCACCGAATTTGAATGTTCCCTATATCAAAATCTATATCTCTGAATACAGGAGTTTTTCTGGTATCAAGAGGTTGCGCCACAATTATTCTAGCACTTAAGTATTCAATTGTGAAAGATGCGGTACCAGCTTTATTCATAAGTCCACCTATTGCTCCAATGTCCCATTGAGTTCTTCCTTCCAGTTTTTGAATGCCAATTTCAAAGTCTGCCACTGCCGTATTGTTTTCCATCTTCAAAGTTATGTTGCCAACTCTTTGGAAAGAAGATATTCCAGTAATCCAGGTGTTAGACAAATGGATAGTGAACACGCTGACGCTGGTGTTGTAATCTTGAACTCGGTATGGGTCTAGCTTCATATCGCTTACTTTATTTCTGAGGTCACAGATTACCATGTCTAGCGGAGAAATTGAGTTCGGAAACTGCAAATCGCCAGCTACTTCTTCAAGTTTTTTGTTTATTTCGGCTCTGGCTTTAGGGTAGACTTCCTTGAGGATCGATGGTAAGCTAGAGTCAAAGATGGCAGCCCCTCCATTGTTGATAAGACTCTGCAGCATGCCACCAAGAAAGCCTAAGTTCTGGAAGTTGGTGGCAATTGTGGTGAAACTTAGATCAACGTGTATGTCTTGTGCTTTTAGTTTCCCGTCACGCTCTACGCCAACATTAGCTTTTGCTAATATTTTCAAACCGGTGATGTCGACAGTGAATGGTCCCTTAGAGGAGCCGAACCACGACGTTATTGAGTAGTTGCCGCGAGCTTGCAGTGTGTCTATACTCAGTGCTGCTGTGACCTGAAATAATGATTACGTATCATTAATTGACACGGTTGACTTCGACTTCATTTCTAAAGTAATAGGTACCTAGACCTACGATAGAGATTTCAAAGTCAGGGTCATAATTTATATTTGAATTTCATGTTATCGTACACACATCCATACTAATATTATAAATGCGAAAGTAACTCTGTCTGTCAGTTACCCTTTTCACGTTTTAACGCCTGAACGGATTTCTATGAAAGGCACCTGGGTTAGGATATAGGATTCTTTTTATTATCCCCGTGGTTATTCCCGTCGTATAATTTCCGACTTCCATGCGGGCGAAGATGCGGGTAAAGCTAGTTATATATGTTTAGCTCTATATTATAGAAACTAAATATTTACCTCCAGATCTCCAACTTCAGCATTCACGTACAAAATCCGGAGCTTACTGATGCCATAAACATTAGTGTTGGTAAGATATAGCGTGCCTAACGACAGGGACTGCTTCATGTCTGCCACAGGGCAGGGGTCAGGGATCACATCTCCTGGCAGGCCTACAGGGTCGGGCTGCTTGAAGTGGTCTAGCATTAACATGATGTTATCACTAAGCCTTTTCTCTCCATCTGCCAATCTTTCGGTGGTATCTTCGTCAGACTCATCTGAAAATATATTTCACGGATCTTAAATTACTCGTTGACTTTAATTTCTAACACTTAGGTAGTCTATAAGGTGTTAATAAAATAACTCTAAAAACTTTAAGGGAGAGCTGCTAAATTAATGTTTTACTTTATTTTTATTTTTTCGCTGGTAACATAGCACAATGTGGGCCTATGTAGTCTGTAAATAAAAGAGTTTTATTTATTTCATTTATAGCCATATCATTCTTAAGCTACCATATTAGGGAAGAGTGAGACAGATCCGACCACAGAGTACATTATACTGATCCAACATAAGTACTATTGTGACTTACTAGGGCTGCCTCAATTTATGTATACAACACAATGTTTAGTTGAAATAAATGTTTTTGTATTTTTTTAAAGTAGTGCTTTAGATCATCGAACTGAATAAATTTTACTATGGGATCAACGATGAAATCGCGTAAAAAAAATACTTGCTGCCTACATTATGTTGGCATAACTCGTCAAAATGTACGGGACAGCAGGATTTTTTTTCGCGATTTTAGAGTTGGTCTCATAATAAAAGTTATTCAGTTCAATGGTCTACTTCTTTTTTAGAGTAAATTTTATAACACTTTATATAATTTGAGTACATTCTCGTAAAAAGAAGCTCATATCGAATTTCGAACGTCTGCTTGCCATTAAATTGTTTCTGATTTAATTTCGATTCGTTCCAATATTTTTATCACCATCTTAACACATGTGATATATTGAACTTTGAATTTCTGATGAAACGAACATCAATCGCGACTATCTGAATTTTAGACTTGCTTATCAAGCTTTAACCGTCACAAACTTGTACCTACGTCAAACAAATACGCATAAAAATTTAATATTGACTCATCACATCACTCATCAGTCACACAAGACAAAACCATCACAACAAGGGCACTATAATCAAATATTATTGAAACAACACGAATAACGACACGTTAATTAGGAACAAAACCCAAATATAGGGTCCACAAATAAATATTGTGATTCACATATTGTCATAACCTAATATAACACACCTTGAGCGTTCACTGCGAGAATCACAAAGAAGAATATAATTTTGTCTAACCACATCCTCTCTTGGGTTTGTATTAACAGTCACTAAAATTAACCAAATATATTGTTTGGCACTCGTACTCAAGTCAGGGGTCACAATTTATCAGTACATACAACGACTTTATCAATAGTGCCAGGGATTTCCTGTTTATTAATTTGGCATTCCTGGCTAATTCATTTTAGAGCAGTGGTGGCCCAGTGGTAACGGCCGTGACTTAATAGTTGTAGTTCGTAGGTTCGAACCCCGGCTGGCGCTATACTTTGTGTAAATTATTTCATCACCACTGCTCTCAAAACGGTGATGGATAACATCGTGAAGAAACGGCACGGCATGTCCTAGAACCAAAAATTCGAAGACATGTGACATCTATCAACCCGCACTCGGCCCGCGCGGTCGATTACGGCCCACTCTATCTCACCGAGAGGACGCCTGTGTCCCAGCAGTGGGAACATTATAGGCTGACTATGCTACTTAAGTGATTTGTAGTTACAATTATGGGTACCTATCTTCGCAGAATTTATTTGATGGTTACTTGATGGTTTACAAGCATTTTACTAAGAACTGTATCATTAGCAGATCGTCTTGTGTTTGTTTAATTGATTAGGAGGTCGTTGTTGTGCCCTGTGTCATTCCTATTTATTTAGCCCCGTGTCTTTTATTTTGGTTTTCTTTTACTATATTATGTGTGATGTTGCGTATCTTTGTATTAGCATTGGCATAAATAATATTTGTGTCACATTCCTCTTTCTATTTTCAACCGTTCATTTTGTCATTTTAGGCTCCCTCCATCGGTTAGTCCCGCTATGCTCTAGTCCCGCTATGCTCGACTCGTAAAATACCTACTAAAAAGTTTCGCTATGCACGAAATCACATTCGCGGGCAGTGATGAAGAAAACTGTTAGTGTGTTCGTTAAATTTTGTGGGTCCAGTATTGACTTACAGCTCTATTCATAAACATTTCGCTCTGAAATTCATCTTTCATTGATTGTCAGAACGAGATAAAACAAAATTTAACTTACTTAATAATATAATAAAATACTTAATAAAAATTTAACTTGAATTCAAACACTTTTTTTTCCAACTGTACCTTCCATTGTTTACGTAGAATCGAAGAATTTCGTGCATAGCGAAACTTTTTAGTAGGTATTTTAAGAGTCGAGCATAGCGGGACTAGAGCATAGCGGGACTAACCGCCCTCCATGACTTTGTTTTCGTTAATCTGGATTTAATACTTAACTGCTTTTTTGTTTTGTAGTTTTACCCAGTTACAAGAAGTGATCGTACATGACTACAGAATATAAAGATTTTGATATCAAGGTCCTTTCTTTTCAATTCAGCTACTTACTACTACAAATAATGTAATGATTCGTATTTAAACTTGTACTGCTATGTTAAATGCTATTAGTAATCGTGCGGTGTAAAAATACTAATGTCTTTATTTTTTAAACAGACTGTCATTCAAGTAGGTACCTGACTTCTTTAGAAAGATCTTCGCAAAAAAAAAAATGTGTTTTCCACTGTTACCTTTTGTATCTCATGCTTTTTTTACCCGACTGCGCCAGAAGGAGGGTTATGTTTTTCGAGAGTATGTATGTATGTATAATTGTTTGGCACGCTCTGCGGCCTGAACGGCTCGATGGATTTTAGCTTGAGAAGGGTCCTTAGATTCGTAATTACTGTGAGAGTGACACTGAGTCTATCAAAATTAATGAAAAACAAAATGGCGGATTTTTGGCGCCAAATTATGTATTAAAATTTTTTTTTCCTCAAAACCTGTCGAGTGGGGTATCGAAATAAAGGGTTTTAAAAGGTGATTACAAAAATATATACAACTTATATGGTTAAAAGTACCTAGAAGTGACAAATCGTAAAAAACACGTAGGTACGATTTGCAAAATCTTTCACATTTGTAAACTAAAAAGCTGGAAATAAAAAAAGTTATTAAAAAAATTAAAAAACCCGACTGCGGTAAGAGCAGGCGGGACCCATTTTTATATTTTCAAACTCAAATGGGTCCCGCCTGCTTCCAAGTTTTATTTAATTTAAAATGGCTTGTTTTTAGCTTTTCAGTTTTTTTTTAAGTCTCTTACCGCAGTCGGGTTTTAAAAAAAAAAAAAATTTTGTGTTGCGTGTTATTTCGTAAGTATGTATTTTTAGAGCCTTGACTTTTACGCCATCTATCGATGTTAATATGACACAGAATATGTAGTGTATGTACGTTATAGAGGCCTTGTTGAAAACACGTTATAGAGGCCTTGTTGAAAACATGTTTCTAGATTTCTCTCGACCGACGACTGTGTTTTGGTCAAATTTGTATGTAATACTACAGATGTCGTGGTTATCGCTATTTACGTCATTATAGACACTAGTATAATTAAGCATCCGTGGTATCTAATGAGGATAAAGCCAGAAAGGGGTAAACATTCCATTCGCGGAATAAGATACTAGTGCTATTTGAATTTGTATAGCTCTATTGAACAATAATGCTTTTTAGGGTTCCGTGCCTCAAAAGGAAAAAACGGAACCCTTACTTCGGTGTCTTTACAGACAGACATGTCTGTCTGTAAAGACCCTTTTTCTCAGGAACGCTTGGAGGTATCAAGCTAAAATAAATATCAAATACTAATTCGATGGTCCCTTGGAGCTCTAAAAAAAAACCAAGCTTCTAAGTCAACGCAATAAAAAAATACGGCGTTTTATGCGACATATTTTATACTCGCCAGTAAATCAAAACACCGTACCTACTACCCATACTTCCCGTTGACCTAGGATCGTGAAAGGCAAGAAGCAAGGTCTCACAGGACAAGTAAAGGAAAAAGTCCGAAAATCGTTAAATTGTAATGGATAATATTTTTGTGTTCACCAAAAATATTATCCGTACATCAAAATACTGATCGTGCACCAAATATTCCTGAATGTTACACAAAACACCCGCGCGTCCGAAACTTCACATTGGCGAATCATTTGGGTTAGGTTAGGTTAGGTTAGAACAGTGACCCTTAACGCGCGACGGCGAGCGAGCGAAGCGAGCGGTGCCGCGGCAGCGGCCGCCGAGCGCCATATCCAATTAGATGCTCGTTATGACATATTTTAATGAACATATTTTGGTGCACATTCAGTATATTTGGTGGAACACAGGCAAAATTAGGTAAATGAAATGGGAATAAATTGAAGTACTTTTAAATACCATCCAATTGTAATTTTATCAAATAAAAAAATATTTTTTTGGGATTACAAAAGAATAGACCGTGATGAATATCAATGTATCGGGGAACATGTTTCTCAACTACAATGTGAAGTTGGCTTTCGGGATGAATTATTTTCAACTACAGAAACCTTCATTGTGCGTGGTCCGACACGCGCTTGGCCGGTTTTTTTTTAAATATATTAGAAGAAGAGGAAAACAAAGAAACGGACTTTTCAATGGCGTATTTATGGGACTGCGCTCTGTTTACTTTGCGTTTTAAAAGTTTATCACACAGCAGGAAATAAAAGTAGAAAAAACAATTTTAGCATATTTTAATCAATAAATAAGTAGATGATCTCATTATAAAGTGAAAAGTTTTTTATTTACTGTAACTACAATCCTAACTAATGCCTAACTAAAAGTTGAAAAACTCATCTTCGTCAAACGGCGCTTTTTCCGTCACTGAGTCCTTAAGATCTGATAATTTGAATCCTGTTCCCTGCATTTCATCCAGTTTTGGCAATTCTTGCTTTATCATCTCCTCGACATTTAGCTTCTCTAACTCTTGTTGTACTCTTTCTTTAAGAGGACCTTCCAAAGCATCCATTATTTGGTACCTCAGAAGATTTGGTAAAATATTTACTGTAAATTCAAGTATGTAGTCTATAGTCCCTGCACCGTTGCACCGAACTTGAATATTTCCTACCTCAAGATCTATGTCCCTGAATTTAGGTTTTTTTCTAGTGTCAAGTGGTTGTGCCAAGATTATCCGTGCACTTATGTATTCTACTGAGAACGATGCGGTACCAGCTCTTGATATAAGACCACCTACTGCCGATATATCCCATTGGGTTCTTCCTTCAAGTTTTTGAGTGCCAATTTCAAAGTCTGCCACTGCCGTATTGTTTTCCAATTTTAAAGTAATGTTCCCAACCCTTTGGAAGGATGAAATTCCAATAATCCAAGTTCTGGTTAAAGACACAGTGAATATACTCACAGTGGCATTGTAATCCTTAATTTGGTACGGATCCAGTTGCATATCACGCACTTTTTTTCGGACATCAATGATCACCATGTCTAGTGGAGAAATAGAGTTCGGGAACTGCATGTCACCAGCGACTTCATCAAGTTTAGTGTTGATTTCAACTCTGACTTTAGTGTAAGCTTCTTTTAGAACGTACGGTTTGATTGAGTCGAAGAGGAATGTACCCACTGTGTTAATAATTCCTTGGAACATTCCACCGAAGAAACCTAAGTTTTCAAAGTTGACGGCGATGGTGTTAAAACCTAGATCTATTTCGATGTCTTGTGCTCGCAGTTTTCCATCTCGTTCTACACCAAGGGTGGCTCTTGCTATGATCTTCAATCCAGTGACGTCGACTGTAAATGGCCCCTGAGCCCTGTTTAGCCAGGTTGACATTGTATAATTACCGCGGGCTTGTAATACATCTATTGTCATCGCTGCGTGGACCTGAAACACATTTGTATCGTGAATTAATATACTTTAATAATTATTAATATGTAGGTACTTTAATAATATTAATAATAATTTGGTACATAATTTTTGGTTAAAAATGCGAGGTGCATATCTATTCATAAAGTGCAATTTTCAACCCTTTCTAAGCTAAGACATTGACGATTATTACAATATTATTGTTTCTCTGGAATAGATTAGTATCAAAACAGGCTGAACCAATCTTTAGAGATTAGGGAATTATAAAATTTAAAAAACCGGTCAAGTGCGTGTCCAACCACGCACAATGAAGGGTTCCGTAGTTGGTTGACTATTACTAACTACTACTACTACTACTACTAACTTGAAAAGCCTACTTAGCTGTGAATGTGATAGTTTTCCTTTTATCTTCGTTATTTTTACTACTACCGTGAATTTTTTCACACATCCTAAAGTAACCGTTTAGCTTGAGGGGGACACTTGACTCTAACAAAAAAAAAAATTAGCACTTTAACTTAATATTTCAAAAACGGATCCTTAAAAAAAACATCCCCACTTTACGTGTAGGTACAGAAGGTACCCTAAAACATTTTTTTTCATGATTTTATTTTACCACTTTGTTGGCGTGACGTTTAGGTGTGTCCATGCCAAATTTGAAATTATAGCTTTCTAGTACCTACTAAGAATCTGAGCAAAGCTGCGGACGGACAGACAGACGGACGGACATAGCGAAACTTTATGGATTCCTGGTTGACTACCCTAAAAACCCTAAAAACTCGTAGTTACCTCCATTGCTCCAATCTCAGCATCCACATACAAGATGCGGAACTTGCTGATGCCGTGCACAGCAGTATTCTTGAAGTACAGCGTGCCAAACTGCAGGGATTGCTTCATGTCTGGTACAGGGTATGGGTCTGGGATCTCAGCTCCCGGTAGACCTACAGGATCGGGTTGCTTGAAGTGCTCCAACATTTGCAGAATGTTTTCACTGAGCTTCTCCTCTCCATCCGCCAGTTTGACTGTGTCACTCGTATCTTCTTCTGTGTCTGCATCTGGAATGTTATAGGCATTTGGTTTTTACTTTGGGATCTAGATCTGACAATCATTAATTAATTCTTATTCTGTACTAGCTAATGGCCGCGGCTTCGCCCGAGTGGATGACAATACTTTCCTATTGGAATCGGGTTTTGTTCACAGTTTCATGGGTTTTATTTTATTTCCGCGGAACCCTAAGTCTTTTCTAAAATAAAAGTAGCCTAAGTTACTCTTTATAACATCAGCTATATTCCAGTGAAAATCCCGCTATAATCGGTCCAGCCGTTTCGGAGATTAATCGGAACAAACAGATAGACAGACAGATACGCAATTTTTTTTCGTGTACCGTTTAATACCTGTATCATATCAATATGCATTTAGTAAAAAGCTGTTATTTTGACATTCCAAACAGACACTTCAATTTTGTTTATTTGTTATGTAGATTGTAGAGCTGTCCTTGTAATAATATAATATTGTAATCTAAGATTGTAATAATGTCTGTTACCATATTACAAGGATAGCATATGTACAAAGGCGAGCTTAACCCAGAATGACAACCAATGCCTGAATTATTAAGTCCAATAGGTAGCAATTTGTTAACCACCAGAATTGGAGGGAAATGGCAGTCTGAAAATATCCTGTGCTCATATTATCAGTAATGTGATACAAGTGCATATTGCTAAGTAAGTTATTTCAATATCGCAAGAAACATTCTATAAATCATATAAATACAACTTAATAATAACTGTGGCTGAAAATGTTATTGATAAAATAAATGATAGTGATATTTATTATGCAATCAATGCAATAGAAGAGTAGATTGTACTGAAGGGCTAAGCAAACGCTTTACGTATCACTACGACTCAAGTTTCAAATGCACGTGTTAGTTTTTGCAATTCATTAAACACCAGGTAATATATGTTTTTCAAAGAATAATCATTGAATAATAATCTTAATCTTGATACAACACGAAATGAAACCATCGAAACAAGGGAAATGCACCTAAATATATTTATCACACTCAAACTTAACGTAATAGACCATGTCACTCCAGAGGAAACAGAAACACCTATGAATACTTATAATGAATTTGATGATCACAAAATAGATAAAAATCACAATAATAACACACCTTCACAAAAAACCGCTAGGAATAAAGAGAGTAATATCAGTTTGTGTAACCACATCTCGATAGCAAGGTGGTACTACTTCGACTGAGTAATGAATGGTTCCTGTCCCGAGTCAGGGGTCACAAATTATCAGTGCACAGTGCAGTCATTCGTTATCTTTTTGTTTGTTTGTTTATCGTTTCAATGAATACGGTTAGTGATTAGAATAATTTTGTTAATGAATGCATGTGCATGCTAATTAAGATTGAGATCCTACTTGTTTTTGGACTTCGAGTAAGTTACAGACAATTTGTATTATGTAAAAGGTTTAAAGTTTAGTATAGTTTGGGATCGGATATAGAGCTTATTTGTTTTTTTGACTCTTTACAATGCACTTCGCTCGTTTTCTTCCGTTTTTAATCCCTTTCAATGGTTTCCAAGCAATCCATGAAAACCGAAAACTCATAAAGTTCCATATAACTCCTAAATAGAAATATGTATATGCTAAATCTGCATTCTTTGTTAGTCTAGTGACCTAGATGAACCTTTTTTTTTACCATTTTTTCAAATAGATCAACACTTGCCTATGTATGGTCTATCTTAAATGTGCTGAATAACTAAGCATAACCAGAATCAAAACAACTAATACTAAAGCTATTGGTATTAATTTTTGAATAAATTTTGCATTTCCCTGGTTCATCCTTGTCCCAACTGCATTGGGGTCGGCTTCCAGTCTAACCGGATGCATCTGAATACCAGTACTTATTTTACATGGAGCTACTGCCTATCTGACCTTCACAACCCAGTTACTGGGTAACACGATACCACTTGGTAAGACTGGTTGTCAGACTTTTGGGCTTCTGACTACCCGTAATGGCTGTCAAACGTCAACGAATGAGAGCCTGGACCAACGGCTTAACGTGCTTTCCAAGGCACGGAGGAGTATCAATATGTAATGGATGGTGAACCACCCATGGACCGGCCTCGGCAAGCGTAGCTTAACCTTCAATCGACCCGTCCGGTTGTTATTACTTAGCCACGAGCACCTCCAAAGCCAACTGATGAGTAAGAAATGAAAATTAAATCGATGGGCGGAACGCCATCTATGTTAATGTTTTAGTAAGAAATAAGAGATGATTGAGGAATCGAGTTTTGTCGTGTATCGCCCGTAGCGGGTGTGATATATGATGTGTGTAAGCGAGTATAGATGTCGCTTTAATCAGATGAGACACCATATTCAGAATATTATGTAGCCTACCTAGACAACTAATACTTATTTTAAAGTGCGGTGCGATCATTATTTCGTCTTGTGTGTAAGTATAGAAAAGTAAACACTAGTTCGAGTTTTTTTTTGACATTTTTTAATCTTTTGTAATTATACAACGTGTAACGTTAAATGCGCAAAACCTCTTAAGGGGTCATTGTACTCATCAATAAGAACAATTTTCTCTATGGGACCAACCTGAAATCGCGAAAAAAAAATTCAGCTGTTCAGTAACATTTATGTTCGCATAATTCATCAAAATGTACTGAACAGCTGATTTTTTTTCGCGATTTCATGTTTGGTCCCATAGTAAAAGTTGTTCATAATGATGAGTACAATGACCCCTTAAGAGGTTTTGCGTATTTAACGTTACACGTTGTATAGAAACATAATTATCTATCCTGGGAATTATTTTGCTTTCAGAGAAGTCCTACAGTCCTATCATAATATTGCCACACGACACGGTTGGCGCAGTGGTTGAGCGATTGACTGCTGCGCAGCATGTCGCGGGTTCGATTCTCGCACGGAACAAATATTTGTACGACCTACAAGTATTTGTTCCGAGTCTGGGTGTTTTTCTATCTATAATATGTATGTATTTACAAAAAAAAAAAAATGTTATATAAGTAGTTTATCAGCCATCTCGTTACCAGAATACAAGCATTAGGTTGCTTAGCTTGGGACTAGATGGCGTTGTGTGAAATGTCCAAGGATATTATATATTACTAGCTTTTGCCCGCGGCTTCGCTCGCGTGTAACTTGAAAATTATCCCAGAGGAACGTACTACCACAATAAAAGTTATCCTATGTTCGAACCCAGGGCACGGCCTATCCGTTAAAGTGTGAAAAAGTAACAAATAGACAGACAGACAAATAATAAATTGAAATAGTCTTTTTGTATACATAAAACTCATATAACATAATCAGCCTATAATGTGGAACTGCTGAAACACAGGCCTCCTCTCGGTGAGAGGGAGCGGGCTGTAATCCACTATTCGGGCCCAGTGCGCGTTGGTAGATATCACATGTCTGAGATTTTTTGGTTCTAGGACATGCCGGTTTCCTCACGATGTTTTCCTTCACCGTTTTGGGAGCAGTGGTGATGAAATAACTTACACAAAGTAAACCGCCTGTCTGAGTTTGAAGCTACGACCTAAAACTCGTAAGTCGCGGCTGTTACCACTGGGCCACCACTGCTCGCAAACATAAAACAGGTTTTTATGATTCCAAAGCCCGCTTGCACCAAAAACGATAAATACAGTTAGCGCTGAACATTTTTAAAACATCATTCTATCCCTGACAACTTCAAAATTAACAGAAATAGAAGAATGTTTTAAATTCGTGTAGCGCTCAACGTATTTTGTGATTTGTGGTGTTAGTGGGCCTAAATGTCTAACTTAAAAAAAATAAATATTCATTCTAATATGATCACCATTAATTTTTGTGATTGACTACTACTGACCCCTTAGTTCGTAAGTGAATATTGTGCAGTGTTAGCCAAGTTATTTTTGTGACATGACTTTTGACCGAATATAATAATTTTAATGAAACAAAGACTAAATGTTATGTTAAGCTACGGACTATAACTGTATTTATAATCCTTTAAATCTCTTAGAAATAAGTACACACAAATATTACATGTGAATTTTAATATCATCCCCTATTTTACGCCCTTGAAAAAACGCTGAAACACGTAATCCTTTATTTCTTCCAAAAGCTTAAATTTTAATTTTCATATCCCTAACCTATGAAATACTAAGTTTCCCATACAAACTTTCATCCCCTATATCAGCCCCTTTAGGATCACTTTTAAAACAAAAAGTAGCCTATGTCTTTTCCTATGATACCATCTCTCTCTTTGCCATTTTTTATCGAATGCCGCTCAGTGGTATAAGCGTGAAAAGGTAACATACAGGCAGAGCTACTTTCGAATTTATATTATTAGTATGGATTTATAATGAAGTTTATTCTGCAAACAGAATCACTTTTGATTCGATATAATTCCTATCGGACACCAGAGAAAAAATGGCAAAACAAACTCAGGGGTCAAAGTCTTACGCCCGGGTGTTTCCATTGTGCGGATCGCCCGGAGGACACGGTGGAGCATACAGTGGAGGTCTGCCCGGCTTGGGCAGAGCACCGCCGTGTTCTCACGGAGGCGATCGGCGGCGGCGATCTCTCGCGTCCGAGCCTGGTCCAGGCCATGGTGCGGAGCGAGAGTGCATGGGAGGCCGTCACCTCCTTCTGCGAAGCAGTGATGCTCGCGAAGGAGGAGGCGGAACGCGTGAGGGAGAGGCAGCCTCACGCCCTCAGTCGCCGCAGGAGACGCCCTGGGCGGCGGGAATCGCGGGGCGATTTCCGGGCACCGTAGGCGCGGGCCTGCGGACGGTGAGCAGCGGGTAGCTCGCCGTCCGGTAAGGACCAGGCCCGAGTCGACGGCGCGTCGTGTTCCACGCGCGCCTCAAAGAGATGTCAGCAATGAAATGAAATGAAATGAAATGAAATTGTTTATTCTGTAAATAGGATATCGAAATCACTTTTACACGTCATATTTTTTTTTTTTTTTTTAAATAAGCTAGATGAAGTCGACATTTCCTATCTGACTACCCTGAGAAGAAATGGCGAAACAAACTCAGGGGTCAAAGTCTCTTTTAAAGTCCAGACATAATCTTGGTCAGATCATGTGAGGACCATGTAGATCCAGTCTGAAATGGTCTTTTGAGGAAAGAACCATAAAAATTTGAGTGGACCTGTCCAGTCAGTGCAAGCATTTGTCAACAATCGTGCAGCTCAACTCAGGATTTCAGGAGCTCAATAACTCGACGAACAATACCAAAGAAAGGACGTTTGGGTAGGTCGCATAAAGTACTCAAAAATATCAGACCATCAATAATACTAAAAAAGAAAAAAAAAGATCCACATAGTGCTCACATTTACAATAATTTTAATTTTTTAACAATTTACATTGATTTTTTAACAAAGGTTTGTCATTTTATTTATTATAATGAGTTTTGGTATTATATATATTACAAAGTTGATTGAATAGCTCAAACCCAAGCTTTTTTGTCTTCTAAATAATCAGAAATTTTATAGTAGCCCTTTTTACAAAGTTTGGTTTTAATGCAGCTTTTAAATCGTTTAATGGGCAAGTTTCGAATGTCAATGGGAAGTTTGTTGTAAAAGCATATACATTGACCCATGAACGAGTTGCCTACTCTGTGGAGACGAGTGCGATGTACAGCAAGATTGTGTTTATTCCTAGTATTTAAACTATGAATATCGGACATCTTCTTAAAATTGGATATATTTTTGTGTACATACAATAGATTTTCAAATATATATTGAGAGGCTACAGTCAGAATATTTATTTCCTTGAACTTCTCTCGAAGGGAATCCCTTGGACCTAGATTGTAAATGGCTCGAACAGCCCTTTTCTGTAAAACAAAGATAGTATTAATGCCCGCACAGGTTCCCCAGAGAAGAATCCCATAAGACATAAGGCTATGAAAATAACTAAAATAAACAATTCTGGCTGTATCCACATCAGTTATCTGTCGAATTTTTTTAACAGCATAGGCAGCCGAACTAAGCCCAATAGGGCCGACCAAGTGACGGGGCCCAATAGGGCCGACGCCGCTGGGGTCGCGGGTTGTCTGAAAGGGTTACCGCGGCCCTGGCATAGGCAACTGAAGGAACACGGGTGGGTTTTAGTCAGTAAAAGTCTGACACGCCCTCCCGCTCCACCCAGAGCGGGAGTAGTTATTTGATGATTTCCCACCCTCAAAAAAAAAAAAAAAAAAAAAAAAGGGGTCAAAGTCTTTTTTCGAAGTCCAGACATAATCTTGGTCAGATCATGTGAGGACCATATAGATTAGCGTCTGAAATGCTCTTTTGAGAAAAGAATCGCACAGATTTGAGTAGTCCTGCACCCTAATTGCGTAACACATTACCAATCTGAGTTGGTTTCATTTAGACAGTTCAGCAACATTCATTGCGTTATTTACGTTGGCGAGCAGGCAAATTTTTCGAACATAATGAAGCAATGGATCAGCAATTTGTTTCAAAATGATTCAAACTCCGATTGATAATGTGTTACGCAATTAGTGTACTGTTTAGTCAGTGCAATCATTTGTCAGACTCAGTAGGTAATCGTATAGCTCAACTCAGTACATATGGAGCTCAACGACTCGACGAACAATATCAAAGAAAGGACATTTGGGTAGGCCGCATAAAGTACACAAACTGCCAGACAATATTAGTACCGAGTGTAAGTGCAGCGCGTTAAAATTTTTCCTTGCTAACTTTGACATCCCCTAAAATATCCTCCGTAAGGGGTTATTTGAAAAAAAACTAAAAGTGTCAATGTTTATTATTTACTGAGGCAAATATATTGCCAAGTTCCAAGTTTCTTAACCAAAGGAATAAGATTTTTCGTATAAACTATATCGCCTCTTTTCAACCCTCATAGGGATGGAATTTTGAAAATTTGTTCGGAGTGCTTCCATTACTTTACTCAAAGATTATTTTTACAATTTTTTGAATTAATCAAGGCACGCAGTAAAATCCTCCCTTGAAAATTTTATTACTCATTTTTCCCGTACAGGGATCAATTTTTAAAAAACCCAAAATCTAATTTATTTTACTTTTCTGGCAAAAGTATAAATACTGAATTTAGGGTTAATCGGACTGCGCTTTAAAATTCTTCCATACAAACTTTAACATCCCTAAACCTTCATCCTTTTGAGGGGTAGTTTTGAAAAACTAATGATGACAAACTGCATTTCTTACTTATGCAAGTATGTGTGCCAAGTTTCAAGTTAATTAACCAAATGTATAAGATTTTTCATGTAAATTGTATTCCCTATTTTCACTCCCACAGGGGTAAAATAAAAAAAAGTCATTTGGTGTGTTTCCATAGCTTGACTCAAAGATTACTTCTACCAATTTTCGAGTTAATGAAGCCACGCAGTAAAATCCTCCCCTGTATAATTGACTACCCCTTTTCACCCCTTTAGACGTAGATTTTTGAAAAACCCTGATACACATTATTCTTTATTTTTGGTTTTTGATATAAGTACTGAGTTTTGAGTTAATCGGATTGCGCGTTAAAATTTTTCCATACAAACTTTGACACCCCCCAATTCCCCTTTAGAGGTTAGTTTAGAAAAACAAAAGATCTCAAAAATCATAATTTACTTAGGTAAATATTCGTGCCAAGTTTCAAGTTTATTAACTCAAGGAATAAGATTTTTCATACAAACAATATCCCCCCTTTTTACCCCCTTAAAGGTCGAATTTCCAGAATTTCCAAAAACCCTTTCTTAGCGGATGCCTAGGTCATAATAACTACCTGTGTTCCAAATTTCAGCCCAATCCGTTCAGTGGTTTCAGCTGTGTGTTGATAGATCAGTCAGTCAGTCAGTCAGTCAGTAACGCTTTCCTTTTATAGATATAGATTATTATTAATATCTTGTCCTCGAATTAGTTTGACAAAAGAGAATTTCCATGAAATAAGAAAGGAATTATTAGGATAGATATTTAAATAACATAGGTACACTTACTTGATCCAATAATATAGCAACAATACAAATAGGTTCTATTCTATCAGAACAGGACAAGGTTTCTTGTCACAGCGAGCTTTGTTACACAATAACACAACATTTTGCAACTCATGCGCATTCTTTGACGAGAAAACATATTGAAACGTAACATAGTATACAAGGCGTAACTTAATTAATTTATAACCTCTTAAGGGGTCATTGCGGTCATTATTATGAATAACTTTTACTATGGGACCAAACCTGAACTCTGTTCCCTACATAGACACACGAGAGCAATGAATTAGGGTCACATGAAGATACCTGAAAGTGTCGGAAACTTTAAGAATGCTAGCTTGATGAAATAAATTGTGTTTATATGGCATCCTGGGGCATAGTCTACTTTTGTTCTAAAAAATAATGCTACAGCAAGTGATATAGCGGATTAAAGTTTGTATGGGAAACCTAGCATTTCTTAAGTTAGGGATAGGTATGGTAGTCCAAATTTATGCTTTTGGTGGAAAATAAAGAAATATGCGGTTCAGCGTTTTTGAAAAATCGAAAAATAAAAAATTGAAAATTTTAAAATGTTTGTGTACCTACCCCTTTTAAAGAGATTTAAGTTTTTAAACTGTCATGGTCACTAACATTATTATTAACACAAACATCCCGTTTGTTTTAATGTTTACTGTTAGATCAGAGTTCCCGATATTTCGGCACTGTTGCAAGCACCAGTTGTCATAATTATTTCGTGTCTTGAGGTAACATTTAGAACATTTAATTGTTTAATAAACACAATTTATTTCAATAAGCTAGCATTTTAGTTTTCGAGACTTTCAGGTGGGACAACCCTAATTCATTGCTCTCGAGTGTATGTTCGCATTTTAAGTCGTCCAAGTGTAAGGAACAAGGTTTTTTTCGCGATTTCAGATTTGGTGCTATAGCAAAAGTTTTTCATAAAGTATTGTATTATCTGTGATAATGATGAGTACGAAGTTGTGCGTTATGTTACAACTTGTATATCAATTGTTATTTAGGTACACTCTGTAGACACAGACTAGGTAATTGATAACTCCTGCTAAGTAAGTATATGCAGACAGAACTTTAAAGCACGGGTCATTTATTCCTTTTCTAAGGAGACTGCTTAAAAATTAGTTTATTTTCGAAATCAAGCTTGCCTTATCTAGGCAGCCTAGTATCTGATCTATCTTATTGAAACTGATCGGAAAAGAAAATATGAGTTTATTTTGTGTAATTTATTTCATCATCACAGCTCTCAAAACGGTGAATGAAAACATCGTGAGGAAACCATGTCCTAGATCCGAAACTTCGAAGACATGTGAGTCATTAAGAGGAAAGACGGGTGGCCAGTTAGGTATTTTAAGAAGGTATTGCTGTCGCTCTGCGAGCGCTCCGCCCTCGAATTCGTGCGATAAGGACAACTGCAGATCCGACTAAATAGCCTATGTAAAAAGTCACATTTCGAGGTTTGGCTCTCGCCTATTTCCTCCTCCAATATTGGACCAATTTAAAAGATATTTCATAAACTGTATAAGAAGGATATATACTATGCCCCTATGTTTTCCTTTTTTCGTTAATAGTTGTCAAATTGGTACACTAGGCGTCTGTTGACAGCGGTCTGAATAGGCAATTTTGAGCATTTTTGGAGGGTTCTAGTTCCTATAAAAATAATATATCATCAAAAAGGAAAACATAGGGGCATACAATTAACTGATATTTATATTTCTGTAAAAAATCATTGCTTTATGGTCATTAACCAGAAAGAAAACAGGCGAGAGCGTTTGTATCTTTTTGTATGGAGAAAAGAGCACCCACGTTTCCTCTTAAGTTCCCTTCAAAATGGTTGAGCTAATTGGTGCTGATCCATGCGTCATGTTCGTGAACGGGCGCCGTCAGTTGGGACTGGTCGTCTCTTAGCTGCCACGGCTTATTTTTATTTTTTAATGTAGTTGTTTTTAGTTTTATCTTTTTTATTACGGACGCTTTTAACGTGCACGTCTTTTTACATTGTTCTCACATGTATATTTTCAATATGAAGGATGTAACCAATATTTTGTAAAATATTTGATTTAAAAGAGTGTCCGTGGAGTTTCTTGCCCGTTCTTCTCCATAGGCATCTACTACGCTTTGAAATGGGCAACTATTTTCATCTTTCTGACTGACCGACCCAAGACCGACCCCTTGAAACTTCAAAAGTGCCTGTAATTGGTTTATTTGAAATAAAAGCTTTGAGTTTTGAGTTTTTGTGACATCCACCAACCCACATTGGGCCCGCGTGGTGGATTATGGCCCACTCCCACTCGTACAAAGGTCGAGGACCTGCTGTGTCCCAGCAGTGGGAACATTATAGGCTGATTATGCTTGATGAGTTTATTTATTCAAAACAATAATTCCATAGTAATGCAGGTAGGTATAGGTAAGTTTGTGTTGAGATCTTGACCGAACCTAACCCAAGAAATAATTTTCCTGTCGATCACTTTAGACGCGCGAAGGATTTCGATTCATATTGAATGAGGCTATAAATATGAGACTATAGAAATATAAAAAACAGCTTCTTTCTTATATCTATGTAGGAGAGAGATTGAGATCCTTATCATTTGATGTAGGGTAAGTTAACGTAACATCTATAATAGAGTCACCCGGGGCTATTGTAACCAGGGGGCAAATGTAACTCGTTGATTAATCCTAGACATTATGGAGACGCAACAATAACGAGTTATCTCAATCCGTTACATTTGCCCCCTGGCTACAAGCCCCGGGTGACTTATATTATTTTGTAACAATATTTTGATTTAATAAAAAGAGTGTCCTTGGAGGTTCTTGCCCGTTCTTCTCCATAGGAACGTACTATACGCTTTGGAATGGGCAACTAGTTTCATCTTTCTCGTTGACTGACCGGTCGGTCAGTGAGAAAGATGAAGCTACCTCTTGACAATTCAAAAGTGCCTGTGGTTTGTCTTTATATATAAAAACTAGCTTTTGCCCGCGGCTTCGCCCGCGTGGATGTCGGAAAATATCACACGGGAACAAAAATCCTTACTTGTTTCTTATCTACATTATAAAGGGAAACTCTGTGCAAAATTTCAGCTTTATAGGTCCAAGGGTTTGGGCTGGGCGTTGATGAGTCAGTCAGTCAGAACTTTTCTTTTTATTATATTGAGATAACTTCTGCCCACAACTTCATCCGCGTGAAATTTCTTGCTAACCCGAACCACCCTTCGCATCGCATTGCCTGCCCGCGCTATTACTTCTGGTAGTTCCAGAGATTAGCGCGTTCAAACAAACAAAAAAAAAAGAGTGTGTCAGCTCCGACGGACGACTGGAGTTTACGCCTGTTTTTGTGCCGTTCAGAGTTTCCAACTTCCTATTTTTGGGTCATTTCTATAGGGCTGGGTTTCTTCAATTAATCAGTGCTATACAAGTAGCAACTTTAAGGTGTAAAGGTACTCCCCTCTCCGTATTACCTCTCCTTATCTCACTCTAACCCTTTTCTCATTCCCCTCCCCTTCCCAGCCATCTTACCTTCCCTTGTAATCTCCCTCACCGCCCCCTCACCCTCCTCAACCCCTCTCCCTCTCAGCCCCTCACCACGTCGCCTTCCCGCTAACCTCTCCCTCCCCCTCTCACTCCCTCTCACACCACCTTTACCCGGTTTCACCTCCCTCTACCCTCTACCCTCACCAACTCCTCCCGTTCCCCTCTTCTTCTCCACTTCCTCCCCCTCTCTCCATCATCCTCTCCCTCTCCCTCCTTACCACCCCTCCCCGCCCTCACCCTATCACCAAACCCTACCCTTACGCTTTCCCTCCTTACCACACCCTACCCTTACTCGTTTCCCTCCTTACCACCTTCACCTTCCCCTTTTTCCTCCTCACCACCCCCTCCCCTTCCACCCTCCCCCATTATCCTTCTCTCTGGGGGAAAAACTATTAATAACAAACTTTGTTACTTGCCAAAGCAAACCAAATGAAGATTTTTCATATAAACTATATTCCCTGTTTTCACCCCCACAGGGATGGAATTAAAAATATCGTTTGGGATATTTCACCGAAAGATTATACACCTATTTTCGAGTTAATCAAGCCCCGCAGTAAAACCTGCCCTGTAAAATTGACTGTCCCTTTTCACCCCGTTAGGGGTAGATTTTCGAAAAACCCTGATACAGGTTATTCTTCATTTTTGGTCTCAAGTATAAATACTGAGTTTAGAGTTAATCGGACGCGCGTTAAAATTCCTCCATACAAACTTTGACTCCCCCCAATCCCTCCTGAGGGGGTTGTTTAGGAAAAATAAAAATGTCAAACTTTATAATTTACTTAGTTAAATATTCATGCCAAGTTTCAAGTCTATTAACTCAAGGAATAAGATTTTTCATACAAACTTCCATCCCCTATTTGTCCCTTTTAGGGATGGAATTTCTAAAAATCCTTTCTTAGTGGATGCCTACACTGTATAACGTATCTACGTGCAAAATTTCAAGTCTCTAGGTCCAGCGGTTTGGGCTGTGCGTTGATATATCAGTCAGTCAATCAGTCAGTCAGGACTTTGAATTTTATATATATGTATAGATGAATGGCTAAATGTGTGGCTAAGGACAAAACTCGAGAACGGCTGGACCAACTGGGCAATTATTTAATTGTGTCAAGCTTAAGTGGATGTCTCTACATTTACTTTTTCAAATCTTTTCTTAATTCTTCTCTTCTAATCTTCCTCTTTATTAAATGTACTTAATCCTCGAAGGGCTAGGCAGAGGTGTAGTACCTTTTACACCCACATTTCACCATGTAATAGGGGACGAGCCTAATTGCCATCAACCGGGCACGAATCAAGACTCCGGCCTGCTTCTGCGAAATTCCTGATGGAAAAACCCATATTAGTATTTGCCTCTAATTTACATAGTATTCTTAACTTAGGTAACATATTAAGGTACAACCTCTAAAATTCTTGTTGGATTTCCCACCATAGGTAGGTAGATCAGTAGCCTTATTGCCCTGAATAGATAGCTATTATTTGGTTATATGTTGGTTGGCATAGCAGGAGCTTGGGCTAAGTAATATGAGCCGCACGGGTCGATCGACTCGCCGCGGTCGGCTCATGGATGGGTGACCATCATCGTGACCCCTCTGTGCCTAGGAAAGCACGTTAATATTGGAGGTCGCATATTATAGATGCACTGGCATGTGTGAATAATCTTTTATACATGTCTGTCACCAATTTAAATAAGCGTAGTTACGGCCTTGTTTATGTTTTTTATGTGTCACTAGCTTGTAAAGTATTAACCACGAATATAGTACTATCAGACTACACTGCTACTCTTGTTATTACCCCTTATTTTACAATAGGTTATGGTCTTATACATGCTCTGATAGTGCTAGAGCATTTAATAAGTGGAGTGGTTTAAATATTAATTGTGAAACTTACGAAATCTCAATTATGTCAACTGAAGTTGGCATAAGTGGTATTAAGAAGCTGAAAGGATCGTCAGACTACCCAAACTGGAAGTTCTTGGTGCGAAATTACTTGGAGAATAAAAACTGGTGGGGAGTAATTTCTACAAATGTAGTAAATGCTGACGTAGACCGGCAGGCACGAACGACAATATGCTTGTTGTTAGAACCAGAGTGCTTTACCCACGTCTACAATGCGAAGACTGCGAAAGAAGCCTGGAACAGCTTACAGAAAGCGTATGAAGACAAAGGTTGGGGAAGACGTATACATATTCAGCGAGAGCTTTTCAACTGTAAGTTAGAGAACTTTGATTCTATGGAAAGCTTGATATCCAAAATTACATTCCTGACACAACAATTGTCCGATATCGATGCACAAATCCCTGATGATTGGATCATATCGATTTTGCTGGGTGGATTGACTGCTGAGTACAGCCCTCTTATCATGGCTGTAGATAATAGTGGACAAGAGATCACGTTAGAGCAAATTAAAACGAAATTGTTACAAGAAGGAAGTAGACAGAGTAAGTTGAACACAGAGTACGAACAAGCCTTAGTAACACGTAAAGTACAGAACGATGCAAGATCTAATATCAAAACTAACGATCGTAAGCAGAAGTTCGTCTACAAGTGTTTTAAGTGCCACAAGCAAGGACACAAGGCGTCCGAATGCAAGGAGCGGATCAAAACCGCGAATATCTGCCTGAATACGAAGGAGGCGATACACAAAGATAAGTGGTATTTAGATAGTGGGTGCTCAAATCATATGACCCACGATAAAAGCAAATTGTTGTCTTATACACCTGAAAAGGGCAACATGAAGATCTCAGTAGCAAACGGCGAGAAGTTATTGGTGAAAGGAAGAGGAAATGCTGAACCACGAGTCAGCGAAAACGAAAAATTTATTTTAGAAAACGTTTTACATGTTCCTGATTTATCCATGAACTTAATTTCGGTGAGCGATTTGACCAAGAAGAATTATTGCATGAATTTTGACAAAGGAGGTTGCATGATTCAAAATAAGAATCGAATTGTTGCAAGATGTCAAGAGGTCGACGGAATTTATGAATTGACAGAAAATAAAAATAACGTCGTGAATGTGACACTGTCAAAACAAAATGAAAATATTTCGAACATTTGGCATAAAAGATTAGCTCATTTATCGCGTAATTATATGAATAAAATGAAAGTTTTAGTAAGCGGTATGGAATATAAGAGTACCGATTTATGCGAGCCGTGTATTCCATGTATCGAAGGAAAGACATGCAAAAGTCCCTTTAAAAACCAAGGTACGAGAGCGAACGAGGTCTTACAGTTGGTTTTTAGCGATGTTTGTGGACCTATCGAGGAGCCGTCGTTCGGTGGTTCGAGGTATGTTCTTCTATTTATCGACGATTATACTCGGAAGACTCATGTGTATTTTTTGAAGAACAAAAATGAAACTTTTGATAAGTTCCGTGAATACAAGGCGGAAGTTGAGAATGAGACGTGTAAATCTATCAAATGTCTGAGATCTGACAACGGCACAGAGTACTGTAATGGTAAATTTAAATCTTTTTTGAAGTCTGCAGGTATAAAACACCAGACGACTGTACCGTACACGCCGGAACAAAATTCTGTCGCAGAAAGAGCGAATCGGACTATAATAGAAAAGGCCAGAACATTACTGTCAGAATCAAATCTGAGCAAGAAGTATTGGGCCGAGGCTGTTAATACTGTTGTATACCTAAAGAACAGAAGCCCCACGAAAGCATTGAACAATACAGTACCAGAGAAGGTTTGGACTGGAAAAGATGTGGATGTTAGTCATCTGAAAATCTTTGGTTGTTTGTCGTATAGATTGATACCAAAACAAAAGAGACGCAAACTGGACATGAAGACGGAACCGATGATTTTTATTGGATATCCAGATAATCAGAAGGGTTATCGTCTAATGAATCCTAAGACAGGTGAAGTGACAACTGCGAGAGATGTCAAATTTCTGGAAAACGTTTTTCTTCAAAAAGAAAACGTGGAAAAGTCGGAAGTGATAATAAACTTGAATACAGATACTGTTCCTACCAGTTTATCCATCGGATCTACAAGCAGATCTGAACCCTTGGAGGCTCACGATGATGTGTACCGTGATGCTGTAGACGAGAACGTGGAAGTATTGGAGGAGATAGGGACTGAACCTCCTGAATTTGTAGTACCAGAGCACGTACCTGATGATGTATTGACTGAATCGGAAAGAAGGTATCCAGTAAGAGAACGGAGACAAGTCGATCGGTACGGATGCAATGTTATGTATGCCAAGGAGAGCAATCTTGATGGTGATCCATTGACCATTAATGAAGCATTGGCGAGACCCGATGGTGACTTATGGCAAAAAGCGATAGACGATGAACTTATGTCACTAAAGGAGAACCAGACTTGGACGTTGGTGGATCTTCCAGCTGATAAGAAGCCTATCCAGTGCAAATGGGTGTTCAAAATTAAGAGAGATAGCGATGGCAAGGTAACAAAGTACAAGGCTAGACTAGTAGCAAAAGGCTTCACACAGGTATGTGGCGTAGACTATACTGAGACTTATTCTCCAGTAGTTAGAAGCTCTACTCTACGTCTGTTGTTCTCGCTAGCTGTTGAATACAGTTGGTTTATTGACCAGTGGGACGTCACGACCGCCTTTTTATATGGTAAAATTAAAGAGGATATTTACATGTTCCAACCAAAAGGAGCAGTAGTCAAAGGTCAAGAAACCAGAGTATGTAAACTGCAGCGTTCTTTGTATGGATTGAAACAAGCTTCGAATGCTTGGTTCAAGGAATTGGACAAAGAGATGTTCAATTTAGGTTTTGTGCAATCAAAAATAGAACCGTGTTTGTATCAAAAGGAACTTAAAAATAATAAGAAGTTAATTGTCGTTATTTACGTAGATGATCTTTTTATTTTTGGAAATTGTGAACAAGAAAAGCTAAAATTAAAAACCGGTTTGCTTGACAAGTTTAAAGTGAAAGATTTAGGCGCGGCTAGGCATGTTTTAGGCATGAGGCTGAGAAGAGATAAAGATGTTATTTGTCTAGATCAGCGACAGTTCATTTCGGACATATTGAATGAATTTAACATGACGGACGCTAAGCCAGTTTCGACTCCCATGGAAGTCGGAATGAAATTAGAAAGATCGACAAATTCCCATAGCGATCTGCCATATCAAAGCTTAATAGGGTGTCTAAATTATTTGGCATGTAATACGCGACCAGATATAGCACATGCGGTGAGTGTACTTTCACAATTTAATTCATGTTATGACGAAATACACTTTAAATGTGCGAAACGGGTCTTAAGGTATTTGAAGGGCACGTCTAACCTTTGTCTCACTTTTAGGAAGTCGGGAGATTTAGATTTACGAGGCTATGTTGATGCAGATTGGGGAGGGGCACTTGATAGAAAATCTTTCACAGGATTAATTTTCAAATTAGGTCAAAATATAGTATCATGGGAGAGTAGGAAGCAAGCGACGGTATCCTTGTCCTCCACAGAGGCAGAGTACGTAGGATTGAGTCAAGCTTCGAAGGAAGCTCTATATTTACGTAGTTTACTGAACAGTTTGACAGCTGTGGATAGTAAAGCGGTAGTAATTTATAATGACAATCAGTCGGCGCATAAAATTGCAGCTAACAAAATGATGCATAATAGAACAAAGCATATAGATATCAAGTATCATTTTATTCGTGAGTGTGTACTGGCTAACAAAGTTGAAATAAAGTACATGTCAACTGATAAGATGATAGCGGACATCTTAACTAAAAGTGTTCACAGCCCGAAGCTTAGAGAATTTTTAAAGGATTTATCCCTGTCAAATTATTCTATTAAGGGGGTGGATGAGTAGTTAGATGTTTTGATGTTTTATGTTTTCTATATGTTTTATTTTTTCTATACCCAAGTGTTTTGTGTAATAGATAATTTTCTATGCATGTGTAATAGATTAAGGGGGCGTATTGGAGGTCGCATATTATAGATGCACTGGCATGTGTGAATAATCTTTTATACATGTCTGTCACCAATTTAAATAAGCGTAGTTACGGCCTTGTTTATGTTTTTTATGTGTCACTAGCTTGTAAAGTATTAACCACGAATATAGTACTATCAGACTACACTGCTACTCTTGTTATTACCCCTTATTTTACAATAGTTAATCCGACGTCCCGGCTGTCATTCGTGGTTCTTAGACAGTCGTTACGGGTCGTCAGAAGTCTGATAACCAGTCTTACCAAGGGCTATCTTATTACCCAGAAACTAGGTTGTGGTATTCAGTTGCATCCGGTTAGACTGGAAGCCGGCCCCAACATAGTTGGGAAAAGGCTAGGCAGATGATGATGATGATGATGATGATTGGTTGGCATGGGGTACAGACCCCAGAGCAATTTGATTGGCTTTTGGTCACGAACTTGTAATATGAGATAGCTCAGGCTGTAGTAAAATTATTAGTAAATTTGCAAGTTAGCAAAATAGCTGGGGCTGATTGCCCAGGATTCGTTATGAAAGTGTATCCACGAAACATATTAGGTGCATATTGCTAGGTACTTAATTCTAGCTACACATTGATGCAATTATATGAGACACAGATTGTAGAGGTAAACAATGAAATTAATTCTTCATCTTTTTGAAGCTGACTGTACTATCAAGTGATAAAAATAAAAAAAAGAAGAAATTAATTTGTTAATATTATCTATTATTATTTGTTTGTTTTAATTTTTAATTTTTATTATATAACGTGTAACGTTAAATGCGCAAAACCTCTTAAGCGGTCATTGTACTCATCATTATGAACAACTTTTACTATGGGACCAAACCTGAAATCGCGAAAAAAAAAACTGCTGTTCAGTATGTATGTTCAGTATGTTCGCATCAGCTGTTCAGTATGTTCGCATAATTTGTCAAAATGTACTGAACAGCCAGTGGCGTGCACAGAGATTTCAGACAGGGTATGCACGGTTAAAATAAAATAAAAAACTTAAGTACCAGTTTCAGCTTCTTTCGGTCGGAGTCCCACCAACTAGATACCCTACCCAGTACCTAGTTACCTACATACCCGACTTTTACCACACGGCGCTATTGGCTTCGCATGGCGTTTGTTTGCGACCACCACAAATATCTAAATTATTTGAATCTGAACATCCGTTATTATGTAGATCCAATTATATAATTTTTATGTTGATTTGTAAATAAAATGCAAGGTAAACAATACAATATGTTTGTGTGTACACAACCTTTAGCTGTTAGCCAGTAACAATTATCATACCTAATACTTTTTAAGTAAATAACGAGTAAGTAGCATTAGCTTTTTTTTTGTGTTAAACCAAACCCCGGGTACACACGGACCCCTTTGCAATCAATTTAACTTCTTCTTCAAAAGATAACGTCGAAAAAGCGGCAGATTTTAATTTATTTGAACACAATTGGCCAGCACAGCTGTCACGGGTATAATTTTTCGTTTTTTACAATAAACTTACTAAATAATACTTAGACAATCAATCACTTCCGCCCAGAAATACAACCGAACCATTGATATTAAATCAATCGAAACAATAAATATGCCGAAAAACATAGCAATTACGAACTAATACGAACAAATAAATTGGTTAATCCGACTAAAAAAAGTTTACCTCCTCTACAATCAACAAATAAGCGGTGCTTTTACGGCTTCTCAATTTGGACGGTTTGCAATGTAAGCTCTGCTTCTGAAACTCCAACACGCGCACACATTTTCACGCACACAGTCACACTTTTGCTGTGTACTACACGAGAATTCACGAGATGCGTTGTATGAAAAATAAGCAAGACCTAGTAGTGCTTTTGCTCACACGGAGCGCTGCTTGCGCGATGAATCGGTGGCGCGTGTTCGCCGCTCCAACACGAGTTAGTTCCATAAAAATAGATGGCGCGGAATCGCATTCAACGACGACACGACACGACACGACACGGGAATTCAATGACGGATTTTAAATTAGATTCATTTAAATACCTACCATGTTTTTTTTTAATTTAAATAGTTATTTATCATTTAGTGGGGCATGTATGTATGGGACTACAGGGTATGCAGAGCTTATTTGCATGTATGGAGTGCACGCCACTGAACAGCTGATTTTATTTTTCGCGATTTCATGTTTCAAACTCAAACTCAAACTCAAAGCATTTATTTCAATTAAACCAATTACAGGCACTTTTGAATTGTCAAAGAGTCGGTCAGTAGGTAAGTCAGAAAGTTGAAGCTAGTTGCCCATTCCAAAACGTAGATCTATGGAGAAGAACGGTTTGGTCCCATAGTAAAAGTTGTTCATAAAGATGAGTACAATGACCCCTTAAGAGGTTTTGCGCATTTAACGTTACACGTTGTACATATAGGGTGACTGGAAATTAGTGACCCATAGGTACCTAAACACATGATTGTGCTCATGATAGCAAATAACTTTTACTATGGGACCAAACCTGAAATCGCGAAAAAAAATCTGCTGCTCCCTACATTTTGACGAGTTATGCGAACATGAATTATGGGCCACTGATTTTTTTTTTCGCGATTTCAGGTTTGGTCCCATAGTAAAAGTTGTTAGTTATCATAAGTATAATCATGTGTTTAAGTATTGGTCACTAATTACCAGTCACCCTATATATATTTTTAAATTTAATTTTCTAAGAAAAAATTAAGTAGGTTATATACTTCGCTCCATCATTATCTCCACATTGAGGAAAACCATTGCTTAAGTGCTTAATGGAAATTCTTAATAGAGACCAGATTGAGATACCTATCGATACAACAATATTGTCATAATAACTAGTTTCTCGAACTATAGGTATTCTAAGAATAATTCCACTGGACATGTTGTAATAATAATAATATCAATATGCTAATAGCTAAGACAGAATAGAATTGATTGCGATGTAAATGTTGATGTCAAGTAAAATTATAATTGCATGTCTGTCTGACCTAAGAGCTTAACATGCGTCACGTTACGCCTCAGTGATCACAGAGTATATTTATTTATTTGGTACACCAACAGCAGTACATCTACACTTGCGTGCAAAAAAATTGGCCCACCCCATGCTCTCTATTTGAGAGACGATAGCTCAAAGATATTAATGTATTTATTTTAATTATTTTATACTGTGTGAAGGTAGGTAAGATAAAGTTTATTTACACATACACATATACTTTGATAAAAGCAATATTCTTGACAAGATCGACTCGATTCTTCTGATGTTCTCATCAATCACTTTTGTTTGAAAAAACTGCGTGACTTTTTTTTGTCCGTGAAGTTGACATAAGCTTAGTTTTGTTTATTACTGTTCGTTTATTGATCATTTGACTTGAATTTTTAACCAACTTGAAAAAAAGAAGGTTTTTCATTCGATCTGTATGTTTTTAAATTCGCGTTTTTCTCAAAAAGTAATAAATAAATAAATATCCTTGGACATTTCACACAACGCCATCTAGTCCCAAGCTAAGCAACCTAATGCTTGTGTTATGGTAACGAGATGGCTGATAAACTACTAATATACAATTTTAATAAATAAATATATATAATATATATATATATATATGTAAATGAATCAGTTATGATATTTTTTTCACTTACGTAATCTACATACAGTCAGGAAGGTTTTTGTACACAATATATTAGGTTATTGTTAATTAAACTTGTTAAATTTTCTCGTTTCATATCGAAGAGAATGGGGTGGATCGATTTTATTGCACGCAAGTGTATATCTATAAAAATCAATGCCACTTTTCGTTGTAATTTTATAACTCAAGAACGGCTGGACCGATTTAGCTGATTTTGGTTTTGAAATGTTTGTCGTAGTCCAGGGAAGGTTTAAACGATGAGAAAAATTGGAAAAGTTTCCGGGAAAATTGGAAAATTCTGGAAAACTGAAAAGTGGATTTTATATGGGAATATTGAAATTGGGACAGGACAACCGAACGTCTGTCGGGTCAGCTAGTACATATATATATTGGATGACTTTGTTTACCGTCTTGAAAAAAATAGGCTATAATAAGTGAATGCAGTAGAAGCCTATAACATACATACTAAAAAAAAAAAAAACGAAATTACGCATACGCAGGGTGCATATGATTTGAATTTCGATTTATTATTTTTTTCAAAATTTCTGTTTTTATTGTTCTAGTATGAAAAGTTTACTTCGAATTTGTAGTATTTTGATTCAAACATCAAGGGAAATAGGCATTCATTTATACTTATTAGTATACAGTACGTAAAAAAACGTAATTATCTAAGAAAGCGTATTATGAAAATACAACAAGATAATTACCTAAGTTTAAAAAACTGTAACCCGACTACGGAAAAATAAAAGTGATCTAAAAAGTACAAAATATTTATTTACTTAAACAATAATGACATTATAAACATATTTGTAATGTGCTTGTCAAGACCTTTCTTTTGATACCAAACATGTCATGATTATCTCAATTAATTTTTTTTCGACATCAGAAATTTACGTGTAAAGTACGTGTGAAATTTAGGAAGAATTAATATAGCCTCGGACCATTATTACAAATCTATCGATACCTCATACATCAAAATCGGTTCAGTAATTTAGGCGCTACGGTGGAACACGTAAATACATACATAGACTGCTAAAATCATAACCCTTCCTTTTGGCTTTGCCGTAGTCGGGAAAAAAATCAATTACAATCTATTTAAACCAGTTGACTTCGACATACACTGTATGTCGAAGTCATTAGCTGTTTGGTCAACCGCCTAGCCTTTTCACTAAACGCCGCCGCGCGCCGTTTAACTAAGCGGCCTGAATTATATTTTCTAAATTGAAATTTTGCCGTACCATAAAATGTTGCATATTTGGTATGGAACTAGGTAGTACCTACTTTTGCCATAGAGAAATAACTATTCGAATAACTGAATAACTTTTTCAGGACATAATGTTAATGTTGAATAATACCAAAGTGAGATGTTACAAATCTTATGCGACTACTGAAAGCCTCGCACGGTTTTTATTTTTTATTTATTACTACCTGAACGTCCGAGCTCTGCTCGGGTGAAAATAGAGAAAAAGAATTCTCTCAGAAACTAGATCTAGCTAGATCGAGTTTTCGCCCCCGTATATTGCAACCTTAATCGAAATCGCTAGAGCCGTTTATAAGGTGTGATGATTACAACTACGTGACCTGTTACAAAGACACTAACAGGCATTTACGTATTGACTTTGTTCACAAGGGTCACCAAGCCAACTGTGGTCAACTTTTAGGCATTGAATCCTGTGAACAAAACCTTTGACCCATAAGATTGTAACAAAGACAAAAACAGGTTCATCTATTACGTCATACAAAATACCCAAGTGACTGAGAACGATCATAAAGAGAGCAAAACGTAAACATTAAATGCACACGGAACTTTTTTTACAGAGTAGGTCCAAAGTTCCAAACACTTGTTTTAAAATATCAAAATTTTCCGTAACAGGTCACGGCTAGCGGCCGAATTCTCAAACGCAACACATTCCACATTGTAGACTTAAAACTGTGTTATATCTCCTTCTTTTTTCGAGAGAAAAAGAAAGAAAAGAAGGAAATAAGAAGTTCCATCTGATAGTACGTTGTACTGCCGTATATACACCTAAAATGGCTACAATAGAGAGGCAGATGCGTTGTCATTCCAAAGACAGCTGAAATGTGTTTTCTGCCTGTAATTACAGTTACACCAGCAAACATAAAATGATAATAATAGATTTTATACGTAGAAGCACAGATTAATAATCTGTGGTAGAAGTTAAATAGCGAGCCCTCACTCCCCAACGCATGTTGGGGAGTGAGGGCTAACTGTGTGTTTTCTAACTGTCTTTTTATTAGTATGATAAAGCAAAAAATATGTGCCTAACTCTAATATTTTTTTTTATTATCTGACTGATGCACTAAATAGAATTTCTTTTTTTTTTACCTAGGCATCATCTCTTTTCAAAAATGTTTGGGACACTTGAATTGAGTTTGAGTTGTCGTCTGTGAACTAGCAGTAAAATATTTAGAATAGATAATAATACATGCTCACACAAGATTTCGTCAACCTTCATTTCTTAATGGGACGATTAGCGACGTGACAAGTTTTCATTGTCAATATCTAAACCAAGGCAACTAGGAAGGAGTGGATACAGTGATAAGTGATACATATAGAGTTGTAGGTACTTCCTAGTTTTTTTTTTTTTGTAGCTGGCACCTGTTTAGCAAGATCCTTTGCTTTGGAAAATTTTAGAACGTATAGCATGTTGTTTTTTGGTAGAGTACTCTAGTCTTTTACCAAAAAACAACATGCTACGTTCTAAAGCAGAATTTCGTTTTCTAAAACGAAATTCGAAATTCGAAAAAAACGAAAACAAAAAAAAATAATTGTTTATCCGACATTTTTTTTTGGTATAAAGTATCAATCAATCTTTTCCCAACTATGTTGGGGTCGGCTTCCGGTATAAAGTATATTTAAAGGTAAATAAATACAGTTAGGTATCGTTCTTTTTTTAACCATATTCATGAACCGTTTAAACTTAAATAATCTACACGAGTTACTTACCTAATTTCTGGAATTTACGTTTTTCGACAAAAAGCACCATTTTCGTTTATGATTAAAAATAATGATTTCCCGCAAATAAATACTTACAATTATTGTTTTATGCAGAGAAAATCCATGGTTATAGGATTGACCTCAGAGGAATAACTAGCTATTCTTCTGAGGGATTGACACTGTATTTCTTTTACTTTTTTATACTCTTACCAAACGAATACCTATCCAGAGACAATATTTTTTTCAGTTTCGGTTGGTCTCTATCTTTTTCTGTGATTATAATCGTGTGAATTAGTTTTTCAGCCTCCGCTACTGTATATAGTTCCTGCAGAGGAATATATTAATGAATGAAATGCACCGACCCCGGCGTGGTTTGATCAGACTCGATTACTCGAATGAACCCAAAGATTCGCACTAGGGGCTAGTGTGAATCTTTGGGTTCATTCGAGTAATCGAGTCTGGTTGCCTCATGTTACAACTCATGGTGCAACAGAGACATTGCATTATCATGGATCAGACTGGGGGTCGCGATAGTTGAGCTGTTAAATTAAAAAAGATATTTGTTTTCATGGCAACACTAATATGATATAGGTTTATAAATCTAGTGATATAAGGCGAGTAGTGCCGCCAACTAGCGCGACCATTGAGAACAAAATCATTAGTCTGGAGATATGGAACATTTGGAAACCTATGCTCACTTTTTGCTATTTCTTCACAGATGAGATCAAAAAAATCAACACTAAACCTCCAAGGTTCGAAGCTTTAGCAGTTAACGACAAAAATGGCCGTTTTTGGCGTTAACTGCTAAGGCTTCGAACCTAGAAGGTTTAGTGTTGATTTTTTCTTTCAAAAATTTCTACCTCATCTGACTAAAAATATTTTTTTTCTCAATGGTAGCGCTAGTTGGCGGCAGTACTCGCCTTAATTGCTTCCTGCTAAACAATAGATCATAATAACATTAGTAAATAATAATCATAGATTTGGATCAACTAGGTATTAGTAAAAGTCTGCCCTATAAAGACTGGAATCTTGCTTAAAAAAAACCATCAGATGGTTTAAAAAAAAAATAGAACAGATTCTGTTCTATTTTAGGAGCCTCAAGCGAAAAGATTCCGGTGTAGTTTTCCCTAAGATTAAAGAGTTATTAATACACTTAATTAACTGTCTGACGTAGGTACTAGGTATTTAAGCAAATTAGTTGCGCTCGCTATCTCGTTCCATTTTATGTAGATAAAAAGTCACAAAAACAAATCGCGAGTTGTTTTTATTGCCAGCCGCAAATAACAGCGAAAAATCTAAATTGGCCATTTTAATTGTAGATACTCGTAATAAAATGGCGAAGCATCAATTTGTTTTTACTACTTATATGTTTTTTTACAAGGAAAGATTCATAGCCTCAGATATTCATCAGCCTTGATGGCCTAGTCTAGCAGTGGACGTCTTTTGGCTGAATTGATGTTGAAAATTATGTTTCATCAGCCTTGGAAACTAGATTGGTGCAAATGCAACAAAATGCCATACTAATTGCATATTGCATTAGGTTTTGTTAATCAATAATTTTCTTCTGTCTCGTTTATAAAATACACCGAATGTTACTGGGTGTTGCCGGCGACTTCGTCTGCATAATTTTTTTGTTTAAGGTGATTGCGCTGTGTAGCCCGCGAAAATTATTTTTTTTTTTGGGTATTTTGTAATTTTCAGGTCCGTGTCAGGTTGTATCTTGATCGAAATATGATACGCGGCAATAAAACATATGTATTTATATAATTATACTTTGATCAAGATACAACCTGACACGGACCTGCAAATTACAAAATACCCAAAAAAAAAAAAAAATTTCGCGGGCTACACAGCGCAATCACCTTAAACAAAAAAATTATACAGACAGACAGACACTTTTGTATTTATATGTATGGATGGATAAATAACCCACACACAAGTTTAAATTAAACACAATCCTGAGTACACTTACGATTTTTTATAGTTTTATACAAAAACACGATACACACAGTTTTTGTTCAAAAATAATTCATTTGGGCTATAGAGGTATAAGTATACAAGATAGGAATACATACTCGTAACTAAACAAACCCTGGTTTCTCATAAACAAAAAACCGGTTGTGAATAATCTTATTTTACTTTTGACAGCAATCTTTATTGTTCTCCAATTGCTAAACACTTTTCCGTTAGATTTCGTTGACTATTTCTACAGTTTTAGATTATAATTGTATCGGAGCGCGTGTGTATCGGAGCAGCCAACCAGAGAGAGAAAGAATGTGTGAAAAGTATGGAGAGATGTTAAAGATGATGCGCAGTGGTAGCCCGCGAAATTCAATTTTTTTTGGAGTTTTTTGCAATTTGCAGGTCCGTATCAGGTTGTGTCTTGATTAAAGTATGATACGCGGCAATAAAACATATTTATTTATGTAATTTTAACCATAAAAATCATTAATACATCTCTCTAAGTTAGATTTCGTGCAGATTCGTTAGATTTCGTTCGTTTGACGAATCTGCTCGAAATCTAACTATATACTACAACAACTTCAATAGGGCCAATTTTTTGCGAAATGTTTGCTACACATTTTTCATCAGTATATACTTACTCAGAATGACAATGACAATGTAAACTCTGACGTAAATAATTCTGATTTTTTAAAGAACTTGGATATATGTATAGCCTGAACATAACATCATCTGTCATAGAGCACGATAAACTTTTGACAAAACTGGAGACACTGGATTGTGCTAAGGGCGCTGGACCCGACGGAGTTCCACCAGCTTTTATATCTGCCTGTGCAAAATATTTGGTTGTACCTCTCCTGTTAATTTATAATAAGTCTTTAAAGACAGGAATCTTTCCACATGAGTGGAAGGTCCCTAAGGTTGTTTCTATCCACAAATGTGAAAAAGACACTGTGGTAAGTAACTATAGACCAATCTCGATCTTGTCATCTTTTGCCAAAATCTTCGAGTCTTTGGTGTGCCCTTACATACAAAATCACCTCAGGAAATATCTCAGTGAGAGCCAACACGGATTTGTCAAAGCAAGATCAACTTGCACCAACCTGGTGGCTTTCACTGAATTTGTCACGGAGGCCTTGGGCTCTGGCAAACAAGTCGATGTAATATATACGGACTTTAGTAAGGCCTTCGACCGGGTTTCACATAAAATACTCTTACAAAAGTTATCAGCATAATGGCATCTCCGGTACATTGCTAATGTGGTTAAAATCTTACCTCGAAGAACGTACTTTCTTTGTTGTGGTGAATGGCTTTAAATCTAGTGCTCGAAATGTCACGTCTGGTGTACCGCAGGGCTTCCATGTCGGCCCGGTGCTTTTTAATGTTTTTAATAACGATGCGCCAACTTGTTTTCGGTTCTCTGAAAGTTTCATGTACGCAGACGACTTGAAGACTCAAGTAATGATACCGCGTGTCTGCAAAGCGATCTCAACAGTTTGATTGAGTGGTGTGAGCGTAACAGCATGCACTTAAATGGCAAAAAATGCTTCCACATCAAATTCTCAAGAAGAGTTCACTTAATTGAATGTGTATACCATATTGGCAATTAAATTATTGAAACCGTAGACCAAATAAAAGATTTAGGGGTAATATTTGACCGTAAGCTCACCTTCCTACCGCACCTTGAGAATATCATCAAAAAGGCATCTAAAATGTTGGGCTTCGTCATTCGGAACGGAAAAATCTTTCGCAATAGCAAGCCCAAGATAGTGCTGTTTAACAGCTTGGTTAGGAGTACCTTGGACTATTGCAGCGTGGTATGGAGGCCACATTATGCGACACATTCGCTTCGACTGGAAAGGATTCAGAAACGGTTCATGTGACACTTGGTATATAGCTCTAGCAGAGTAAAGAAAAAGGCATCATACGCAGATAAATTGACAAAACTTGGCATGACTTCCTTGTCTAGTCGAAGGAAATTGTCGGATTGTTTGTTCATGTACAAAATTTTGAATAACATGATAAACAGAACTGTCCTATGTTTCTGAGTAGGATTAATTATAGGGTCCCTGCTAGATATCCCCGCAGTCATATCACCCCTTTCTATCCCCCGCGCCGAAGAACCCTGTACGGAGCAAATTCCCCGCTGCCAAGAATGTGTAGGATAAGAACGAGTGCAGTGATCTGCTGACGTACATAAGGACTCCCTTGGTCGGATCCGATCTATACTTCTTGATCATTTATTTCGCGGATGATTAATTATTATTATTATTTTTTTTTTAATTTCAGTGCGCTCATTATTATATTTTTTTTCTTCTTCTTTCTCTGTTTACTATTTGTTAAATATTAAGGAGACGGTTGTATCCCTCTTTGTTTTGTTGTATACAAATAAAATTTAACTGCTATAATGTCAATTGTTCACCCAGTAGGTGATAATAAGAAAATGCTGTATTTACCTATAATTGTTTGTTACATTTGATTCTATATTTTCTGTTGCATCCTCTAATTTATTTAGTGTATACGAACGTTGGTAAATCTAAATAAATAAATAAAAAATAAAATAAAAATGTCAAAAGTAAAATTTGGAAAGATAACGCTCCGCTGTCGGGCGGCCTCTAGGAGGCCGACGTCAAAAAGCGCGCGTCTGCGAAGGCGCCGCATGGAGGCCGATCGGCTTCACTTTGTGTTAATAATTTCATCACCACTGCTCTCAAAACAGTGAAGGAAACATCGTGAGAAAACGGGCATGTCCTAGAATAAAAAAATTGAAGACATGTACCATCTACCAACCCGCATTGGGCCCGCGTGGAAAATTACAGCCCACTATCGCTCTCTAAGAGAGGAGGAACATTATGGGCTGATTATGATTAAGGGCGGCAAAACCGGATATTTGTAGTATATGCTAGGAAAAAAGCTGCTCGGCTTAGCTCAAATTGTGCCGAGCCGAACCGAACACGATTAAGCGAGGGTAGATGCCAACGAAGTTTGCTGATCGGTTCGAGCCGAATGAAAATCGAATATGTACAATAACTGCTGGTGCTGCTGCTTTGTTGTTCAACAAATACTGCCGTATCGAACCCGGACATGAGTGGTTCGAGAATTTCCACCTCACCTTTCTGAGACACATTTTTATGGAGTTCATATTGTGTCTTAGAAAAATGTGGCGAAAATTAAGGGTGTAGTACAGATCATCGAAATAAACAACTTTCTTCATGGTACCAACATCGTAATCGTGAAAAATTTATCAACTGCCCCATACAAAGTTCAATACCTACTCGACCCCAATGTATGGGACGACTGACATTTTTTTTGCTATTAAGATGTTGGTCTCATGGAGAAGATGTTCAGATTGATGGTCTGTCCACACCCTTCATTGTCACCACACCTTTCTGAGACACCCTGTATAATATATGCGATTCTGCTATAATATTTATTGCACAACATTTTTCCATTTTATGAATTAATTCGGGAATTAAATAGCATAATCCATCTAATAGATTTATACACATTTTAATAAAATGTGGTAAAAAAGAAAACAAAACACATGCTCTCATAAATTAAAATTAACATATCGTAGATATTTTGCCAATTAAATTACCAACGTACCTAAAACCGCAACCGCTATTTTATGTATTCGTATAATTATAAAATATTACGTCAGAAGACAAAACATACTAATACAAATACCAATGGTCTACCGAAATTAGATACCCACCTACGGATCGACCTGGGCTAGACCCGTGGTCAAGGTTCCACGTAGTCGCAATCAAATTTTAGTAAGGGTTCTCTATCTCTATGTTAAGGATTTTGGTTTCCGCACTTAGTCCTTCATGTGGACCATTGTGCGTGAGCCATGGCAGCCTTCGGGGGTTATTCCAACCAGCCCACCTCCCTCCAGAAGTTGATCAAATCTCTGGGTCTGTTAAGAACATCTGTGAAAGATCGGGGTATTGCAAGAGTTTCTGTTCTAATCTGGGTAACGCCTATGCATTCAAAGAGCACATGCGCAACGGTCTCCTCGGCCTCCATGCAGGCCCTGCACAGAGGACTGTCCGTTATTCCTATTGTATGGAAGTGTTTGTCTAATGAGCAGTGTCCTGTGATGGTCTCCGTCACCAGGCGCAGCCCGTTCCTGTCCAGACTTAATAACCGCCTGGTAAGCATACCGTCTGCAGCCTGGTGTCGAGGACCACCAACTCTCTGCTTGTTTAGGGGTGAGGTCCTGTAGCCACCTGCGTAACTGGTTGAAGGGAATGGGCACGATTGGCTCAGCCCCACAGACAGACGTGCTAGATACTCTCCTAGCTAGTTCGTCAGGTGCGTCGTTACCCAGTGATCCACTGTGTCCTTTTATACACTGCAGTGTCACTGTGTTTCGATTAGCAACCGTTACTTTTAGTAAGGGTTTCACATCGACATTTGACACCTCTGAGCGAAAGAAGAAAAACTTTTTTTTTTCATAAGTCTTATTCTTTATCCTCAATCAATCAATCTGCCTAGCCTTTTCCCAACTATGTTGGGGTCGGCTTCCAGTCTAACCGGATGCAGCTGAATATCTGTATTTTACATGGACCGACTGCCTATCGGACCTCCACAACGATGTACCTCATTTGTAAAATTATGACAAGTAGTTTTTTCAAGAAGTTATGAGGGAACAGATGAGCATGCATACATACCGGTCAAAATCATAACCCTCCTTTTTGCTTCGCCGTAGTCGGGTAATGAGCAATATCTGTATTTCATCGATATAGTGCCAATAGTATCCGAGTAAAGTGGCTGCCTCATTTCCTGTATATAATTGCAGACAGAGGTCAGATCGAAAACCAGTTCTATCTGATTTTAATTGCAATCTCAATAAAGACTTCTTCAAACAGGCGCGACACGCAATATAATGGCGCGCGACACAAAGGCACCGCGTGTTGCGCGACTTCTCAGAGACGTAAAAATATCGCGGCGATTTTTTTTTGCGCACTGGATTTTCAACACTGCTTAGCGCCGAGAGTTGAAAATCCAACAGTTCGTTTTTGTTGTTAGGTTGGATTCTCAATGCTCGGCTCAACACCGAGAGTTGAAAATCCAGTGCGCGATAAAATCCCACCGTGATATTTTTACGTTGCGAACGTCGCGTCGTGCAATTATATCGCGTGTCTCGCCTGTTTTTACGAGCCTTAATTTACGAAGGAAACGTGTAGGTATATGAAATAAAAGATCGAAGTTATATAAATTTAGCTTTTATCCCCTTTTAAATAAAAGCGGAGTACCTAAACTTATAGGCAAGCCTAATGTGAAACGCCCCCCAGCTACATGGATCGACAACCTTAAAAAGGTGGCTACGACAGACTAGATGCGGAAGGCGGAGGACACGGTGTTGTGGCGCAGACTGGGAGAGGCCTATGCCCAGCAGTGCACTGCGATAGGCTGAGTTGATTGATTGAAACAAACTTATGCCACAATTAAACCTCGGAATTGTTATAGTAAATCCATTGATATATTAGAAGAAGATATGTTACGCGCTAACATCGCAATCTTTCGTACTCGGACTCGGCACACGACTACATGCACCAAAACTAGCACATCTGTGATCACAGTCGCAAACCTACAGTTACCGATAGACAAGGACAGAGATAAGAGCCGGCGCTTTCGTGCAAGCGAAATCGCATGCTTACGATTATGAACGACATTGCATGTCTATCTCGCTCTCACAAACATGGCGAAGCAAACATTAAATATTATTATAATTGGCAATAAATTAACATTTTGCTGTACTTACGAGTGAAAAGTAATCCCGTGGAATTTGTTTTTGGTTTTTGAACTTTTTGTGCACATTTTGAAAACACACGGCATTGTTGCTGCTTATTTAGACTATTACGGTCGAGGTCGTGCTACACAAACGCCAGATCGATTGTGACTAAGGTCAATTGTGTGCGTTAACACAGTTTATGCGGTCCACGTCGAAAAACGCGAACCTTATCTTCCTAATTTATACATCAATGGGTACATCTGAAGCTTATGCTGGTTGCAACTTAATTTAATTCAACTCGCAAAAAAGTAACTGGCAAAAAGACTAGTATATAACTTCTGTAAAATCAATAGGTAATCTATATCTATACTAATAAATTTAAGTCGCTTTTTGTGTCTGTCTGTGTTGCGTTGTTTATCTATACTACGCAACAGATTTTGATGCGGTTTTTACCATCATTTAGAGAACACCTCTTCCGGAACATTTGTGTATACATTATATAATATATTATATTAAACTTAGGTAGGTACATAAAATTAAGAAATCTCGATTTTTTGTCAAGTCATAAAAACAGTGGTAAGCAGGGGCGGGTAACTATAATATTGTTAGTAAAAAAAAACTAAACAAAAACATGAGACAGCAAATTACTGGCGCTAATCGACGGCGGACACTTGCAAATCAGGTTTTAATTATACAGTGTGAAATTTTAATGGTTGTTTTCCTCTTAAATGGTCATTATAGTACTAATGATTATGAACAACTTTTACTATGGGACCAAACCTGAAATCGCGAAAACAACAAAGCAAAACAACCATTAAAATTTCACCCTGTATAAATAGAAGTCGGTTAAAAAAGAGAAGTCCTAACTGACTGACTCATCAACGCCCAGCCCAAACTATGGAACCTAGAAAGCTGAAATTTTGCACAGAGATTCTCTTTATAATGTAGACAAGGAAGAATAAGGAAGGATTGTTCCCGTGGGATATTTTCCGACATCCACGCGAGCGAAGCCGCGGGTAAAAGCTGGAAATGAATAATTTAAAAAAATAGTTAATTGAATGCTTTTTATAAGAAAACTTGTTTTAACTTATGAAATTTTGGTATTATTTACGTTAGGTATCTAAAATTTAAGCTTGACTTTGCTGGGTCCGAGTTGTAGGTATAGTAATTTTTTTTCATTCAATTTATGGTCTAATGGTGTTGACGATGATTATGCAAAAGTTAAGGTTAAACAAACAAGCGAAAGTCAATGAATGACAAAGGTTTACTGATGTAATTCACTATTTGCATCTGTAACTATCCTGCCCGAACGCGACGTCAACTTTTTTGGTAGATTTGACGACAGAAGCGACCTCACGCAAAACGCTGAATTTTTGTATTTAAATGTCGAACATTTGAACGTGGCGGAAAATACAAGTACTAACATGAAAATGTACTGGAAGATGTCAAATACCTTTCAAATCTGGTACATTGATACATTCATTGATTTAAAAAGGTATTTATTCAGGGTGTAAATGTAAACAGTGGCAATCTTTTAAGGGGTCATTGTACTCATCATTATGAACAATCCCGAAAAAAAATCAGCTGTTCAGTACATTTATGTTCGCATAATTCGTCAAAATGTAGGGAACAGCTGTTTAGTAAAAGTTGTTCATAATGATGAGTACAATGACCCCTTAAAAGATTGCCACTGTTTACACTTACACCCTGTACCTATAACTCAGTGGGTACATTTCATGTGTGAAATGTCCATGGACATTTATTTATTTTATTATTTATTTATGTTACAGACCGTTCACTATAGCTTGCCCCTTGGCCGTCATGTTGGCACCATATTGCTTTCAAGCAGTTGTTGTCAGGGTGACTTGAGACGTGATGGGTTAAAAAAACAGATTTTCTTAACACATACTTCAAGTAATAACACCACCAGCGATCATAGATCGAAAAAAAAAAACATCAAATTGTTTTTATTTTGTCGTGTTTAGATATCGGTACCCATCACATCTGCGGAGTTTCGCTAGCTAATTTAATTTAGAGATAGGCCGACTATGAATTTGGCCGACTAGCCGACTGGCGACTAGTCGGCCAAGCCGATCATTGCTTTCGGTTGAGTTCCGGTGACATCGGCAATGTTCGTGACTACGCTTTCGGCTCGTAGGCGGATAGATAGAAGTTTTCTTATTATTTTGATTTGATTTCTGGATCTAAGTGTAATTCATTATTATTAGGTCAAAGGAAGAGTTCCTAATATTTCTAAGTTCTAAACTTACTTATTGCCAATTGTTTGCTATAAGAGTTTCTTCTTTTTAGGGTTCCGTACCTCAAAAGGAAAAAACGGAACCCTTATAGGATCACTTGTTTGTCCGTCTGTCTGTCTGTCTGTCAGTCTGTCAAGACCGTTTTTCTCAGGAACGCGTAGAGATATCAAGTTGAAATTAATATCAATTATGTATGTCTGTGGTCTCTTGAAGTCCTAAAAAACTCAAGCTTCTAAGTCAATGCAATAAAAACATACGGCCATTTATGCGACATATTTTGATACTCGCAAGTAAATCAAAACCTACAGGGTAACTCAAACTCAAACTCAAAGCATTTATTTCAATTAAACCAATTACAGGCACTTTTGAATTGTCAAAGAGTCGGTCAGTAGGTAAGTCAGAAAGTTGAAGCTAGTTGCCCATTCCAAAACGTAGATCTATGGAGAAGAACGGGCAAGAAACCCCACGGACACTCTTTTAAATCAAAATATGGTTACAAAATATTGGTTACATCATTCATGTTGAAATTATACATGTGAGAACGATGAACGTTAAAAGCGTCCGTATTAAAAAAATAAAAAAAAAACAATTCAAAATTAAAATTAAAATAAGCCGTGGCAGCTAAGGTATGACCAGCCTCCACCAACAGCGCCCGTTGACGAACCTGACGTATGGATTCGTTAAATGATCCAACACACGCGCCACCATCAGCGAGGTACTAGAGTGAGCATGACACACTCTCAGCCGCCAGGGCACATCCAAGTCAAATAAAGACGTACCAAGTAAATGGTAGCTTTAGAGTAGGTACATAGTACTCACACATGTGCTAAGCAATTATACAATACAATGGTGATTGAGTCTACACAATGCAAAGCTATTCTTACAATCTTCAGCAGTTCCAACAGTATCTTCAAATGTTAATTAATTAGTTGAGGTTGTGGAGCAGGACCAGCATGGAGCCAAGCATTTTTATCATTTATGTAATCCCCCAACTTATAATATGCCTGCCTGCATAGTGTGCGTTTTATACAAGTTTTAAATTTCGTCTCATTTAGTTGAAGTATGTGTGGAGGTATTTTATTGTAACATTTTAAACAGTACCCCATGAACGATGAGTCTACTTTAGCCAGCCTGAAACCTGGTTGAGCTAATAGGTCCTTATTTCTAGTATTATAATTATGCCTTTCACCTCTTTTATTAAAAAGATGTAAATTTTTTCTTACATACATGATGTTTTCGTAGATATATTGACAAGGTACCGTCATGATGTTAATATCCTTAAACAGTTCCCTTAGAGAATCGCGCCTGCGAAGATTATATATGGCTCTGATGGCTCGTTTCTGCAGAATAAAAATGGACTCGATATCTGCAGCCCGTCCCCAAAGTAAAATACCGTAAGACATGATACTATGAAAGTAACTAAAATAGACTAGCCTCGCGGTATCTACATCAGTAAATTGACGGATTTTTCTGACAGCATAAGCTGCTGAACTTAGCCGTCCTGCAAGTGATATTAAATGAGGACCCCATTGTAGCCTTGAGTCGAGCGTAATCCCCAAGAAAACGGTTTTATCGACGAATTCTAGTTTCTCTTGATTCAATACTATCTCACAATCACTACTTTTGACATTTGGTAAAGAAAATCTGATGCACTTAGTTTTTTTCCCATTTAATACTAAATTATTAGCAGTGAACCAATTTTGGATCTGCAGTAGGGCGTTATTAACGTCGTCAAAATTTGTAGCACGTCTATCTACCTTAAAAATTAATGAAGTATCATCAGCAAATAGCACCATTTGTGGTTGATTTTTTAATAAATGGAGTAAATCATTAATATACACTAAAAAGAGGAAAGGACCCAATATCGAGCCTTGTGGAACACCCATTTTAACTTTTAAACAGAGTGAATTGACACCATTTATTTGAACTTGCTGTTGTCTATCATTTAAATAAGATTTTACTAAACTGAGGGCAAGTTTTCCAAGTCCATAATGCTCAAGTTTCAAGAGTAAGGTTTCATGATCGACGCAATCAAATGCCTTGGAGAGGTCACAAAAAATGCCTATGGCGTCTTGGGCCTCTTCCCACGCGTTAAAAATGTGTTTTAATAAGGTTACACCGGCGTCGGTCGTACAACGTCCTTTGGTGAAACCAAACTGTTGATCGTGAAGTATTTTATTCGTGTTAAAGTGATTGAGCATTTGATTAAGCATTACCTTTTCAAACACCTTGCTGAAAACCGGCAACACGGATACTGGTCTATAATTATTTTTGTCTTTACTGTCTCCGGATTTAAAAAGTGGAATTACCTTACTGTATTTCATTAAATCCGGGAAAACTCCTTGATCTACACAAAAATTAAATATTAAGGCTAAGTAAGGCGCTATAGTCTCAATTATGGAGGTACAGACTTTAATGGACATTCCCCAAAGATCTTCGGTCAGTTTGATCTTAATTTGCTTAATTACAAGGTACTTCCCGTTGTTCTAGAATCATGAAATTTGGTAAGAAGCAAGGTCATAGAACACAAATAAAGGAAAAAGTCCGAAAATAGTTAATTTGTAATTCAATCACATAAAAAAAATGTTCAAGTCTGTCAGTCTGTCAAGACCCTTTTTCTCAAGGGCGCGTGGAGATATCAAGTTGAAATTAATATTAAATACGTAAGTCTATTTTCTCTTCTAGAAAATAGAGTTCTAGAAAAATCAAGCGTCTAAGTCAACGCAATAAAAAATACGGCCATTTTGCGACTCATTTTGATACTCGCAACTGTTGCAAGTAAATCAAAACCTATAGGGTACTTCCCGTTGACCTAGAATAATGAAATTTGCCAAGAAGCAAGGCACAAATAAAGGAAAAAGTCCAAAAATTGTAAATTTGTAATTTTTTTTATATAAAAAAAAAAAAATCGGGATATAATGTTAAGTTTGTTTTTAGGATAAATTCTTTTCAACTACGGAACCCTTCATTGTGCGTGGTCCGACACGCACTTAGCCGGTTTTTTTTTGTTAGAAGTTTTAATTTTATTAATGTTACTTTTTAAAATTTCTGGATTTAAGTCCAATTAATTAATGGACCGAAGGGTTCCAATTCCTATCCTTATTCCCTACCCTATTCTAGATTGCATTGAAAGTAAACTGTGAAACTAATTCTACAATAAAAAAGTAATAATAGCAAAGATTTCAATTTCATTTCAATCACCCCGCTTTAAATGTTTAAGCATATTAATACGAGTAAAAAATGGGTCGACTAGCTTTAGCCGACTAGTTGGCGACTAGTCGGTACAGCACTAATTAAATTTGAACTTGTATAAAGCTGACCGAGATGGCTGTAACTGGCTCTAATGTTTGACCTAATGACAATATAACCTTGACATTTGCAAGTCAATCGCAGTACAAGTTCAAGAGAACTGCAAGCTAGAGCAAAGGTCGTTGGTTGCTTAAGACTTGTGTCGACTGGCCTGGTCACACACATCAAACACAATCCATCCTTATTATAAATTCGAAAGTAACTCTGTCTGTCTGTTACCTTTTCACGACTAAACCACTGAACGGATTTTGATAAAATTTGGCAAGGCGATAGACGGCATCCTCGGGAACGACACAGGCTAATTTTTGTCTCAAAAATAATCCTACAGGTTTCCCATACAAACTTTCATCCCCTATATCACCCCCGATATAGGGGATGAAAGTTTGTATAGGAAACCCAGTATTTCTTAAGGATATGAAAATTCTAATTTATGCTTTTGTCACGAAATAAAGAATTATGTGGCTCAGCGTTTTTCAAAAATCATTCCCTAAGGGTGTAAAATATTTAGTGGTTAATTTTGAAATTCGCGATTTAATAATTTAAAAGTCGCGAGTTTTGCTCGCGACTTTTAAATTAAGCTAGTACCTAATTACAAAAGCTATAAATTAAATGCTACAAATCCTGTTTCAAGTGGAAGTTTTACGATATTGCGGAAATATATTTTAGTTTACCATTGTTATTTAACGTTGTATAAACATAATATGACTGATTACTTTTAATGACGGGGAAGTAACGATTTGTATACAGCTCGTATCAGACGTGTGTGGTCATATTCAAGGATGTTCCATACATTTGGGTCGAGTTCGTGTTGAAGTTTTGTATGGGACAGCTGATAATTTTATTGCGATGACGATGTTGGTCCCATGGAGAAAGTTGTTCAGTTCGATGGTGTGTGGCACACCCTTAAAGATGACCAGACATTTCTTATAACAGCCGTTGTATATCGCTTAATCTATTGTTAACACCATAGTACTTAGATTTTGAAATCCACCGTTGGTCCCGGCTGTCATTGGTGGATCTTTGACAGTCGTTACGGGTCGTCAGAAGCCCGAAAGTCTGACAACCAGGAACCAGGAAGGGGTATCGACCTAGGAACTGGGTTGTAGAGGTCAGTGTAAATACCTACTTAGGTTAGACTGGATGCTGACTCCAACATAGTTGGGAAAAGGCTAGGCAGATGATGATAATGACTTCGATTTTGAAAAAGTTTTTTCTTAGAGGAAAGTATCTGGTCAATTCTGGGTTTAGATTTTAGTTATACTTACCTACACGTAGAGATAAAGTTTATGTATGTAGATACAACTTAAAATAATACCTAATTTACCCATTGTAGAGCAATTTGCCGTATAAATATTCTAAATAGATAGCGCCCATAGATTTCTTATACAACGTGTAACGTTAAATGCGCAAACTTCTTAAGGGGTCATTGTACTCATCATTATGAACAACTTTTACTATGGGACCAAACCTGAAATCGCAAAAAAAAAATCAGTTGTTCAGTACATTTATGTTCGCATAATTCGTCAAAATGTACTGAACAGCTGATTTTTTTTCGCGATTTCATGTTTGGTCCTGGTTTTATTAGCGTTACCTACACGTTGTATATGGCTTAGCTGTTTACTTACAATTTAATTCGCTTGATGTTAATTATTAATTCTAGCTAAAGAGATATAAAATTGTTTTCCATGTAAAACTTACATTGTTTAAATTGCTCACATGCATTACATGGCTTATTTTTAATGCAGTTGGATAATAATCCGTTAATGACTAAAATGTAATGAATTACATAGTAGTCTTGAAAACTATACCTGACATTGTAATGGTAACTTGAGTTTTACATTTAATAAAAATTAAATCACATAAAATAAAATGATACCTAAGCTAATATTTACGGAAGTACTACACGACTATACAAAATAATATATCACTGCACTTAACGCCTCGACGCTGTTAAGATATCATCATAAAATAAAATAATTGCAATAATTTACCCCTCGGTACGCGTTACCATCGTCAACTATTTATTTATTTACACGATATAAAATGTAAATTTTTAATACAATGTACAATCTAATGTTAATATATACATATATTATGTACAAGTATATAAAGGGAGAAGCTCATTGGGCATAAAAAAAATCGTCTGCATCACTGGCAGTGGGAAAAGTGCCCAAAAGGCTGGCAGCGTTGCCACGTTGGATGGCAATGCTGATTCTTTGACCTAAAAATTGGCCAGCCCTCTGATCACGCGAAGAGTCGACCAATCGCTTGGCGATGTCCCGAATTACTCGATGAGCACTGGGGTACGCCACGGCCCTATAGTGTTCAAGTGTGTAGTGTGTAGTGTGTGTGTGTTGATAAGGCTGTTATATTTGCGCCGTTTGAGGTTTTCTGCAACTGCAGCAGCCGCCCCAGCACAGCCACCCGTGCTAGGAAAATGGCATGGTGCGAGGGTGTCGACACAGGTTGCATCCTTCACCAAAGGCCTACCCAACTTCCAAGGCATTATGGTAATTCCGTCTGGCCTCTTCCCATCGTTGCGTACCAAGGGTTTTAAAACAGCTGGCACACTGGCGGTGGCAAGAGCCCGATCATCGATAACTTTGATAACTAAAGTAAAGGGGAGATTTTTTTTCATGGCTACATACTACTTTAAGGTCCGTATTACAGAAGGAAACTCAAGCACTGATCTTTGTTTAAATTTAGTTTACAACCAATCAAATGGCTTGAATCTAGTTTTAAGTAATGCTTGAGTTTTAAGTGACGTTCTGTAATACGGACCTAAGCTTTCCATAAAAATTTATCCAAAACCCATAAAACGATTTCCTGTAAAATAAATTGTATACATACTATGTTTTGTACCTTTACGCTGGATACAAAGGTTATTGAAAATAAAATATTTCCTTGTCCGTGTATACATCTTTTTGGGGCAGACTGTACAACAATTTCCATGAAGTTTTCTTATAAATTGTTCTACTAGGGTTGCATCGCGCCTGTCTGCGGGAGCCTTTAGCGTCAAAACCAAACCTTACTTCATTATTATTAAGTAACGTTTTTATCAACTTAGTAATTGTAGAGTAATCGTGAGAATGTTTTTTCGAGCACTTTGCTATGTAATAGAGGTTTTTATTGTATCAAGCTATACTTAATTTTGATTAAATACAGTACAACTATTTCCTTAGTGTCCCTCCGCAAACTTCGCATTTCGTCAGTCGTCGGGTTTCTATCAGTTGCCCTTTGCACTTGGTACTACTTTGGTCTGTGCTTGGTGCAGTCCGGTCGCTCTCAATCGACTTGACTACATTTCTTTTAACTTAATGTAATTTATTTTAAAAATGGGAGGAAAGCTGCTAAACCCGAAGTTTGCCGGGGGACAGAAATAGTTGTTTTATTTATTTATTTATTTAAACTTATACACACTATCTTTACAGGATGACCCCAATACAATAGTGGTTTGCAAACACACACCCAAATAAATTGAAAAATCAACTTACGGCTAATACTTAAAAATCTAAACATTAAAAATACCAAGCAACACTAAACTCTATTAAAAACACAATCTGACTACAGAATTATATGACAACACCAAACAAAACTAAACATAAATAAGTCTAAACTTTTTTTTTGTACTGTACACACGGCTACACATCAAGCTATACATTTCCAGTTTACACTGATCTCCCATTGTAAATAAATCCTATACAATGCGAGATCAGCTATTATTATAATTATAACATTAGCTCTTTTGTCTATTAAGTAATAACAAAACCTGCTTACCGATCCATGACCTACAAACGTGGTTTTTCTTTTAGACAGTGCACACACTAGTCTACAACAGACCAACTGTTTTGATTAGAGTTTTAACTTGTTTCAAAAAAGTGACTTATTTGTGTAGATTTTTTAGACAGTTAACTTTAACATTGAGAGTGTTATGGTTGAAAGTATGCATAAATACTCAAATAATTAGATCAAAGCTTAGATCATTGTCAGAGCAAAGATAGTATTGACTCAGCACCCTAATTGCGTAAGACACTATCGATCGGAATCTCAATAAACATTTTGAAGCAAATTGTTAATCCATTGCTTCATATGTTCGAAAAATTTGTCAGGTCGACAACGTAAATAACGCAATGAATGTTGTTGAACTGTCAAAATGTAACGGATTCCGATTGATAGTGTGTTATGCAATTAGGGTGCCGCACCTTAATTGCGTAACACATTATCAATCGGAGTTTGAATAATTTTGAAGCACATTGCTTCATATGTTCGAAAAATTTGTCAGGTCGACAACGTAAATAACGCAATGAATGTTGTTGAACTGTCAAAATGTAACTGATTCCGATTGATAGTGTGTTACGCAATTAGGGTGCCGCACCTTAATTGCGTAACACATTATCGATCGGAGTTTGAATCATTTTGAAGCAAATTGCTTCATATGTTCGAAAAATTTGTCAGGTCGACAACGTAAATAACGCAATGAATGTTGTTGAACTGTCAAAATGTAACTGATTCCGATTGATAGTGTATTACGCAATTAGGGTGCCGCACCTTAATTGCGTAACACATAATCAATCGGAGTTTGAATCATTTTGAAGCAAATTGCTTCATATTGTTCGAAAAATTTGTCAGGTCGACAACGTAAATAACGCAATGAATGTTGTTGAACTGTTAAAGTGTAACCGATTTCGATTGATAGTGTCTTACGTAATTAGGGTGCAGGTCTGCGCACAGCGGCAACGCATGTTTATTGCCCAATAATAATACCTTTGATTAACCCGTCAAACGTCGTCAAAAGTTATTTATATTTATAGGGTGACTGGTAATTAGTGACCGATACCTAAAGACATGATTGTGCTCATGATAACAAACAACTTTTACTATGGGACCAAACCTGAAATCGCGAAAAAAAAAGTCAGCTGCCCCATACATTCATGTTCGCATAACTTGTCAAAATGTAGGGAGCCGCTGATAATTTTTTCACTAATTACCAGTCACCCTATATACTTATGAACCCCAATCACAATCATTCAATGGTTCATGTCAATGTGTGCTCGAATGTCAACCGAACCCTATTAAGTTCATAACTACTGTAAGCCCGCGGTCGCCATTGGATGATGGTATTTTACGTTTATATATAACTAGCGGACCCGACAGACGTTGTCCTGTCTGAACGATCCTAGAACCCGACGGCAGCGCCACCTACCGGGTCCAATTGTGTTTACAAACCATCCAGGAACCGATTCAAATATATACCTACACAAAATAACTTCTCCCGCTCTGGGTGGAGCGGAAGGGCGTGTCAGACTTTTACTGACTAAAACCCACCCGTGTTCCTTCAGTTGCCTATGCCAGGGCCACGGTATCTTCTTATAACAACCCGCGACCCCAGCGGCGTCGGCCCTATTGGACCCCATCACCTGCTGACATCTCTTTGAGGCGCGCGTGGAACACAACGCGCCGTCGACTCGGGCCTGGTCCTTACCGGACGGCGAGCTACCCGCTACTCACCTTCCGCAGGCCCGCGCCTACGGTGGCCGGAAATCGCCACGCAATTCCCGCCGCCCAGGGCGTCTCCTGCAGCGACTGAGGGCGTGAGGCTGCCTCTCCCTCACGCGTTCCGCCTCCTCCTTCGCGAGTATCACTGCTTCGCAGAAGGAGGTGACGGCCTCCCATGCACTCTCGCTCCGCACCATGGCCTGAACCAGGCTCGGACGCGAGAGATCGCCGCCGCCGATCGCCTCCGTGAGAACACGGCGGTGCTCTGCCCAAGCCGGGCAGACCTCCACTGTATGCTCCACCGTGTCCTCCGGGCGATCCACACAATGGTGACACCCGGGCGTTTCCTCCCGCCTTATGCGAAACAGGTACCTCCCGAAACAGCCGTGTCCGGTGAGGACCTGCGTCAGGCGGAAGGTGAGGACGCCGTGGCGCCTCTCTAACCACTCCTCTTTAAAGTATCCTACGTCCGTCTCCTGGTTCTAAGCTACCTTCCCACCAATTTTCAGCCAAATCGGTTCAGCCGTTCTTGAGTTATAAATAGTGTAACTAACACGACTTTCTTTTAAATATGTGTATACTAGCTTTTGCCCGCGGCTTCGCCCGCGTGGATGTCGGAAAATATCCCATGAGGACGTTCATGTGGAAAACATAGGACATATCCCTAACTTAAGACAACAGATGTCAGTATTATTCCCATCCGTCATTGCGTCGCGTTCCATTTTGCGTGCGATTCGATGTGTGAATCGGCTGTTTAAAATTTTAAGTTCTCGTTTTGTTTTATTTTTATTATGTTTCTATTTCTCCTACATTATTAGTGTGTTAACTTTTTGCTTTCTTTCAAAATTTCTGCCAATATACCAGCGAGTTGGGGGAGGTTTTTCTAGTGAAAGGAAAATCTGTAATTATTAGTGTTTTTTAGTGATTACGTTATTTTATAGTTATTTTACTTTTGTATTGTTGGATATTTATATTATTTTATATATTATAATTTAAGTATAATACTCATGGATGATATAGATGATCTTAATGACAGCTTCTTCTCGTGCTCTTCTTCGACTAGTTTTGTTAGTGCGGACAGTGACTCTTCCTTACCACTTACTTTACATGATAAAATCTCTTCTCTTTTCTCCAATGACCCTAATAATCTGCATATAGCTCACATAAATGCTCAGAGTGTTCCTGGTCACTATTCTGACCTTCTGGCATCCTTTAGCAGTGCTCACCTGGATGCTCTCTTGATATCGGAATCCTTTTTGAAACCATCTCTCCTCTCTACTCAATACTCACTCCCCGGCTTCGTCTTGATCCGCAACGATAGAACGGGCAAAGGCGGAGGAGGTGTTGCTATTTACCTGCGTGCTGATTTACCCTACAGGGTGGTTAGTTCGTCTCCTTCTCGGTATTCTGAGTCGGCTGAATACTTGTTTCTGGAAATTACTGTTCATCACACAAAAGTCTTGCTTGCAGTGCTTTACAGTCCTAATCTTCACATTGATTACTTTAATTCTCTAGACTCCACTCTCAGTGATCTTTGCCCCATGTATGAGCACGTTATTTTAATGGGTGACTTTAATACTTGCTTGATTAAAAATGACTCTCGCTCCCTGAAACTCCTTTCACTATTGTCTTCTTTCAATCTTCAAGTTTTGCCTCTATCTGCAACTCACTATTTTCCTAACTGTTCACCCTCATTTCTAGATCTTATGATTGTTTCCTCTCCTAAGAATGTTTCTTACCATGGTCAACTTACGGCTACTTTTTCTTACCACGATCTTATTTATCTTTCCTATCGTATCCGTGTTCCCAAGCGTAAGTCCCAGTTTTTATTTCTCCGGAACTACAAGGGCATAGACCTGGAGGCTTTGCAGCGTGATGCCGGCGATCTTGACTGGACCCCTCTGGTTGAGTATGATGACATCGACGATAAGGTGAACTGTTTTAACGCAACCGTTCTCAGTTTATATGACCAGCATGCCCCTATCCGACGTGTCAAAGTCCGTCATAACCCTGCACCATGGATAACGCTACAAATTAAAGAGCTTATGGCTCGCAGGGATAAAGCTAAGAGCAGATATAAGCGCAGACCTTCAGAGCTGAATCTCTCTTATTACAAATCCCTACGTAATCGCTGCAGTCGTCTGTGTCAAGATGCTAAGAGACGCTATTTCCACGAACAACTCAATAACCGCAGTTCTTCCGATGTTTGGAAATTTCTCAAATCTGTAGGCATAGGCAAGGCACCTACCAACCAGTGTAAGGATGTGAACCTCAATGATCTCAATAAACATTTCTCTCTCCTTCCCTTTTCTCTTGATCCGTCTGTCAAAGCTGCGACATTAGAGAGTCTTGCTAGTGTACCGTTACCTCAATGTTCTCACTTTAAGTTTAGCGATGTTACTGAGGAAGACGTTAAGAAATCTATACTTGCAATTACTTCTTCAGCAGTCGGTAATGATAAGTTGTGCTCAAGAATGATAACCCTTATCCTTTCCTCGTTACTTCCTGTTCTAACTCACATCTTCAACCACTCATTTTCCTCTTGCTCATTTCCGTCAGTTTGGAAACAGGCTCACATAATACCTTTACCTAAAACTAATAATCCTACTTTATTAACCCACTTTAGACCTATTTCTATTCTTCCATTTCTCTCTAAAGTTTTTGAGCACTTAGTTCATAGACAATTATCATTTTTCTTAGCGTCAAACTCGATAATATCCCCTTTTCAATCCGGTTTTCGCTCGGGTCACAGTACTGTAACCGCACTTTTAAAAGTAACTGACGACATCCGCTGGGCAATGGAGAATAAGTCGCTCACTGTTCTTGTATTGCTTGACTTTAGTAGCGCTTTCAACTCGGTGGATTTCGACATTCTGCTTGGTATCCTCAAATCTATCAATCTCTCTTCTTCAGCTTTAGCTTGGTTTAGTTCTTATCTTCGGGGACGCTCTCAGTGTGTTCGCCTGGAGGAGTCTTTCTCTGATTGGTGTAGCCTCACTGAGGGTGTTCCTCAGGGTAGCGTTCTCTCTCCTCTTCTTTTTTCAATTTTCATCAACTTTGTTACCAGAGTAATCTCCTCTAGTTTTCATCTCTACGCAGACGACTTGCAGATTTACCGACATTTTACTGTAGCTGACGCGGGTTCCGCAATTGCTGCTATGAATCATGACCTGGCCTGCATCAGCGGTTGGGCTAAGTCGTTTGGTCTGCAAATTAATCCAACTAAATCTCAGGCCATGATTATAGGCAGCAGATTCGTTCGCAGTGCGGCTGATGTTACATCTCTGATGCCTTTATATCTCGATGGTGTTCGCATTGACTATACCGAAACCGCCAAAGATCTGGGCGTAATTATTGACTCCAATCTCTCGTGGCGTGCTCAAGTCAATGAGGTCAGTCGAAAGGTTCATTTCTCCTTTCATTCGCTGAAAAGCCTTCAAAGTCTCCTGCCCTTGAAGACTAAAATCTCTTTGGCACAAACGCTTATTCAGCCGATTATAGATTATGCCGATGCATGCTACCTGGATGCTACTGAGGAGCTATTAAATAAGCTTGAGCGCTTGCAAAACTTGTGCATTCGCTTTGTTTTTGGTCTTCGAAAGTATGACCATGTTTCTCACTTTCGCAAGGAACTCAAGTGGCTCCCAATCCGCCTTCGCAGGAACACTCGGATTTTATGTCTCCTCTTCAACATCTTACACAACCCGTCTTATCCTTCCTACCTGCGCGAGCGTTTTTCTTACGCTCGCCCTAGCGACGCACCGTGTAGATCACACCTTAGATCCCTCCTTAAATCTCATCCTCATAAAACTAGCTACTATTCTTATTCCTTCTCTATCCATGCTGTAAGATTGTGGAACTCGCTACCGCCTAGCATTCGCGATATAAAAACTGTGTCGCTGTTCAAATGTCGAGTAAAAGAGCATTATCTTTCCTCTCAAATGTGAGTATTTATATATAGTTTATGTATGTTTAAATATTTTAGCTTTATGTATTTATATAAGTATATGTTAATTTTGTATTCCGTTATATGTGTAGGTATATTTAATATTTTAGTTTAAGACTTCGACTAGTCATATTTTTCTCTTCTTGTTCTCACACACTATTGTCTACATTTCTTTTCATTTCTCCTTTCGCAGGTCTGCTGGAAGAAATTTCTATAGAAATAAGCAGTACCTTTGTACTCCTAATTATAAGTATCATGTATATCAATCTATTTTTCTGTGTGTACATAAATTGTAAAATAAATAAATAAATAAATAAGAAATGCTGGGTTTCCCATAGAAACTTTCATCCCTTTCACCCCTTGTAGGATTATGTTTTAAGACAAAAAGTAGCCCATGTCCTTTCCCAGGATGCTATCTACAGGGTGTAAGGGACAGCCCTCCGCAAACTGATACATACTGAATTCACCCTGAATTCAGTATGTCTTACTAAGATGACTGGTACATTAATTTTTTCAGGAACGTTAAGGGAATCCAATAAACCTGATTTGTTTGTGTTTTTGTGCACAAATCGGAACGTCTATTACTGGTTGGGAGGGGTAAGTAATAGGTATGCGGTGAGTTCGATGAACTCTGTAGCTAGACAGAAAGTGAACAGCTGATTACACGCGTCGTTGGTTAGAGTATTTCAACATCCATTGCTGGTTTTTTTTTGCTGTTTTTTTTGCAGTTTTTTTTACATAAATGGAATGCTGCGAACACACAATGCAATTTTACATTGAAATAATGAAAATGTAATTGAAAAAAAAATTGAAAAAATGAAAATTTCCGGTAGAATATGATTCAAAATGAGGAGCTGAATGCACCCTGTTAGTTTGCGGAGGGCTGTCCCTTACACGCTGTATAGCCTTGCCTTTTATCGAAATCCGTGCAGTTTTGTAAATTTTAAAATCAACCCCTATTTTACCCACTTAGGGGATGATTTTTAAAAAACGCTGACTCGCCAGATTTTGTTTAAGCCTTGCCAGATTTTGTTTAAAATCAACCCCTATTTTACCACCTTAGGAGATGATTTTTCAAAAACGCTGAACCGATTCTTTATTTCCTATCAAAAGCATACATTTTAATTTTCACATCCCTAACTTAAGAAATACTGAGTTTCCCATACAAACTTTCATCGCCTATATCACCCCATGTAGGATTATTTTTTAAGACCAAAAGTAGCCTGTGTCCTTCCCCAGGATGCTATATAAAGCCTTGCCAAATTTTATCGAAATCCGTGCAGTTTTGTAAATTTTAAAATCAACCCCTATTTTACCCCCTTAGGGGATGATTTTTCAAAAACGCTGAACCGCATATTTCTTAAAATTTCCTACCAATAGCATAAATTTGTTATCCCTAACTTAAGAAATACTGGGTTTCCCTTACAAACTTTCATCCCCTATATCACCCCCTGTAGTATTGTTTTTGAAAGTATCCTATGTCCTTTCCCAGGATGCTATTTAAAGCCTTGCCAAATTTTGTCGGAATCCGTGCAGTTTTGTAAATTTTAAAATCAAACCCGATTTTACCCCCTTAGGGGATGATTTTTCAAAAAAGCTGAACCGCATATTTCTTTATTTCCTATTAAAAGCATACATTTTAATTTTCACATCCCTAACTTAAGAAATACTGAGTTTCCCATACAAACTTTCATCCCCTATATCACCCCCTGTAGGATTCTTTTTGAAAAAAAAAGTAGCCTATGTCCGTCCCCAGGATACCATCTATAGCCTTGCCAAATTTTATCGAAATCCGTTCAGTGGTTTAGGCGTGAAAAGGTAACAGACAGACAGACAGACAGACAGACAGACAGACAGACAGACAGACAGACAGACAGACAGACAGAGTTACTTTCGAATTTATAATATTAGTATGGATAGATTGTGATATACATTTGTATACATCGTACTATCACATTAATAAAATAAAGGCGAAAGTTTGTGAGTGTGTGAGGGGGTGTGTTTGTATGTTTGTTACTTCTTCACGGCTGGACCGATTTGGATGAAATTTGGTATGTAGATAGCTTAACTTTGGATTAACACATAGGCTACTTTTTATCCCGGGTGAAACCGCAGGGCGCAGCTAGCATTATATAAAGTTTTCTCCTTACGTATACTTGATGTAAGAACGTCCGACGTTTGAGAAGTCAGGCTTCGCATAATAACGATTCTTTTTGTTTTTTTTTAAGATGATGTCCTCTGCGTCATCCAATATTTTGTTTGTTGATAGCCCGCTTGTCTAGAAGTGACCTAATGAGGATAAAACCTGTATACTATGCACCTAAATGATAATAATTCAAATAAAACTGCAAAAACTGTTGGAAACTACTCATAAATAAGTGAATAAGTGGAGTTATATATTTTATGCTTGAAAATAAAAGTAAACGCAATGTTTTTCCTGTCAGCTCATAAAGAAACAATGAAATAAAGTTGTTTACTTAATATTTCCTTTATTTCATTTTACACATTTATACATTTTTAAATATTGGAATAAAAAGAATATAAAAACATTTAAAAATATAAAAAAATTGTTGCCCACCGGTATCGGGAACAGTATCCAAGCTACCGAAAGAAGAAAAGAAAGTATTACTTTGTATTATATTTCATCTTTGACATTTCTCAGGACCCTGGAGTATCGGCCTTTGAAAGGCGTAAAAGGGGGGGGCGGAGCCAACTCGCAGAGGACCCTTAGACCCCCTTAGGAACCGACGATATCCTCTTTGCACTATGCAAGTGCACCCAAGGACAACCCCCGGTTGGTGCGGGACTATTGCAGAACTGGAAACAAGACATACTCGGCTATGTGTTTGGGTGGCTAAGAGGGACTGGTTACCTAGAACTATGGAAGGACTAAAATTACAATACACGGATAAAATGGCAGGAGGTGACTTGCACACTCAATAATGGACGCCCAGAAATGGTGGCTAGCACTTAGTGACGTAGCGACAAGAGGGGGGGACAACAACAACATATCTTGAGGTGTTTGAGGAGTGAAAAGATATTCCACGGCTATCAGGACAATGCCGGAAGTACGGTCAAGAGTCACCAGGAGGTCAGTACGGTTCAGCATCTTATTGGAATATTTCCTTCCTCCAAGCACGTTTGCTCTTGCGAATCCCTCAAGCCGGCCAATGACGGCAAGAAAGAGGTGGGAGCTGTGTTCCTCGTCAGTGTTCACTCAGGCCGGCCAATAAAAGCAAGCTAGAGCTGAGGAACCAGACTTCTCCCGGGAGATTGGGTCCGTGAGGTCGCTACTGCCCACTGGGTCCTCACTCTAAACCTGTTTCGGCAAAGTAAACTCTACTGGCACAGACCTAGACTTCAGCACCCTAATTGCGTAACACATTATCAATCGGAGTTGGTTTCATTTTGACAGTTCAACAACATTCATTGCGTTATTTACGTTGTCAAGCAGACAATTTTTCGAACATATGAAGCAATGGATTAGCAATTTGTTTCAAAATGAAACCAACTCCGATCGTTAATGTGTTACGCAATTAGGGTGCAGGAGCGCGCAAGCCCCACCACCAGACGGTGACGTCAAGTTATAGATACGTCGCGTCGGTGGGGTTATTATTATCAATGATTATTTCGTCTGACCATCGGCCTATCCGACCCCCAGAAATATGTACTAATACACAATATAACATAACACCTGTAATCCACGAAGGGTTAGGCAGAAGTGTATCTATAGTACAGTCACGATCACTAATATGTATACACTAAGCAACATTTAAAAGTGATTTTCTCCTACTGTGATGATTGTAATGTTATGTTGTTACGAACATAGTATTTTGGAACCCATAGTAATATGAAATAGGTATTATCTCAAAGTTACAGTCGTTATTACACGAGAAAATTTTGCTACGTGTATACATATTAATGCTCGTGACTGTACACCCACATTTACGCCAGTTTGGTTTAAGTCTCCTGTAATAGGGGCGAGCCTATTGCCACCAACCGGGTACAACTCCAGACTCAGGGCTGTTACAGAAAAATTCCTAATGAAAAAACTCAATAACACTTTGCCTGACCTAGGAATCGAACCCAGGACCTCTTGCTCAGCAGTAGCACTTGGGACCACTAAACCAACGAATAATTCGACAATATAACGAATAATACGTTATTACGTCATCATGTAATGTAACCATAAAATATGTTCTAAACATAAAAAGCACAGAATCACGAGTAAGTGATAAGAACTATAATTAGTAACATGTTTGCGTCAAACACGTTGTTATTAAGGCGTCTGCACACTTGCACAGAACACAGGTGCACAAATTATGCGATTAAGCACATATTGTGCAGCCTAATTCCGTAACACACTCACAATCACTATCGCTTTCATTTCGAAAATTGAACAATATTCATCGCGTAAAGCCTGATTTCGATTATGCAATGCAATAGGGTTGTTTCCTAGGTGAAATAAAAGAAATTGTACAGGATGAAATTTTAATTCTTTATCCTCTGAAGGGGTCATTGTACTCATCATTATGAACAACTTCTACTATGAGATCTGAAATGGCGAAAAAAAATCAGCTGACATTTATCTACATCAAACTCGTCAAAATGTACCGGCTGGGCTTTATTTACGTTGTCCAGCCTTTGATTTTTCAAACATAATTTGAAGCAGTGAATTATGAATACGGACAACGAGAAGCTCAGTTCCCGTATTTAAAAATGTTCAAAATCTATACCCAAATCGCTTTATAGCGTGGCAATAGCGGTCCCTTTCCCTAAATCTCTTTGTAGGAACCCAAACGATAAACTAATGGTTTTTCGTTATTGGAAAATGTTGAAGATAACGATAGATTCAGGGCGTTAACGGACTTTCAGTTTTTGAAATAAAGAATGTTAGAAAATGTAGGTGGGTCAGTGACCGCTATTGACACGCTAAAGCAATTCGGGTATAGTCACAATCTCATTTCAGCGACAATCAATGTCAAAACTTGCCAAAAATTTTAGAAAATTAGATGTAGTTAATTTTTACAGCTTGAGGCTGAGATTAGAATGCGAATGTTCTTATAAACACAGGAATCGCCCCCCTCTGGGCCCATTTGATGGTAACTGGTTTACCTGGTTTGGCCTTGGGATAGCTGCAATGTCAGAGGCAACGCAGTTCATTTTGTCGTCGAAACTTCAGTTACGAAGCCAGTGTCTCTATCGCAGATGTATTGTCAAATCCGCTGTTTTACATAACCTCTAGCGGTTTTACAAAACAGCTCCGTTATGTAAAACAGGGGTGCCTGCCGTTTTGCCGAAAAGATTTTGCCAAAATTTCATTACCCAAACAAATTTTAGCAACCTTTTTTTATACCATTGCAATATTTCGAATGATTTTAGTACGCATATTTTCATTTGGTCAAATTTTTACTTGGCAAAATATTACTAAGTATAATGTCATTAAGTCATTTGGTCTTTAATCAAATGATTTATTACAGCAAACAATCTTCACACAATAAACGTTTGGTGAAATGATTTGTTAAGACAAAAAATATTAAGGCAAAAATAGCATTTTTTTGTAATTATATAATTAAAAAATGCAATTTTATTTTAATACAATCATTTGTTTAATGCAAAATATTTTTACATTACAATTTTTTTGTTGCAATGGAAATTTATTGGTTACTTGTGTAACATATGATTAGAAACAGGGTTTATAATAAATGAAATTCAAACAACCTCAGTAATTTATTTTAATTGGTAAATTATATAGAAATCACAGCAACTTATTTTAGCTATATCCGCTATAATTTATTCACACAAAAAGCAAATTAATGTTAACTAATCATTATAAAATTGAACTACTAGGTACAATATAAATCAAAAGATTAGCGATACTTATCAGTACAAACAGCAATACAAAATACTAAATTGACAGAAGTTCGACCCAGTCAGTTGTCCTTGTGAAAAGAGAGCGAGAATGAGACGTGCAAGCTTATTTATGCACCATTTCCCGCCATGGCGTCTTGAAGTGCGTGGAGGGGCTTGACAGTGGTGAGGGCACGCCGACAGTGTTGCCAGCGTCTTAACGGGCCAGTATAGATGTAACAGCTCGGCCGTCCTGAAACAAAGTGTCCACACGATGTGCATTAGTTAACTTGCTAACATGTATAAAATCTTCTGTATCTAATTTACTATCAGCGTCATCACTATTACAACCAACAACAGCTACGGCCAAACGCCAAATACCAATACAATACGGCCTCAAAGAATCAGCAGCCACCACTGTACCAAATTTCTTGTACCCTCTAAACGCTTTACGATTTGCATCATAATTATATACCGGTCATGACCAAGCGACTTAGTTATTCTAAACGGCCATACGTAGCATCAAGCTTCGTATTTACTCCAGACTGACACCAGTTTTTACGCCATAAGACCAAGTCCCCTTTCTTGTAGATACGACCCTATTTACGTTTCTTATCAAATTGACGTTTCATTAATTGTTGTTTACATTTAATTGCCTTCGCTATTTTCCAAATTTGATATTTATTGTATAAAAGATGTGTTCCTATTTATATTCAGCTAAAAACAATCAATTATGTATTTCAAACAGTAAATTTCACTAAAAATAATCAATAACATTTATTGTATTTATAAAAGATGTGTTAGGTACTTAACACTTATGTTTGAATATTAAATAAAATGGGGCTTGACCCGAGGTTTCATGGCACGTGTTGTTAACACCGAAAACTACATCAGGCAGGCAACAGACCCAGTTACTTCCCTCACTGCTAGTTCTTAAACCATTCACACCATCAGCCCTAAAATTGTAACTAAAATCAGCACGTCTTTAAAATCAACACACAGCTAGAGCTGCAAAACCCAAGATCACGATCGGACACTATGGTGGAAGGGAAACCAAGTAGTGAAAATACATCAAGTAAAATAATTATTGTGAATAGTTTCGGCTAAACTTTAAGGTGCGTCTGGCATTAATAAATTTTGAGAAGGAACATGTAATTACTAAAATAAATATATTGATTGTGTTTACTAGACTTCGGAAAAGGCCCTAAGTGTTCAATGTGTAAAGTACCTATCCATTGGCACCTCAGGTTTTGGGGTAGGATTTAATTTTCCTTCCACTTTTCCATAGTGTCCTTTCCGAATAGCGCAATCCAGACACGTAGCGACCTATTTTACAATGAACTTAGTCATTTTAGGGAACCAACATTTTTCTTTTATATCACCATCGCATTTCACCCACTATATATCCAATATTGTCATGATATTTTTAGCATTACAAGGGACTCACAATAAAATTGATAATTTTCATAATTATACAAAAGTGCATTACTTATTTTGTAATTACTCAATTGTTTAAATTCAATATGTCTGGATTGGCATTAGGTCCATGAATTTGGTTGATAATGTTGCATAGCTTAGGATCCTGCATTTGAACAGTATGAAACCAATCATCAGCAGACAGAGCATAAACGTGGGCATCTACTGGGTTACGGCTCAGCGCATCAACGTGCTTCATTTGTTTCCAGACCTGTAGTCTATTTCTAAATTAAACTTTTGAATTTGCAGCCACCACAGCGTGCAAGTCTCGGAACTAAATCTATTTTGACAAAACTGTGACGAATAGCAACACTATCCATTAATATTTTTACCTTAGAATACTCTTTATTATGCACACCACAAAAATTACAGATATAAATGTTGAAATACCTAATGACTCAACTGCTAGTGTCTCCAATTAGTAATTGTGATAATTCTCTACTTAACGGGTAGTTGTGCGACTAAAGAACCGACTTGCATCTGTATGGTGTTCCGAGTGCATAAGCTATCATAAATTGCTAAAACGGGTTGCGAGACTACAATTAAGATCTTTAAAAGCTTTATCGTCGGCTTCTCCCCGTGACCAGGTCATATTTTTCTTTGTAAGGTCCGTAAGGGGTATAGTAATGTGGAAAGAAATACGCATAAACTTTCTAAACGATCAACTACCAGCCAGATTTGGTGAACATTAGATGGGGTAGGAAAATCACGTAAACATTTAATTTTATGACTACCTGTTTATTTTTGAAACTTCATCTTATAGTAACTGCATTCGACTAATAAAACGGGTGATGCAAAATCTGAATTCAATTCCTTAGTTACACTGCTTTCTAAAAGATCTTTTAATTTTTCACGAACTGTTCGAAGTTCTGGTAATGAGTCTATAAGGGCGATGATACAAAGGCTTATCAGTGTTCAATTTGATTTCCGTTTCTGCTAGGCCAGTGAATTCTAATTCCAACGTTTTAGACGCAAAACAAATACTATATTGAGACAAAATAGTAAACAAACGTAGCCTATCGCCGTCGCTTATATCGTCGCTAATTTAACCAACTGACGCATCTGACATTTTGGACTAAATCGATAGCCGACCTAACTATAATAATTTGAAACATTTTCATAATGTTTGTCTAATCGGCGAATCTGTACCTATGCCTTACGGTCTCCATGATGATGCAAAAATCGAAACCGATTTAAATACAGTTTACAAAAAAAGAAAAATAACTAGCCCTGTAAAATTTTCTTAAAATCAGTTACGCCACTTATAGTTAAATCAGCGACGATATTACCCACGTTTATGTTTGCAAAGTTAATACCACCAATACTCATATCAGCACATAAACCATCATCAACTAAAAGTATATCCTTTTGGTCCAATTTTGTCACATCCGCCTCAGAAAAATTCGGTACGAAACCACCAACCACATCCGCATCAGCAAAATTCGGTACGAAACCACCAACAGCTACATTATTTTGGCTTGGAAGCCCAGCGTCAGAATTGGACCAACAACAAAGAAAGATTTGACTCACCAAGCCAGCTTCAGCTTCTAGCAATATTTCGGCACAGCATTGCCCTCTTGTTGCAATATTTCGGCACAGCATTGCCCTCTTGTTGCAATATTTGGGCACAGCATTGCCCTCTTGCCACCAGCGACCAGCGACCAGCTGCAAACTCCACAACTTTCGCACCCAACTTGTAAACTCTGAGCCCTCGACCACAGACGCCAGGATAATGTACTCATGATCTGCGAGATTGAAATAACGAGGATTAGTATTTACAACACCCTTTGATCCACCATTAATTAGCAACGGAACCATTAATAATCCTAATAATAATAATCTTTATTTTTCAAAAAGCCAAATACACATTATACAACATACATACACACACATACATATACACACACGCTCGCACATAAACACGTGTGTGCGTACATATATTCACATATACACTATACACTGCTTCATAACGTAGAATAGTCAATTTTTGAAAACGAGGTCTATTTTTTGTTCAGTATTTTCTACGACTATGCCTTGGATATTACTGTGACGTTGGGAAAGGATCACAGACTTACCATTACAAGGGAGACATCTCTTAACGGGGAAGCTGCCCTAACAATAGGTATATCGATTTTTCCTTGGTCGACATGAGTAACTAAAGCACTCGTTTTTTAAAGACAAACCATCCAAGGAAACATTGATTAATATTTCGCCTAGTGCGGGTATTGGACTGCCAGTAAAACCTTCTAAAATGTAATCACATGGTTCGATAATACGCTGAAGTCATTTCGGAAAACTAACTTTTGACATTACTTTGAGCTCCGGTGTCTAAATATGCAATAAAGTTATACTTACTAAGCGTTATATCTTTAAACTATAAATCGTTAAAGCTTTGTATATTACTTTCACTTTTATTTGAGTCGGTCTGAACATTCTGCGTATAAGATCTTGCATTATACCCACATAATATAATATCCCAATTTTTCATAACCGAGTGTCAGAGTGAGAGCAATCCCTAACCAAATGGCTTTTAGTATTACAGCGGTACCATTTAATTGACTGGAAGGAGAATGGTATGATTATTTTCAGCCGGCTTCGAAGCATTGGTAGCATCAGAAATATATCTCTAAGCACGTTGATCATGCGACTGGTAATTTTTCATTGATACAAACTGACAATTCTTTTGGGTTTGTACTTTTCAAAGCTTTAGCACTAGCTTGTAACTAACAGGGTAGGCCGCGAAAAATACATGAAACCGCGGCACTCATTGAACCAACATCTACAGTCTCATTTTTAAATACGTAGTCTATGATCTACAGCACATTTCTAATTTATCGTAAAGTATTTACCTACGTACGTATCAAAAGTTCCAGTCAGCCACACCACGTAAGGTCATAAATTATCTAGCCTATTATACCAACTTCTAGCTGAAACATCAAATCAAGTCAAATGTAATACGAGCGCTTTTCCTCGTCACAGGCATAAATATCACCAAACTGGTTGAATTTCCACAGCCAAACAAACACGTCATTATCTTTATCATCCGGGCAACATAACGGAAATATTGTCGTCTTTAACACTATCACTAATATTTTCACACCTTCTACTAAATAATTACTAAATAATTTGTTCATCATACCTTCAACTTTTTCGTTTACTAACTGTTCTAGCTTACTGCTCGATGATTCTCCGTAGGTAGACGGTACAGCCCCGCTTTGCTGCAGCTTGCACATCAGAATCATCAGATTCACTGCTGCTGCGTCTAGCTCGGTGCCTCTTCATGATGAGCGGAGTAATCCCACTTCTGAAACTGTAACATATGATTAGAAACAGGGTTTATAATAAATGAAATTCAAACAACCTCAGTAATTTATTTTAATTGGTAAATTATATAGAAATCACAGCAACTTATTTTAGCTATATCCGCTATAATTTATTCACACAAAAAGCAAATTAATGTTAACTAATCATTATAAAATTGAACTACTAGGTACAATATAAATCAAAAGATTAGCGATACTTATCAGTACAAACAGCAATACAAAATACTAAATTGACAGAAGTTCGACCCAGTCAGTTGTCCTTGTGAAAAGAGAGCGAGAATGAGACGTGCAAGCTTATTTATGCACCATTTCCCGCCATGGCGTCTTGAAGTGCGTGGAGGGGCTTGACAGTGGTGAGGGCACGCCGACAGTGTTGCCAGCGTCTTAACGGGCCAGTATAGATGTAACACTTGCATTAATAGAAAAAAAGATATTGTTTTTAGTAGGTTACCCCGAACTCAACTATTTAGATTAGGTTAATTTGTTCTTTAAAAAAAATGGGTAGGTTAGGTTAGGTTAAAACTGTGACCTCCTACGCACGAGCCGAGCGAGCGAAGCGAGCGGTGCTGTGGCAGCGGCCGGCGAGTGCCAGACACGACTTGCATTAATAGAAAAAAAGATATTGTTTTTTGTAGGTTACCCGGAACTCAACTATTTAGATTAGGTTAATTTCTTCTTAAAAAAAATGGGTAGGTTAGGTTAGGTTAAAACGGTGACCTCCTACGCACGAGCCGAGCGAGCGAAGCGAGCGGTGCCGCGGCAGCGGCCGGCGAGTGCCAGACACGACTTGCATTATTAGAAAAAAAGATATTGTTTTTTTTAGGTTACCCGGAATTCAACTATTTAGATTAGGTTAATTTCTTCTTAAAAAAAATGGGTAGGTTAGGTTAGGTTAAAACTGTGACCTCCTACGCACGAGCCGAGCGAGCGAAGCGAGCGGTGCCGCGGCAGCGGCCGGCGAGTGCCAGACACGACTTGCATTAATAGAAAAAAAGATATTGTTTTTTGTAGGTTACCCGGAATTCAACTATTTAGATTAGGTTAATTTCTTCTTAAAAAAAATGGGTAGGTTAGGTTAGGTTAAAACTGTGACCTCCTACGCACGAGCCGAGCGAGCGAAGCGAGCGGTGCCGCGGCAGCGGCCGGCGAGTGCCAGACACGACTTGCATTAATAGAAAAAAAGATATTGTTTTTTGTAGGTTACCCGGAACTCAACTATTTAGATTAGGTTAATTTCTTCTTAAAAAAAATGGGTAGGTTAGGTTAGGTTAAAACTGTGACCTCCTACGCACGAGCCGAGCGAGCGGTGCCGCGGCAGCGGCCGGCGAGTGCCAGGAACGACTACATTATATAGAAAAAAAAAAAATTAGCCGTTCACATTTATGTCATTGAAGCATTTGACTGAATAGGAAAAGGTGAATTGAAAACTGACGATACTAAATATTTGGCTTATTTGATTTTGCGTAAAAATTGTTATTCCAACTGAAACATTTGACTAAATAAAAAATGTTAAAAGTACTAGTTGGTAAACAAGTTATAGTTTAAACGTTAATTTGCCAAACATTAGGTTTGCGTTACAATTTTTTGTCAATAGATTTTTTGCTAAGTAATAATTTGGCAAATGAAATTATGCGAAAAATTTTTTGGGAAGTGAAAATTTGGCAAATTCCTTTCGGTCAAACAAGGGAGACCCGTAAAACAGCTGAACGACGTTTAGCAATTTTCCATAATTACTGAACTTTATCACGCAGAATTGCATTTAAAACATTTTGCATTTATCAATGCAGATTGCAGCGGGTCAATCACTAGAGGTAATGTAAAATAGTGTGAAATAAAACGTCAGATTGTAGATTTTAGTTATAAATTTTATCGCTCGTGGCTCTGTGTGTCATAAGAACAGTAATGGTTTAGAGGCATGAGGAACAGGGTGTAAAGTTCACTCATCCTCTATTGAAAAGGGAGGATCCTCCGACCAGACGGGTGTTGTGTCTGGTGGGCCACTGCCCGACGGTTGATGTCGTGACGTTGTATATATGCTAATCGCGTGGTAAACTGTAATTGCGCGATGCAGGTTTTACGTGACGTCATGTCATTGATGCGTAGTTCATATGTGGCGATGTAGATGCCGCCACATCACTCCCCTCCGGAGACCGGAGGTCGATAGTGGGCTGAGTCGTGTATCTTGCGATGCTTGCCAGTGCCAGTTGTGGTTCCAGTGAGTCGGAACCGGGTGCCGCATAGTTCACGGTGAGTCGGAACTGTCTGCGGTGATACCCCAGTGAGTCGGAGTGTACAGCGCTGGGTTGAGGTTGAGGCTGAAGGTGATGACCAGGAATGCGCGTCCGCTGCATGCTGGTGGTCAGGATACCTGTTGAAGCCGTGGATGCTGGCTGGCTGTGTGACTCGCCGCTCGAAAGCTTGAGGAAGTGATGCTGATGACGTCACGCTGAAGGAGTTGCACGAAGGCTGCGCTGACGTTCATGCTCGGGGTCACCAGTTTAGAGGCATGAGGAACAGGGTGTAAAGTTCACTCATCCTCTATTGAAAAGAGAGTATCCTCCGACCAGACGGGTGTTGTGTCTGGTGGGCTACTGCCCGACGGTTGATGTCGTGACGTTGTATATATGCTAATCGCATGGTAAACTCTAATTGCGCGATGCAGGTTTTGCGTGACGTCATGTCATTGATGCGTAGTTCATATGTGGCGATGTAGATGCCGCCACAATGGCATCCGAAACAAAAATAAGTGAAACGAGTAGTATGAGTAAAAATTACCCTAACTCAAGTGAAAACAGTGATTTTAAGGAGAATTTAACAAAACGTTATAAGAGTTTTATGAAGTCCTAAAAAATACTATTTAGCCAAGTAAAAGTGACCAACTTGGGTGTAGCGCTCGCGGGCTGCTGCTGCGGCACCCGCTCGGCTCGTGCGTGGTTGGTTACAGTTCTAACCTAAATTTTTTTTTTTTTTTGACGCTGAGAATTGCGTTACGCATCTCCGCTCGTGGGGGACGAGACGGGGTATGTGGGACTCCTATCGGAATGACAGTATACCCACTAAAACTCAGCGGTGTTCCCACATCGCCGTGATGGGAGGGCCATGGGACCGGCTCAACCTTTAAATAATAAATAAATAAATAAATAAATATCCTTGGACATTTCACACAACGCCATCTAGTCCCAAGCTAAGCAACCTAATGCTTGTGTTATGGTAACGAGATGGCTGATAAACTACTTATATACATTTTTTTTTTTGTAAATATATACATATTATAGATAGAAAACACCCAGACTCGGAACAAATACTTGTAGGTCGTACAAATATTTGTTCCGTGCGGGAATCGAACCCGCGACATGCTGTGCAGCAGTCAATTGCTCAACCACTGCGCCAACCGTGTCGTCTTTACTTCTACAACCCTCCCGGTTTCCGCACCTTTTTTTTAAACCAGTAAGTAGGTCTGTAACAAACTACACTGTTTGTAGGCAGATTAAATAAGATATGATATAAATAGCTCAGCAAAAAGAACTTACATTACACACCAAAGATTCGCCCGGGGTTTTTTGTTTAAAGTTTTTTGTCTGAAATAATTGTTTTTACTTATAGTTGTACTACTTCATATTATGAGTGTTTTCTCATTTATGATGTGGTGTCTAAAGAAATCTGTTATTAACAAATCTTGATATTTTTTTTGTATCTTTTACGAGGTAAATAACGTATTTCTGGCCTGCTGTAAATCTATATTCGACTCATGTATGTTTGATTAATTTCACTGTCATAGTTTTGTTGATCTTTACATTTAATAATTATTGTGGTGTCATCAGCAAACAGAAAACACTGATGTTTTATTGATTTTGGTATGTCGTTTATTTAGAGAAGGAACAATAACGGCCCCAGAATGCTTCCCTGAGCATGCACCGCAATGGTTAATTCTTGGTTCAGATTCGAAATTATTCATACTATTTGCCATATGGTTCAGCTTTGCTATTCTTGTTACCTCCTCCTGTCATGTAAATACGACTGAAACCATTTTATAGCTGGACACCATATTCCGTATCTTTCCATTTTACCCAATAGCCTAACATGGTCAACGAGGTCAAAATGCCTTGCTTAAATTTAAAAATAGTGCACAGGAAGGGATTATTTTAATAATATTGTTCATGATTTGCTTTATTAACGTATACATTGCTAAGGTAGTGGATATATTTTGTCTAAATCCATATTGTTGACTAATTAGAATGCTATATTTATCTAGAAACCTTAATAACCACCTGTAAATTACTCTTTAAAATATTTTTGAAAGTATGGGAGTTAGTGCTATAGGTCAATGAACGATCAACGTTACATTGGGAGCCCTTTTTTGTAATGGCTTAATTAAGGAAAGTTTAAATCGGTCAGGAAAACAGCACTGTTCCAAGGATAGGTGTTATAATGTATGCTAAAGGCGATGATATTTCGATATATGTACTTCAGTTGTGATATTATTATAGCCTGCCGATTTAGTATTTCTTATGGACTTATTTGTAGGTTCTAAAAATATACTATTATCATGAATTTCTATGTTGTGAATGTCAATATTATTATTATTAAAATTATAGGAATGAGTAATGGCAATGTACATGAAGTGATTATTGGATTTATTAGCGATGTCAGATCCGGAGGTTAGTGTTATGACAATTGTCTTTGATTTTACTGATGTAATCTCCAGACGGCTCGGTGCCCGTATTGGACTTTACAATATCCCATGTAGCTTTGACTTTGCTTTGCGAATAAATAATTTGCTTTTGGTTACACAGAGATTGCAGGTTATTTATACAACTTCTTAATAACTTGGAATATGTTTTAAATTTGTTCTTATTTTCATTATTTCTATTCAAATAATATTGATGTCTTAATTAATTATCTCTTAGTATTGCAGCTTTTTTAATTCCTTTTGTTATCCATTTTCCACTTTAAAATAAAAGAGGAATTTGGTTAGTGATTAGCCTTATATTCATTTCAGCAACAGCATTATTGCAACTCGCCAGGATTGTAGAGGCTATTCAATAATTGGTTTAATATATTTAGCCTATTATATTCCACTACTAAAGAATTTAGATCCAAAACGTTTGGATCTGTAAAGGAAATAGGTTATTAATTGATTGCTACGAGTATCATTAAATGTTAAAAGAAGCATCAACAAAAACTATAAATTGGTCAACTATCAATTTCCAGAAATGTGCTTCGTCATGGTTTAAAAAATGTGGTTTAATATTTTGATTTGTTGTCTAGGATGTGAATAAGAATAACATCAAGCCTTTTCACCGAGGGGTTAGTAAGAGATGTATTCTATTGTACAGTAATACACTCGCCAGATTTCGACAGTTATTTTTCAGTCCCAAATGATCGGGGGTTACAGTTACAAGTTACTATTTTTTACATATAATATCTAGTGTTTCACCCCCTACGATTAAGTTCTTATTAACTTGGCAGATAATTTCATACAAATTCTGTTCCATTTTTGAATTTATTCGGTACGTAATGGCTATTTGGACATCGTGAAATAGACCCTATGTAATTTTATCTACACCCATGCTATAAATTCTCTATAAAAGTTTCTGAAACAGTTAGCTTATTGCCAACATTAAAACAGGCAGTGTCATAGTAACCATGGTAACCATAATAGCATCCAAACGCGTGCTTTAATGTTGTACTGGATTTCATAATGCAACTCGTTTTCAAAAAAAGAACATTGTAATGCACGCGCGTTTCACTACAACAGCGCCGTAATTTAAAAAAAGAACTTATTCGAATTCACGTCGTATACTAGACGCCGGCCGCCATATGGCAGATAATTTCATACAAATTCTGTTCCATTTTTGAATTTATTCGGTACGTAATGGCTATTTGGACATCGTGAAATAGACCCTATGTAATTTTATTTACACCCATGCTATAAATTCTCTATAAAAGTTTCTGAAACAGTTAGCTTATTGCCAACATTAAAACAGGCAGTGTCATAATAACCATGGTAACCATAATAGCATCCAAACGCGTGCTTAAATGTTGTACTGAATTTCGTAATGCAACTCGTTTTCAAATAAAGAACATTGTAATGCACGCGCGTTTCACTACAACAGCGCCGTAACTTAAAAAAAGAACTTATTCGAATTCACGTCGTATACTATGACGCCGGCCGCCATATGCGATACGAGTATTAGTATTGCAAAAAACTGTTTCAGAACCTTTTATAGAGGATTGATAACATGGATGTAGATAAAGTCTTGTATGCAACTGTACATAATTAGGTATTAAAACACTCATGTGATACTATTTTCACACTCGGCTTCGCCTCGTGTTATAAACCCACATTCGCGTTTTAATACCCCTTATTATACGTATAGAGGAGCTCGTGGCTAAGTAATAACAGCCGCACGGGTCGATCCGTCAGGTTAAGCTACGCTTGCCGGGGTTGGTCAGTGGATGGGTGACCATCTTTACATATCGAGATTCCTCCGTGCCTCGGAAAGCACGTTAAGCCGTTGGTCCCGGCTGTTATTCGTGGATCTTTGACAGTCGTTACGGGTCGTCAGAAGCCCGAAAGTCTGACAACCAGTCTTACCAAGGGGTATCGTATTACCCAGTTACTGGGTTGTGGAGGTCAGATAGGCAGTCGCTCCATGTAAAATACTGGTATTCAGCTGCATCCGGTTAGACTGGAAGCCGACCCCAACATAGTTGGGAAAAGGCTAGGCAGATTGATTATACGTCAGTTGCATAAATAACTATAACAACAAGTCGTAAATACGAAAATATTTAACGTTTTCCAGAGTTGATAGAGGACAAGGCGTCGTAATTATTAGGGTTCTTTACCCAAAGGGTGCTAAACAGAACCCTATTACTAAGCCTCCGCTGTCCGTCCGTCTGTCTGTCAGCAGGCTGTATCTACCTATACTATAGTTATAGAGTTATAGTTATAGTTAGACAGTTGAAATTTTCACAGATTGTGTATTTCTATTGCCGCTATAAATAACAACAAATGATAAAAATAAAATAAAGTTAAAAATTAAAGAGGCACCCCCTTTAATTTTATTCCAAACAAGAAACGTTTTTTTTTTAAACTAAAGTATTTTTAGAAGTATTTTTTTAAATATGTAGTGCTAAATAATGTTCGGTAGTACGGAACCCTTCGTGTGCAAGGCCGACTCGCAATTGGCCATTTTTTTATTGTTACCAATGAGAATTAAGTTATGTTAGTAGTTAAGTTATTGTGTAAAATATCTTGGAATGCGACTTGCTTTGTCATGACTAATGCAATAATCTAAACCCCACATCGTCATGTGTGTGATTACTATATTTTTCTAACTAATTACCTAAGAATAGATATCACAACACGGTATTTTTTAATTGTAATTAATTGCCAATGACTAAGCGCAGTTGCTATGGGTTTTTATAATGTGACTAGCTTCTGCTGGCGACTTCGTCCGCGTAAAGTTTCTTGTTCCCCCGACCCACCCCTCGCATCGCATAGCCTGCCCGCGCTATTACCTACCACGTTTTCGCTTAGCGTTCTTTCTAACTTTTTTCTTTTTGCTCGGCTCCTAAGGATGATAGCGTGATGTAAAATTATTATATCCAACCATCAAAAATAATATTTCATCTCTGACAATTTTAAGTAGGTAGACCAATTTTTTGTAAGTTTCAGTTTTTCTAAAAGAAAAATCTGAAACTCAGCCGTAACTAAACATAGGTATATCTGAAGGAATCCCTGTAATTAGGGTCAAGTGTACCAGGAGCACGATCATGGGTAGGGATTTAACGGGATAAAGGTTCCTGCAGACAGGAGCGACGCGACGCTGCTGTGCTGTGCGACTCTGGTTGAACAATTTCCATTAGTTTTTATAGAAATTGTTCTACTATTGTCGCCTCGCGCCTGTCTGTGCGAAGCCTTAAGTCCTATTTACCTAAGAATGGGGCTTTATAGACCGTAGAAATACAACGTAGATATATTTGTTTTGTTTTACAAGTATTCAAGCTTACAAAAGTTTTGTTGTTATTTTTTGATTTTTCTTAATTCCTTGAAAAACTATAAAGTGTAAAGGGGGGGGGGGGGTAACCTTCTCTCACCTACTATGCCATGCCAGAATACTTTTGTTTTAATAAAATCAAAGAAACATTAATTAATTCCGAATTCAAACCTTGCAACGAATGCGAATGGAAATTTTATTTAGATGCCAGTATTATTACTTATTTATTTTAAAAAGAAAAGTTTTTACACAGAATTAAACCTAAAATAGATGTGTCTACATAGCTTCTGGAAGCACCAATTGACCAAAGTTCCATCGCCGACGTCAACACTTTTTGTCGGTTCATATAACTTTTTTTGGTTTGTGTTTTATATTTTTATTATGTATGTGTTATATAAGTATGTTCTAAGTCTGGTCACCTTGGTTTTCATTGTCGGTGGCGCTTCTCTCATCGAGGTATATATATTGTTTGATCTCGGGGCGCGGTGTAGTGGCGCGTGAGTCTTTGACGGACGCACTAAATAGTTCTCTGCGTCAAAAAAGTCCTGCAGTGCAAAATGTTGTCTTTACACAGATTTTTAATTTCTTCCTTTGTTTTCTTTTGTGTTATCAATGGCGGTTTATTTAAAGAATTACGTGAGTATTTTGAAACATTATTTTTGATGGTTGGATATTTATAACTAATAAAATAGAAAATTATGCAATTAGTATAGGTACATAATTAGGTATCATTAATACTACTTAGGTTAAATCTTTTGATAAATTACATACTTTAATGTTAGACGTAAGTTAAAATGAACGATAAAAATAGGCATAATAGCTTATTACATGTAAACGCCTGAAAGTTTTAAATTAATAACAAAACAGTGTAACAAAAATTACATCCCTAACATGAAGCTAATTTTATTTAGTTAAAATCTAGTTAACAAAAAAAAAGATCTTTGAAGATCATTTCCTGATTTTATTCATTATTAAACAATTATTTACGTCAGTCAAAATCAAGTTATATAGCTGTTATTATCTATCTAAAAATAATAACGAGCCATCATTATTTTATAATAATAATAACACGACTATTTATAAAATGTTATTATCGATTTACATGCTGGAAGCGGTAAACAGGATCCAAAAGTAACAGCTAATCTACATAAATGTTAAGATTATTTGATTTTGTCTAGGTTATTTCCGAAGATAATAATTAAATTGCTATATTTGCAGAATGATTATATTATATTCATGGTCTTTATTATGAATATGACACTGAATGAGGTTAAACATTATTCATGATTGTTGATGCATGCATATTAATGAAATGTAGATTTATTTAATTTTATTTATTTTTGATAGACGGATCTTATTTATACGTAAGTCTTTTAATGCTGTTTAGAAAATAGGATAGGTAAGATTTTTGAGTCTAAGCGACTCAATATATCTTAATTAAAATTGGTTTTTTCCCTAAAATGCAAAAGAAATTATCCTCAACTATGTTGGGGTCGGTTTTCAGTCTAACCGGATGCAGTTGAAAACGAAATATAGAAATTATCATAGATATAAAATTTATATCTATGATAATTTCTGTATTTCGTTTTTATTAATAAAAAAACTAAAACAACTAAAAGTATTTCAGTTAAAATAGTCTTTTGTCTTCTTCTTTCAAACTCAAATGATAATTTAAAAGAAATTGACAAAACACTATTATAATTGAAATAGGTTTGTAGAGAGTTTTAGTTATTTATGAATAAGGGGGTTAATAAATAAAGCAAAGCAAAGGGTTACAACTTACAAAATATAGGATGTTGTGGAATTGTAACATCAAATAACACTATGCATGACATGTTTTTAGTAAAAACACTATAAAACCTTAGGTATGTTTATTAATTATCTCGACCTATTCCAAGAAAATTAATAGTAAACTGTTTTACGAGTATTAATGAGTTAGTAAGTACAGAGTATTAATAAAATTCTATGTATATGTAATAGTGGAATGAGTAATAGAAAATACGCGTTATAAATAGTTCCGTGTTTGAATGAAAAAGCAACAGTATAATTATGTATAATAATAGCTAGGTATAATTTTAATTTTCCCCGTAAGTAATTGGATTTGCCCTGTATTTAGTCATCTTATCTACCAAACAACGAACAAAAATGTACAGCGACAGAAAAATATTTTCCTAAAAGTCTTATTTAAAAACCGGCCAAGTGCGTGTCGGACCATGCACAATGAAGGGTTCCGTAGTTGGGATGATTTATTACAAGGACAAACTTTACATTGATACCTAGGTGCATCACACCATGATATTATTATAGTCGAGAAACAAAATTTTTTTTCAAAATTTTATTGTACTACTTTATCGGCATCATTAATATGTATACCCATGCCAAATTACAGCTTTCTAGTACTAAGAGTCTCTGAACTAAGCCGCGGACAGAAAGACATACAGAAATATAGACGAACATGGCCAAACTATTACGGGTTTCTTGTTGACTACGGAACTCTAAAAAATAAATGCTGTTCTTTCGTAAGCGCATCACTTGAGAACGGCTGGACCGATTTGGCTGTTTTTTGTTTTAAAATGTTCGTAATTCTCCGAGTCAGGGGGCCTACTCCGTAAGTCCGTCCGTCCATCCGTCCGTTTGTTCATCCATCCGTCTGACTTAACAATCCATCAAAACAAGTGTAAAAGTAAAATTTTTCGGGCGGGAAAAAACATATCGGGAGTAGGGACAACTGTCGTGTCGTGTTGCCATTCATACTTCGTTCGGGCCCCGAACCAATCATCTGTCCGTACTTCCGTAGGTGATACGGAGTAGGAAACGCCCGTAACGAAGGCCGAAACTACGGACTTCGTGCTTAGGGAGTAGACCCAAGATTCTTACGGAAATAAAAATTTTAAAATTTTAAAGGGAAAATTGGAAAATTCATTCCTTCATTCATAAAAAAGTGCATTTTTTATAATGAAGGGTCCTTCAATCAGGCGCGATACGCGACGCGAATCGCGCGCGATACAAAGGCACCACTCCGTCGCGCGAGACGCGGTGTCTTTGTAAGAACTTTTGTAACCATATTTATCTGCAAATAAATCTTTGACTTTGACTTTTTGTCGCGTCTCGCCTGTTTGTAGGAGCCTTTATTGAAATATGGACAGGATAAGGTCTGTCGGGTCAGCTAGTAAGAAATGAAATCAACAAATAAAAAAAATAATCAAAAAAACAGAAACAATTACTTAAATTTTAATAAACATCGGGATTAATAAACTTCGTAATATACATAATTGTATTCGGCTTTTTAAGTTCAAGATCAAATAAGTATTACTTAATCGAATAATTTCATTCAAATGACTTAAATTAGCAATTAGCTCCCTCTATAATTTTAAAATTACTTTTACATGCATACAATGTTTCTATTATATTATTACATTGTATAACAAAATTCAAGTGCCACAGAGTAGCGAATCTAATATCACAGTTTAGTCAGGTACTCAACTTACCAACGAGAATGAATAGATCTTGTCATACCTATGTACATTATAATAATAAGGCATTGTCGTATATAATCTGCGGTTTCTGACGCGAATAATAAGGCATTATGTGCTGTGAAGTGCAATTACCACATAAGTATAATTTTATTGTATGTCATAAGTACCCATTGCAATGTCGTGTTCAAGTTTAAGGCCCAAGGGCTGTATAATTTAGATTTATCTATCTATATTAATAAATAGAGAAGTCCTTACTGACTGACTTATCAACGCCCAGCCCAAACCCTTGAACCGAGAAAGCTGAAATTTTACACAGAGGTTCCCTTTATAATGTAGACAAGGAGTAAGGAAGAATCTCCCGGTAATAAGTTCCCGTGGGATATTTTTAAGCCGCGCCTTCGTTAATTTGTTAATCCCTTTTCTTAGACATTTTAACGTGTGATTACTAAAATATTGCATTTATGTTCACACAAATAAAAACAGAAAGGAACAGAAAAATACGTACAAAGGTGATGCTTATTTCAAAAGAAATCTCTTCCAGCATATCTGCGATAGGATAAAGGATAACAAGTGTTGTAGACAACGTGTGTAAGAGTAGATGAGAAAATAAAATACATAAAATCCAAAAAAAACAATTAACTCATAAAAATGAAACATATAATATAAATACTTCTAAAATAAACATCACTAAAATAACTGACACTATGGCGAAGAGGAAAGATAGTGTTCTTTAACTCTTCTTTTAAATACTGCAATACTCGTAGTTTGGCAGTCCCTAATGTCAGGCGGAAGTGAATTCCATAACCGAACCCCGTGCATAGTGAAGGAGTAGGAGTAGAAGTCGGTGGAATGGGGTGGGGATTTAATTAAGGAGGTTTCTAAGATGCGACCTGCATGGCACATCAAAAGGACGGGTGTAAGAAAAGCGTTCCCGCAGATAGGAAGGTGTTTTAGGGTTGTGAGGGATGTTAAATACCAGACATAATATCCGAGAGTTGCTGCGAAGTCGAATAGGGAGACACTTGAGTATTGCGAAAGTTAGAAACATGATCTTAATTAGTTAATAGATTATGTATATATGTATTATAAACTTTATAACTTCTAATGGTCACAAGTTTGAGTTTCATGTATCACACCTACTATAACGTCGTGAGCTCTGTCAAACGCGACCACTACCGCTCGAATCGATCGATGTACTGCTGAATAATCAATAAATAGACACAACGCGCTATGGTAAAATAATTTAGTTCCGAATGCGTCGTGCTGCGCGCGATTAGCGCCATTTACCTGCCTGTCTATTAGTCCTGTGCAGTAAAAATCTCACGGTGAAAACTTAGGTAAAATGACCTTAAAGTGAGCTGTCATTTCAGGGTCATTGAAATAGGAAAAACATGGAGACACCGCGTTATTCTATACATACATTTGCTTATACAAATATAAGTGAAAATACGATACAGATGGTGAAATATCGTTTTGTCTCGTTATTTGTAATAAAATAATCATTTTTGATAAAAGAGACAACAATTTAAGTTGTTGCTTAATAAGGCAACATTTTGTCGTGATGTAGTGACAGTTGTAGGTAAGAGCCATATCGGCCATCTTATGCGACGAGTTTTGCTGTCAAACAGTGGCGTGCACAGAGATTTCAGACTGGGTATGCACGGCTAAAATGAAAAAAAAAAAACAATCTAACAAGTTTTTTTTTCCCCCGACCGTTTGTTTTACCCGACCCCACCTACCTTACCTTACTCTTACCCTGACTCTTACCGCACGGCGGCGCCATTGGCTTCGCATGATATTTATTTGCGACCACTACGAATACTTTAAATCTACTTAAATTATTTTAATCAGAATATCCGACAAAGGTCCAAACATTATTTTATCTTGATTTGTAAAAAAAAAAGCAAGGGATACAATACAATGTGTTTGTATGTGGGTACACAACATGTTTGCCATAAATACATTATCATAAAACTTTTTTAAGAAAATAACAAGAAAGCTAAATCAAACCCGGGTACACACCTTCCATTTACAATCTATTTAACTTTTTCCTCAAAAGATAACGTCGAAAAAGCGCAAGATTTTGATATACAAAAACACACTTCGGTGGGTTCGGCGGCACAGGATCACAGGTATAACCACAGATTACTTTAATTTTTTACAGTAAGTACATAATATTAATGTAATTACTTATACAGTCAATCAAGTGATTGACAAGAAAAACAATCAAAACAATATGTCGAAAAAACAAACATTCAAACATTGCAAGTTGAATAAAAGCTTGTAAAAACTGTACAATTACAAACTAAAACGAATGAATTTTGGTCAATCCGACCAAAAAAAGTTGACCCTCTGTAATCAACAACTAAGCGGTGCTTTTACGGCTTCTCAATTTGGACGGGTTGCAATGTAAGCTCTGCTTCCAGAACTCAAACACGCGCACACATTTTCACGCACACAGTGACACTTTTGCTGTGTACTACACGAGATGCGTTGTATGAAAAATAAGCACTGCATGTTACTGCTTTTGCCACGGGAGCGCTGCCTGCGCGGTGTTCGCCGCTCGCTCCAGCCAATTAGTTCCAATAAAAAATAATAGATGGCACGTAAATCGCATTGTAAACGGTGAGATGGTGACTACGGTTAGATTTTTAGAATAATTACCATGTTTTTTTTCTTGAGTTATAGTTGTAGTTTATTAGTTATTTATCATTTAAAGGGGCATGTATGGTATGGGACTACAGGGTATGCAGAGCTTATTTGCATGTATGGAGTGCACGCCACTGCTGTCAAACGGTTATTTACTTTTTGTATTATTGAGATTTGCGAGAAAATTACTAGGAGTTGACCTTTAAAACTGCATGTAAATGTTAGAAAACAGCAATTTAACTTTAGTTATAGTAACAATTATGTTCCTTGATCGACACAACCCTAGCAATGGCAGCCATTTTTTGAGACATTATGAATGAATCGAAGGGTGTAAGTATTTGCAGTCCATATATTATATGTCTATGGATAAGGGTTGACACTTGACAGCTTACTTCAAGGTCACTTCACCTAAGCTTTCACGGTGATATTTTTACAGAACAGGCTGGGATCACATAATCCCATTGATGGCAAATCAAACTTTCTATTTGGTCAATTAGTTAGCCACACACCATCGCAGCGACAAAAAGTAGGCAAGCTATGGTTACGTGTGAACAGTCACACTGCACCATCTTGTAGTTAAGAGAAGAAATAAAGAAAAACTGTTAAGCGTATAAGAATAGAATAGAATATCTTTTTTGCATAAAATATGGTACATAAAAGGTCTTAAACATAAATATAAGTAAAAGAAAAAAAAAATAGTAAATAAGTTAGCTTAATTATTTTATACTTAGCTTATAATTAAAAAAATCACCTAAAGTGTAGAACAAATAATTTAATGGTAGCTCTCTGATCTGTTTAGGTATTTGGTTATAGATTGACAGACATATTATAACAGTTGTTCTGGAATAGTGTGCTTCTACATCTTGTGAAAGCCAGTCGGGTTGGATCTCTTGAAAGGAATTTTTTATTTTCATTGGCTTTAGTAAATAGCTGAGAGTGCTTTTTAACAAATATTCCTACTTGCAATATGTACAGACTAGGTAGAGTTAGTAATCCTAATTTCTTAAATAGAGGTCTGCAAGATTCAAACGGTCTGACCCCACAAATTGCTCTGACACATTTTTTTGTGTGATGAAGACTTTTTTAGCCTGAGAAGAATTACCCCATACAAGAAGGCCGTATCTAAGAACTGACCCGACGTACCCATGGTACGCGGTCATAGCAGTTTTTTGGCTTGAAGCTTTTTAAGAGCAAAAACAAATTTATTTAAATTAGAGCATATATGCGAGTTGTGTGTGCTATCTAAGGTAATACCTAAAAATTTGGTCTCAAGGACTTCTTCAATTTTAGTGTTTTTATAGTTTAAGTCTAAGGGTTTTAATTGGGAATTGTTATAGTTAGAGAATTGTAGAATTTTAGTTTTAGATACATTAGCTGTTAGATTGTTGTCCTTTAACCAATTAATTATTGATTCTATAGTGTTGTTTAATGAATTTTCGTAGTTGCTGTCTGAATTTTCCGGTACTATAACTGAAATAAATATCGTCCGCAATAATGATAAACGTCCGCAATAAATATAAATGAAATATCGTACTGTAAAGCGAGTATAGCTGCTAACTAACGCCACCATTGAGAAAAACATAAATGGCCTTATTACAAAACGAGGTTTTTCTTCTGCCATGGTTTAAACCATCAAGCCCGTTTTTGTAATAAGAACCTAGCTGTGATAGAAATACAGTTCCTTTTACAAAACTGATAACTTAGTCCGGTAATAAGTTGTCAGTTTTGTAAAAGTGACATCATAATGTGTCGGAATAAAGTTCGAAATTCAAAAAAGGGTCCATGGTTTAAACCTCGTTTTGAAGATGGACCTTGTTTTGTAATAAGACGGAATAAGTCTGGAGATAGGGAACATTTTGAAATTTCCTATGCACACATTTTTAGTTAGATGTTTTAGTTTTTTTTGTTTAAAAAAAAATCAACACCAAACCTCCTAGGTTCGAAGTTATAGCAATTAACGCCAAAAACAACAGATTTTTTTTATGGATAACCGACGAAAAATTTCTTCGCTGGGGGGTCTACCAATCATGTGCTAAATATTCATGGTCTGTAAGCTTTCTGTAAAATAAAATAAATAAATAAATAAACAATTTGCACGTTTGTGGTACGTCTGAAAGCGCTCTCAATCTGCCTAGCCTTTCCCCAACTATGTTGGGGTCGGCTTCCAGTCTAACTTTACATGGAGCGACTGCCTGTCTGACCTCCACAAGCCAGTTACTGGGTAACACGATACTTCTTGGTAAGACTGGTTGTCAGACTTTCGGGTTTCTGACGACCCCTAACGACTGTCAAAGATCCACGAATGACAGCCGGGACCAACCGCTTAACGTGCTTTCCGAGGCACGAAGGAGATGTAAAGATGGTCACCCATCCACGGACCAACCCCGGCAAACGTCGACCCGTGCGACTGTTATCACTTAGCCACGAACTCTTCTCCTCTGAAAGTGCTCTAAGAAGTAAATATTTTCCTTCCAGCGGACTACATCCACGTGTGCAAGCGGGACGCGAATACGATAAACGACTGCGCCATAGAATCAGTAAAGGCATGCAAGGCCCAGTTAATTCAAGGAATCCCGGAGCTCAATGTGCCTAGTTTGGATCCCTTCGTTATTAAAGAGGTTAGTATAACAATTTGGTACAAGGGCAAAAAATTACTGATGACTATAAAATATGCATCGATAACTATAAAAATGACTGGTGTTTTGTGGGTAAGTAGTAGATAGGTACCTACTTAGGTGTTTAGACCGCATAAACTCAAGCTACATCGTGCATTTGATGGAGGCCTGATCGTTTTTAGGGTTCCGTCCCAAAATGGTAAAAAAGGAACCCTTATGGTGTCACTCAGTCTGTCTGTCAGTCTGTCTGTCTGTCTGTCTGTCTGTCTGTCTGTCTGTCAGTCTGTCTGTCTGTCTGTCTGTCTGTCTGTCTGTCTGTCTGTCTGTCTGTTTGTCTGTCTGTCTGTCTGTCTGTCTGTCTGTCTGTCTGTCTGTCTGTCTGTCTGTCTGTCTGTCTGTCTGTCTGTCTGTCTGTCTGTCTGTCTGTCTGTCTGTCTGTCAGTCTGTCTGTCTGTCTGTCTGTCTGTCTGTCTGTCTGTCTGTCTGTCTGTTTGTCTGTCTGTCTGTCTGTCTGTCTGTCTGTCTGTCTGTCTGTCTGTCTGTCTGTCTGTCTGTCTGTCTGTCTGTCTGTCTGTCTGTCTGTCTGTCCGTCTGTCTGTCTGTCTGTCTGTCTGTCTGTCTGTCTGTCTGTAAGAAAGAAATTAAAATATTTATATTTTTTTTGCAACACGGACTGAAAGGGGGTCTTAAAAAATGGAAGTGGGGCTACTAGGGCATGTAGGGTATCATATGAAAGAACGCTGTTTGCACATGCTTAAACATTTTTTTTCTTTTTTTAGGCCGCATAGTTTTCGACTTCTGATGAAAAACGTAAAAAAAAAATACCGTTCTCCCCCCGCCCCCCTTATCTCCGAATTTTGCAAAGAGAAAAATCTGTAATTATTCTATGTGATAGATGTTTATGTAAAGATTACAGGAAAAATAAAACGATGTCTCTAAATAGCACACTTTTTCAGAAATCGGAACGGAACCCTCGGTGCGCGAGTCCGACTCGCTCTTGACCGGTTTTTTATTATTTAAAAAAAATGGTCAGTTGAGGCCTTCTTTCTTTTCTCTCTAGATGGATCGTGTAATTTTTTTTCTCACAACCCTGTTACTGGGTAACACGATACCCATTTTGTAAGACTGGTTGTCAGACTTTCGGGCTTCTGACGACCGGTAACTATTGTCAAAGAACCACGAATGACAGCCAGGACCAACGGCTTGACGTGCTTTTTAAGGCTCGGTATGTGAAAATTGTCAATCATACGCGGACCGGCCTCGACAAGTGTAGGTTAACCTGATGAATCGACCTGTGCAACAATAAGGACATATCGCGCCTGAAATTTAGCATTCCGCCTCAGATTGGTTAGATTTTCTTTTGAGCATTCCTAGTATGAATTGGCATTGTATTGATTTGTTTGGATTACGATACACTTCCTACTTATGTTATTCTAAAACCCTCTCGCCGACTGAGGCTATAGGCCGGTATTTTTAACATAGAAGACCTCCCTGTCCGGACGAGGAGCGGACCCGCAAAACACTAGTGCCGTAGTGCCCCGCATCACTTTGCACCTTAGCAGTTACGTCACTGGAGCACAGATGAATATCTTTTTGCCTAATGACTGTCTATTGACGTTTCAGATCAAAGCTCTGACAGCTGACAACACGCCGATTCACGCTTCAGGTCATAACATCAAGGTCACCGGCGCAAGCGGCTTCGTCATCAAGAGCTTGTCGTAAGATTTATTTATATGTAGACATAGGGTAAATTCACAGAAAAGGAAACGAAATCACGATGTAGTCAAACTTAGTTCTGCTTTTTGTTTTAATGAAAAAAAAAACTGAAAAGATCTCACCAAAAAATAATTTTAGGTAAATGTAAGTTTAGGTGGCATGCATGATACTGGGGTTATAGAGCTGCTCAACATCTAGAGAGCTGATAATAACACAGTTTTTAGGGTTCCGTACTTCAAAAGGAAAAACGGAACCCTTATAGGATCACTCGTGTGTCTGTCTGTCTGTCCGTCTGTCTGGCCAATTTGCTCCGAATCTAATGGACCGATTAAGTTGAACTTTGGTACACATATGGATTTCTGTGATCCAAATACGTACGGCTAAAGTAAATAAATGGATTTTGAATATGGGGGTCACTTTTAGGGGGCAAATAAGAAAATTAAAAAAAAAAGTTTTGCAAACTGTACTGTGTGACATATCAAATGAAAGGGCTTACTATGAACGTCTCAAATATTTTTTTTTAAATTTTAAAATAAATCGTTTAAAGTTATTTAAGAAAATAGACGAAAATTGACCATTTTGAAAAAAATACAGAAAATAGTTCTACACCTGTACATTACATGTAGGAAAATCTACAAAAAGTTGATAACATGGTAAATCTCTCAATATTGTGAGTACAAACTTACATTTACTGTTGGAATGTATGGGAGAACATGTTTTTCAACTATAACGCTAAGTTTGTTCTTGGGATAATTTCATCCTAACTACGGAACCCTTCATTGTGCGTAGTCCGACACGCATTTGGTCGGTTTTTTTTTTTAAATTTTTTCATCCAGTCTACTTTTCGATAAAATGTGTATTTTGGGCGAATTATGAGCTGATAATATTATAAAAATAAACGTCTAACGGGCCTCTGCGAGTTGGCCTTGGCCCCTTATGCGCCTTCCAAAGGTCCGGGGGGATCCCTATTCGAAATCGAACGAAGTGAGCTCGAATAACACTTGCTCGAAAACGTTAGCTCACTTGAAATCGATAAATTATGAGCGCGATAGTTCACTACCTCGATGCATCAAAATCTCGAATACATTATATTTAAATAATCACAAATACAGTAATCAGAAATTATAAGCAGCTGACTGTTGTTTCACTGTTGTTAATTGTTGTTCATTGTTGTCGCATTCCTAGCAGAACTGTACTACACCGCTGGCAACCCTCTATTTATATGACGAGTGTAAGCTTCTAGAAAGTTCTGAAAAAAGTCTGTTAGCTCAGTGACACTTAGCGATTGAAACAATTCTGTTTACGTTGAGCACATCACTAAATGGCTGGGCTGAAGTTATCGTAGGTATAAAACCGGTCAACAGCGAGTCGGACTCGCGCACCGAGGGTTCCGTTCCGATTTCTGAAAAAGTGTGCTATATAGAGACATCGTTTTATTTTTCCTGTAATCTTTACATAAACTTCTATCACATAGAATAATTTCAGATTTTTCTCTTTGCAAACTTCGGAGATAAGGGGGGAACGGTATTTTTTTTACATTTTTCATCAGAAGTCGAAAACTATGCGGCCTAAAAAAGAATAAAAGGTTTGCCACATGCCCTAGTAGCCCCACTTTGATTTTTTAAGACCGCCTTTCAGTATTTGCAAAATAGTTGAGTAAACGTCATCTAAAACTATTCTAAATTTCAAGCTGATAGCATTAGTAGTTCTTGAGATATGCAGCTGTGACAGACAGACAGACAGACAGACTGAGTGACACCATAACGGTTCCTTTTTTACCATTTTGGTACGGAACCCTAAAAAGATGACACGCTCGGTTTTCATACTATCTAATGAACATACGGTATCTAGCCTACTCTAAATCTGTGGTCGATTAAATTGGTGTGTTCTAAATTCAAACATCAAAACAGTGAGTAAAAGTGCTTTTTGTTCATTGTTTTCAGTGAATAAAATAAGCTTTTTAGAGGTATAATAGTATATTATGCAATTAGTGAATAAAGGACGGATTTAAAGCGAGGGCCATAGATGAATCACGAGCTAGTGAAGGATTCTAACGATTGAATCACGACCGTAGGGAGTGATTCATGATGATTAAATCACGAGCGTAGCGAGTGATTGAAGTGTTAGAATCCTGAGCGACGCGAGTTATTCATGGCCCTCGATATAAATCCGTTTTATTCAAGAGTTGCATACTATACTTTATACCATGACTACGAGAAAAAGAAAGATTTAAGTGAAAATAGGCATATAATGAAGAAAAAGGAAAGTTAAATTGGCTTTGATGTAAACCAGCCGTGATTTTTTGGGTAGCACGTTTTCCACTATATCGGCCGCCCTCTCTTTCATAAACTCAGGTGGTAACACATCTTCATCACTAGAATGCATTTTAACGACGAATAATCGATTAGAACAACACTAAACAAACACAAAATTAAAGATTAAAGTAACACTAAACTTTGTGTTCGTACAACTTATAGTATTCAAAATAGCGCCAATTTACTAAGGACAGCAAAGAACAGAAAACAGTTTTTATTCTAATGCTAAACTCCTTGTCGAAAATGTCGACCAATCAAATTGAATTTAGAACACATCAATATAGGTCGAATACACAGATTACACTTAAACTAGATACGGTAAGCCACGACCAAGCGTGCCCTGCATGTTCGACTGTTCGTACTTAAAAAAGTCTGTTAGCTCAGTGACGCTTAGCGATTGAAACAATTCTGTTTACGTTGAGCACATCACTAAATGGCTGGGGTGAAGTTATCGTAGGTATAAAAAAGATGACACGTTCGATTTTCATACTATCTAATAACATGCCGTATCTAGCCTAGGTACTCTAAATCTGTGGTCGAATACATTGGTGTGTTCCATTTTCAAACATCAAAACAGTGAGTAAAAGTGCTTTTTATTCACTGTTTTCAGTGAATAAAATAAGCTTTTTAGAGGGGGAATGGTATAAAAAATATTAAACACATATTTTTTAATTTTTTACGGTATCAAAAGATTACGGCAATACATTGAGTTAAAATGTGGCATGACGTCACGCCTAGCTAGATTTTATACGTAGTGGTGACGTAGCGAGCCCCCACTCCCCAACTTTAATGCGTTTTATCAAGTAATTTTTTATTAATATGATTAACCAAAAAATACGCTTGTAATATTTTTTTTATTATCTGACTGACGGACTGAATATAATTTCTTTTTTTACCCACGCATTGTCCCTGTTCTGCTAAAAGCACCACAACTGTTTGCTATTATGAAGTGACTCAATGTGCTTATTAGATGTCACGACTCTTAGGATTTGGAGCTCCTTAGAGTACTACTCTTGGCTGATATGTTGAGTATCATCTTCACTTTCAATATGCGTGGCGCGGAGTCCTCCTTTTTTATAAGTCTATGGTATATACGTGTAATTGTAATTGTATTGCATTTGTAATCACGTTCTCGAAAACGTCTAACGATTTCGATGAAAGTTGCAATAAAAAGGTTTACGGGGGCATTCAACATCGATCTAAATAGAGAGCAGCTGCTCCGAGCAGAGCTCGGTCGCCCGATTATGTAGAGTATTATGTAGAGAAGGTTAATCTCATTTAGCAGAATCTTTGCGTCAAATACACCATTATTCTCTACACGAAACTACCTTTGAAAAGTTCAAATAAAATCAATTCTATTTTCTTGTTTTTGACATTCAAAAGTGCCTTAATGATTTGACTTTGTCATTGATACTATTTTATTTATTTGGCTTGTGACTCCCAAAGAAGTTTCAAGAGAAATTCAAAACAACATTAGCTCGAAGAAATCTCCGGGTTACGACCTCATAACCGGAGAAATTCTAAAACACCTCCCGCGCAAAGCCATAGTCAAGCTGACCAGACTTATCAATGCTGCATTTATGCTAAACCATGTACCTGAGCCATGGAAGGTTGCTGAAGTCATAATGATTGCGAAGCCTGGGAAACCACCCCATGAGGCACCATCATATAGACCTATTTCCCTGTTGCCCGTATTATCCAAACTATTTGAAAAACTGTTATTAAAACGGATAAAACCAATAATAAAAGAAAAAGAGCTTATACCAAGCCATCAATTTGGTTTCAGGGAAAAACATTCTACAATAGACCAGGTACACAGAATAACAAACATTATTGAAAAAACACTCGAAAACAAGCAAGTCTGCGCCACCGTATTCCTAGATGTCGCGCAAGCTTTTGACAAAGTTTGGCATGAGGGTTTGATATACAAACTCAGACGCATGCTACCAGAATTCGCAGATATTCTTGAGTCTTACATAAGTAACAGAATGTTTAGAATAAGGCAAGAGGATGCATATTCCGAGCTAAAAACTATAAAAGCTGGGGTACCACAAGGAAGTGTGTTAGGCCCGATCTTGTACTTGCTTTATACATGTGATATCCCAGAGCTGGAAAACCACACCATTGCGACCTTTGCAGACGATACAGCTATTATGGCTACCGGATCAAGCCACAAAGAGGCAGTAGAAAAAGTTCAACTTGCTGTGAACAAAGTTTATGACTGGACACAGAGGTGGAAGATCAAACTGAATGAGTCAAAATCAATACATATTGACTTCACTAACAAATACTGCGATTACCACCCAATCTATATAAATGGCATGCTAGTGCCTTATGCTAATACAGCCAAATATCTTGGAATAACTCTTGACGCCAAGTTGCGCTGGAAATCTCACGTCAAGAAGAAAAGGCAGGAACTCGACATACGTTATAAAAGTATGTATTGGTTACTCGGACGGTAATCCTGTCTATCAATACATAATAAAATTATATTATACAAGCATATTCTTATGCCAATTTGGACGTATGGTATCCAACTTTGGGGCTGTACTAAACGAAGTAACGTTAAAATAATCCAACAATTCCAAAATAAAGTACTCAGGGATGCTGTAAATGCACCATGGTACATTAGAAATGACGACCTCCACCGCGACCTTAAAATGGAACTCGTCACCACCATCATCCAAAAATTTGCTGAAGCCCACGAACACAGACTTCACCGACATGTGAATGTCGAGGCAATACAGCTGCTAGACAACACGGACATAGTGCGTAGGCTAAAGAGAACTAAACCATTTGAGTTAGTGTAGTGCGTGAATGAATAATAGTAATGCTGTGCTATACGTGTGACACATGAACAAAGTGTTTTTATCAATATTATCAGACTCTAAGAAAGTGCTACGGAATTGTGTAAAAGTGCAAATTGACACTATTCTTAGTTATAACAAAATGTTTCACGTAAAATAATAAGTTAGAGTTAAATTGCTTATTAGTCTATTAAGAAAAAAAAATTGATACTATTGTACCAAAGATATTGAACCTCTAGACGTTGCCATAATTATAGTGTGAAGTGTGGAAGTGAGACACATTATATACGAAATTAATAGGAAAATTGAGACAAAGCATCGTATCTTCTGTCTCTTACGGCGTGCCGTATTTTTGCTTGGCGAACTTTCAAATGTTACCCAAACAAAGTAATTTCACTGTTACAAAATTTATCTTGCGTTGATTAATTTAACTTTCTTGGACAGTTTTTGCATTGTGCGTATGTATTGACGTGGGTTTCAGTCCAAAATATGGAATATTTCTTACGTTAAACTTCATTTCTCATACCACATAACCTAGATAAAGTATTATATTGCTGTCTCATGACCGGCCACGCGGTGGCTCGATCTAGATGTATATTATCTAATTATTGTACTAATAACTTCCCGATCATTCCAGAGTGGATCTCGACACGCTGAAGATCAAGGTGAACGTGCGCTTCCCCAAGCTTCACTTCGAGGGATTCTACAAGATTGATTCGCAGCTCATAGCTTTGCCCCTGAGCGGAGAGGGAAAACTTAAAGCTGATGCTGGTGAGACTTTCATAAAATTACTTTTTATTAGACATTTGTTTTGCAAAAATTTGTATAATTTGCAGAAACGCTAAAATATGGTATACGAGACAACATGGATTTGTAATTGAAGAAAAAATTTTGGCATTGATCACCAAAAAGTGCTACTAGCACTTTTTGGTGATCAATGCCAAAATTTTTTCGCAAGTGATTTTACTTTCATGATATTTTCCTTTATCGTACGATAATGGTGCCTTTAGATGAATCTAAGACCATGTCTAAGAAAAGTATTACGCTGTGACATAAGCATTGATACATAAGTATATCCGATTCCCAAACCTATATAAGTAACTAGCTTTTGCCCGCGGCTCCGCTTAAAACTTTATTACTTGCTTAGGCAAGTATTTGTGCCAAGTTTCAAGTTAATTAACCAAATCAATAAGATTTTTCATATAAACTATATTCCCTGTTTTCACCCCGACAGGGACACAATTTTAAAAAATCGTTTGGGATATTTCCGTAACTTGACTGAAAGATTATTTACACCGATTTTTTCGGACCGCGCGTTAAATTTCCTCCACACAAACTTTGACACCCCCAATCCCTCCTGAGGGGGTAGTTGAGGAAAACTAAAAATGACAAACTTTATAATATACTTAGATAAAAATTCATGCCAAGGTTCAAGTCTACTCAAGGAATAAGATTTTTCATACAAACTTTGGACCCTTGTTTCACGCCTTTAGGGGTTGATATTTGAAAAATCCTTTCTTAGTGCACCTCTAGACCTTATAAGAAACTTACGTGCCAAATTTGGAATCTCTAGACCCAGCGGTTTGGGCTGTGCGTTGATATATCACCCAGTCAGTGAGTCAGTCAGTTTACCATTTTATATATACAGGGTTATTGGTAAAACACCAGCAACCTCTTAGGGGTCATTGTACTCATCATTATGAACAACTTTTACTATGGGACCAAACCTGGAATCGCGAAAAAAAAATCTGCTGTTCAGTACATTTATCTACATCAAACTCGTCAAAATGTAGGGAGCAGCTGATTTTTTTTCGCGATTTCTGGTTTGGTCCCATAATAAAAGTTCATAATGATGAACCCTTCCCTTTAAGAGGTTGCTGGTGTTTTACCAATAACCCCGTATATACGTAGATATATAGATTTATTTCCAAACATCAGTACACGTAGGTCTCGACCCCTGAGCTAGGACATCCTGTATCAATCAATCTGCCTAGCCTTATCCCAACTATGTTGGGGTCGGCTTCCAGTCTAACCGGATGCAACTGAATACCAGTATTTTACATGGAGCGACTACCTATCAGACCTCCACAACCCAGTAACTGGGTAATACGATACCCCTTGGTAAGACTGGTTGTCAGACTTTCGGGCTTCTGACGACCCGTAACGACTGTCAAAGATCCACGAATGACAGCCGGGACCAACGGCTTAACGTGCTTTCCGAGGCACGAAGGAGACCCGGTATGTAAAGATGGTCTATCCTGTATGATAGGGGTTATATTGCCTAAGTAGAATCCATGAACTACATGAATTTCATGTAACTGCTTCCTAATTTCCAGTAAAATGCGACGCGGACCTGGTGCTGCACACGCAGATAGACACTAAAGACGGCCAGGAGTACATCAAGTTCAAGAAGATCGACGCCGACATCAAAATTAAGGACTACAATGTCAGGCTCGAAGGACTCTTCAAGGGAGACAAGACTTTAGGTTAGTGCATTTTTACCTACTAGCTGCGCGGATAAAAAGTAGTATATGTGTTAATCTAGGGTAAAAGCTAAATACATACCAAATTTCATCCGAATCGGTCCTGCCGTTTGAGCGTGAACGTTAAACTAACATACACACACACACACATACTCACTCACAAACTTTCGCCTTATAATATTAGTGTGATTAGTTAGAATTTTCTGTTGAGTAGGTACGAATAATCTAATAAGTTTTTATACTGTCATGGTCACTAACATTATTAATAATCTTACAAAAAGAGTAGTAGGATTTAAGGTGATTGCTCTGTGTAGCCCGCGAAATAAGGTTTTTTGCAATTTGCAGGTCCGTGTCAGGTTGTATCTTGATCAAAGTATGATACGCGGCAATAAAACATATTGTAGTGTTACAAACCCTACATATTTTTTTTAAATGATGTTAAAACCTTTTTGCTCTCTAAATAGTTTGTTTTTTCAGTCGGTCTTTTTTTAGCGACCTACTATGTACAGTTATCGTTAATAGAGATTATGATATTGTTGATTTTGTTAAAGACTAGCACTTCCCGCGCGGCTTCGCCCGCGTGGATGTCGGTAAATATCCCATGGGAACGTACTACCGAGAATTCCTTTCTTATTCCTTGTCTACATTGTAAAGGGAACCTCTGTGCAAAATTTCAGCTTTCTAGGTTTTCTAGGGGTTTGGGCTGGGCGTTGATGAGTCAATCAGTCAGCCAGGACTTCTCTTTTTATTTACATAGATTTACTCAATTTATGCAGCAGCTTTTTTTTATCCATTTTCTCGTAGAATCATGGTCACCCCATAAGTTGTAATGTATGATATTTTAGATTCAATTTATCTTTTAAAGTACTAATACAGCAGAATCGCAATTTATTTGGAATGAATGTACTCCTATACGTAATTCAGGAAGTCGAATTTTGTAAACAAACATGTCATATTTAAAAAGATATATGCAACTATAGAGGGCCGTGCTGAATGAACTAAAATTGGCTTATTTTTCAAATTTAGCAAGTTGTATGAGAAACCATTGCGGTACATATGTTACTGGCCACACATCAATTATTTTGTAATAGTTTTTGGCTAACGGTGTTTTGTCTTTTTTAGATATTTTCTTATAATTGTTTTTTCCAGCACGGCCCCATAACCACATCTATAAATTATTTATTATTACGAATTCACAATATCTGTTGCGGCACATATAACGTATTATTAGAGTACATTCCTTGAGTCTAAGAAACTTTTTAATAAGCTATATATTTTTCAAGTTACACGGGGGCCGAGCTGAAAACGTTTGGCTGGCACGGCCCCCTTTTTTTGCATATTTATTCAAAAGTACAGAGGTCCATTGAAAAAGAAACCGGTACATATACTCCTAGAGGCGAGTACATTGCATTGGTGTACACCTAAAACGCAAATTCTGGGGGCCGTGCGGGGCAAATGGACATTTATTCATAGGATTATTTTAGGTGGATATAAAAGACCTACTAGCTTTTTCCCATGGCTTCGCCCGCGTGGATGTCGGCAGATATCCCACGTGAACAAAAATCAATCCTGATTCCTTGTCTACATTATAAAGGGAACCTATGTGCAAAATTTCAGCTTTATAGGTCCAAGGATTTGGGCTGTGCGTTGATGAGTCAGTCAGTCAGGACTTTTCTTTTTATATATTGAGATAGCTTATGGCCGTGACTTCGTCTGCGTGAAATTACTTGTTCCCCCGACCCACCCCGTCGCATCGCTTTGCCTGCCCCGCGCGCTATGACTTCGTTTTCGCTTAGCGTCCTTTCTGCCTTTTTTCTTTTGCTCGGCACCTAAGAGTCCTAGCGTGATGTTAAATATGCCTGGAGTTTACTCCTATTTTTTGTGCCATTCCGAGTTTCTTACTTTCTATTTTTCGGCAATTTCTGTCGGGCTGGGTTTGTTCAATGAATAAGTGCTATACAAAAAGCAACTTTAAGGTGTAAAGGCACTCGTCTCCCCATCTCGCCCCTCCCCTCTCACCCCTCCCCTCTCCATCTAGTCCTCTTCTCACTCCTCCTCCCCACATGCACTGCTACACCACCTTCACCGCTTTCCCATGCCCCTTTACCCTCACCAACTCCTCCACTCACCCTGTCCCCCTCTCCACACGCTCCCCCCTCACTACACCTTCTTATCCCTCTCTCCTTCTCCCCCTCCCTCTATCATCCTCCCCCTCTCCCACCTCATCACCCCTCCCCTGCCTCTCCCCTCACTTACCCTCCCCAACAAAAAAAAAACACTGAAAATAAAATAATACAATAAAATATACTGTACAATAATAAACAATAATATTTTACAATACTACAATAGAATACTCTAACTATCAACATTTTTATTATCTGCATTCAAAATGTTGTTAGTCGTCAAAACGATTATAAAAATTCGACAATGATAAATAACAATTTTTATATTTACAGGTGAAGCCGCAAACCAAGCCATCAACCAGAACCGAGACGAAATCTTGCATGCCGTCAAACCCCACATGGAGAAGACGGTCTCGACGAACCTGCTGGGTATTGCCAACAATATCGTGGACGGCTTCACGCTGGACCAGCTGCTGCCTAAGCCCTAGATATAGTTCCTAATGTATTACTTATTGCTCTATAAGCTCACTGTGATTTTTACTTGTTGGATCAGATGCTGCATTACTCTTCTTCTAGAATTTTCGGAAGTAAAATTGTACAATAATAGTTTCAATTTTTTATTTGATCTTGTTGTAAAGATCACAATATCACGATCTTTATAAAAAATAGGGTAACATAATTTAGGAAACAAACCGTATCGAGCCAAGTTTTCCTAAATAATTCTTCATGAATATCTTATTTTTACAAGTTTGAATATTATAGAAAAGGAGTAACGTATTAGCTAGACTTTTTTTTAAGAAACTGGTGTAATTTGTAATTCGTTTTATATTTGAATGAAGATTAAATTATATTTGGAGGAAAATTTAATTTGTCGTTTATTTACATTTCTACCTACTGTCACCAACTCATGAGAGTGCAGAGTAATCATTCTCTCTGGCCTTTTTCCAACTGTTAGGGTCGGTTTCCAGTCTAACCGGATACAGCTGAATATGGGGGTACAAAGTAACACATGAATTTCTCAGGCGAAAGTTATTTAAATCACAACCAGAAGAAAAACAAATACGTTTGTTTTAAACATTTACCGTGTTACCACAAAACTGTGTTTATCAGTTGTACAAGCTGAACAACTGTTTAACATGACATTTATGTCACAAAGATCGTTGACGATCGATCGATCAGCTGGTATAATATCGAGTCCAGCTGGAGGTCATCCACCTTGAGGACATATAAGCAATCATGGCTGAAATGGGTTACTTGGTGTCGATCAGTAAAAACCGATGCCAAAAATCCAGGTCCAGACGACATCACGAGGTATTTAATTTATTTGCATAGAACACTGGGCCTTAGCTACAGGACTACTCTCGTGCACAAATCAGAGGCAGCTAACTTCTGTAGACCACAAGATACCAAGAGCTTATGCTCACATCCATTAGCGCGACAAGCACTCAAGGGTATCGCTAATGAAACCTGTGCAAAGTCTTGGTAATAACCAATAAGCCACCTATTTGGAACCCTCAGCTAGTTGTGTATTGGCTTATTAGTAATAGTCCGCAGGTGGATAGTCTTTTTGATATTTCCAGGGGCGCCACGCTGTTACTCTTAGCGTCTGGAAGACGCATTCATGTCCTGACGCTGCTCTCGAATCACATGGTCGACCAAGACGACCATATTACTTTCTGGCCAGTGTTTGGGTCTAGCTGGCAGCTGTCAGTTGGTCCTCATTTGAACATTGACGTGGACCACTGGCTAAGAAGATTACTGGAGTTGTCTGCTTCACGGGCGGGCGCAAACTGACAACACACTACCTAGTCTATTTATCACAACACGTGGTGCTCCACGTGCAGCGAGCCACACCGTCATCGGCGGCTGGGTGCGCACGGTGTTGCGTGCAGCTGGCATTCATGAAGCACCTGGATCCACGCGTTCAGCAGTCGCTTCTCTAAATTGGTTAGAAGAGTGTCCTGTCGAAGAAATCCTCGCCCGAGGAAACTGGGCGTCCCTGAACACTCTTCTACAATTCTACAGGCGTCCGCTCGCTCAAGGGATACCTGCTCAGTGGCATCTTCTTTTAAACCGGTTTGATAATTCATGTGGTAATTATTTCAACCTATTTGATTGTGATTTATAATAAATCTCTGATTCAATGAATACATTGATTTTTCTTTTTTGATACATTCTATATCTATACTAATAGGGTCACAGTTGGTTTTCTCCCCACCATGCGATAATAAACACATCTCACATATTTACTAGGTTTCAGACAGGCTCAGACTACATAATAGAAGCATTTTTCCTGATAAAAAAAATGTCATATTATGTATCTAGCCCGTCTGAAACCTAGTCATTTCTGCATGGTGAGTTTACAACTGAAGTCCGCTTGACAATGCTATCTATTTCATAGACTCACACACACAGACCTACCGCCAGTGGTGAGAAAATTTATAAAAAAAATTATCACTGTGACCCAAATAATGCTGATAATACCGAGAAAGTCGAAACGCCTATCTCACATGTTTACTAGGTTTCAGACAGGCTCAGACTACATAATAGAAGCATTTTTCCTGATACAAAAAATGTCATATTATGTATCTAGCCCGTCTGAAACCTAGTCATTTCTGCATGGTGAGTTTACGACTGAAGTCCGCTTGACAATGCTATCTATTTCATAGACTCACACACACAGACCTACCGCCAGTGGTGAGAAAATTTATAAAAAATTTTATCACTGTGACCCAAATAATGCTGATAATACCGAGAAAGTCGAAACGCCTATCTCACATGTTTACTAGGTTTCAGACAGGCTCAGACTACATAATAGAAGCATTTTTCCTGATACAAAAAATGTCATATTATGTATCTAGCCCGTCTGAAACCTAGTCATTTCTGCATGGTGAGTTTACAACTGAAGTCCGCTTGACAATGCTATCTATTTCATAGACTCACACACACAGACCTACCGCCAGTGGTGAGAAAATTTATAAAAAATTTTATCACTGTGACCCAAATAATGCTAATAATACCGAGAAAGTCGAAACGCCTATCTCACATGTTTACTAGGTTTCAGACAGGCTAGATACATAATATGACATTTTTTGTATCAGGAAAAATGCTTCTATTGTTTGTTTCTTTTTTGGGTCTAAAAATTAAAAAGTTACTTTATACCATTCCCCCTCTAAAAAGCTTATTTTATTCATTGAAAACAGTGAATAAAAAGCACTTTTACTCACTGTTTTGATGTTTGAAAATGGAACACACCAATGTATTCGACCACAGATTTAGAGTACCTATGCTAGATACGGCATGTTATTAGATAGTATGAAAACCGAACGTGTCATCTTGTTTATACCTACGATAACTTCATCCCAGCCATTTTGTGATGTGCTCAAAGTAAACAGAATTGTTTCAATCGCTAAGAACGTGGAAAACTTGCTACCCAAAAAATCACGGCTGGTTTACATCAAAGCCAATTTAACTTTCCTTTTTCTTCATTACATGTCTATTTTCACTTAAATCTTTCTTTTTCTCGTAGTCATGGTATAAAGTATAGTATGCAACTCTTGAATAGGTAATAGGTAATAGGTAAAACGGGCTGGTATCCGCAACTCCACGACAATGCGCGTATTTTGCGTATGGGTGGGAAAATCGGTTATTCGATCCACCCCAGCTCCTCAAAGAAGGCCAGCAGCGCCTTGACATTACTGACAACTTCCCGGATGGTACCTGGGTTACCGAAGTACTTTGCCCTGTATGCGGCGACAACCGGGCAGTTTAGAAGCACATGAGCTGCTGTCTCGTCGTCCTCCATGCAGGCCCTGCACAGCGGACTGTCTGTGACTCCTATGACAAAGAGGTGTTTATTAAATGACCCATGGCCAGTTAAAGCAGCAGTAACTGTACGCAGCTGTTGTTTAGTTAGTCGAAGAAACTGTTTCGTGAGGCGGCCATCAATTGTAGGGAGTGCTTCCCTAGCCTGCCTACACTCACCTTGGTCCGACCATAGCTTATGATGCTGGTCCCTGGTACGTTTCCTTACCAGAGTGCGCAAGTACCCGAAGGGGAGCGGCACTATGGGTTCAGGTCCCACTGGTGCCAAGCTCGACCCCCTTCTGGCAAGTTCGTCGGCTGCGTCGTTGCCTAGCGAGCCGCTGTGTCCCTTGATCCATTGAATGGTTATATTATTGAGTCTACCCACCTGGTTGAGACGCTGGTGGCACTCGTATATTAGCCCAGAGTCCACTGTGTGACTACTTAGCGCTTGCAGAACTGCCATGCTATCTGAGAGTATGCGGATCGAGTGGTCCTTAACTTCCCTGGCCATGATGGCAGTAGCGGCCAGAGAAATGCCCATGCACTCGGCCTGGAACACCGTGTTATGGACACCCAATGGTGTAGCTATGTGTATGTTGAAGTCCTCCGAGAAGATTCCAGCACCTGTGCCACTACCTGTTTTAGATCCATCCGTGAAGATGCGTAGCTCTGCGGGGCGCAACCCCTCGCATCGACGATCCTCGTGAAGCTGGATCTTGTATTTTTTATTAAAAATAAATTGTTTGGGTACCCGGTCATTTACAGCTTTCTTAATAGTGAACTCCTTGTTGAGTCCCTCAAGCAGCGCGGTGTGTGGTGAGTTAGTCTTACCAACTCTTGAATAAAACGGATTTATATCGAGGGCCATGAATCACTCGCGTCGCTCAGAATTCTAACACTTGAATCACTCGCTGCGCTCATGATTCAATCATCATGAATCACTCCCTACGGTCGTGATTCAGTGGTTAGAATCCTTCACTAGCTCGTGATTCATCTATGGCCCTCGCTTTAAATCCGTCCTTTATTCACTAATTGCATAATATACTATTATACCATTCCCCCTCTAAAACGCTTATTTTATTCACTGAAAACAGTGAATAAAAAACCGGTCAAGTGCGATTCGGACTCGCGTACGAAGGGTTCCGTACCATATTATATGTTTAACAATCGCAAAGATAACTTTTTACTTATTTTATAATGATACTGTGAATTACAAGGTTATTTTCTGCAGTTGCAGAAAATCACCCATGTTTAAAGAAAATACCTTATGATTCGCCGTTTTCAGTATTATTTATTAAATACAGTATTTATGGTACCTACATGGTATAAAGAAGTTTCAAATTCCTAATTTGTTGAATTGTTGCGCTAGAGCTCGTACAAAAATGGTCTAAAATTTACAACTTTTGCGGCCCCCTATTTCTTAATTTTAGAAGATAAAAAAAATATGTTTGTACTCTACTCGATGAGTTCTAGAGGATGACACCCCACATGCTAGATTAAACTTTTTATTATTTTTTTCAAAATGAAAAGTTTATTGTATGGGGACCGACCCCTTAAATTTTTAACTTTGCTTTATTTTTATTATTTGTTGTTATAGCCGTAATAGACAGCGGAGGCTTAGTAAGTTTGTACTGGACTGTACGTGCTTGTCTGATTTCATGGATTTTAATTTTCTTGCGCGGAACCCTAATTATTTTTCTAAAATAAAAACAGCCTAAGTTACTCCCTAAAACATCAGCTATATGCCGTCAAAATCGGTGAAAATTCGTTGGGCAAGTTTCCTAACTTGACTCAAAGTACCATTTTTTTAATCGGACTGCGCTTTAAAATTCTTCTATACAAACTTTAACATCCCTAGACCTCATTTGAGGCGTAGTTTTGAAAAACTAATAATGAAAAACATTATTACTTACTTAAGCGAGTATTTGTGCTAAGTTTCAAGTGCATTAACCAAATTAATAAGATTTTTCATATAAACTGTATCTCTGTTTTCACGAACACAGATAAAGAATTTCAAAAATCGTCTGGTATGTTTCAATGACTTGACTCAAACATTATTTACACCAATTTTAGAGTTAATCAAGCCCCCAATAAAATCCTCCGCTATAAAATTAACTTTTCACCCCTTAGGGGAAGATTTTTGGAAAACCCTGATACACGTTAGTCTTAATTTTTGGTCTCAAGTATATAAACTGAGTTTTGAGTTAATCGGACCGCGTGTTAAAATTCCTCCATACAAACTTTGACACCCCCAATCCCTCCTTAGGGGGTAGTTTAGGAAAACTAAAAATGATAAACTTTATAATCTACTTAGATGAATATTAACTCAAGGGATAGGATTTTTCATACAAACTTTCATCCCCTATTTTACCCCCTTAGGGATGTAATTTCCAAAAATCCTTCCATAGTGGATGTTTACACTATATAAGGTATCTATGTACAAAATTTCAAGTCTCTAGGTCCATTGGTTTGGGCTGTGCGTTGATATATTAGTCAGTGACTCAGTCAGGACTCTGATTTTTTTATATATATAGATTTACCATGTTATTTTAAGACCACAGACTTCTTATAGGTTTTCCTGTAATCTACAGGTATAGAACTATTTTCTATATTTTTTTCAAAATTTTAGGATCAGTAGTTTCGGAGATAAGGGGGGGGGGGATGGTCAATTTTCGTCTATTTTCTTAAATAACTTTAAAACAATGTATTTTAAAATTATAATAAAAATATATATGAGACCCTCATAGTAAGCCCTTTCATTTGACATGTCACTCGGTACAGTTTACAATATTTTTTTTTAAATTTTCTTATTTCCCCCCTAAAAGTGACTCTCTTATTCAAAATTCATATATTTACTTTAGCTGTACGTGTTTGGGTCACAGAAATCCATATGTGTACCAAATTTTAACTTAATCGGTCCATTAGATTCGGAGCAAATTGGCTGTGACAGACGGACAGACGGACAGACAGACAGACACACGAGTGATCCTATAAGGGTTCCGTTTTTTCCTTTTGAGGTACGGAACCCTAAAAAGCACTTTTACTCACTGTTTTGATGTTTGAAAATGGAACACATCAATGTATTCGACCACAGATTTAGAGTGCATAGGCTAGATACGGCATGTTATTAGATAGTATGAAAACCGAACGTGTCATCTTTTTTATACCTATGATAACTTCACCCCAGCCATTTAGTGGTGTGCTCAAAGTAAACAGAATTGTTTCAATCGCTAAGCGTCACTGAGCTAACAGACTTTTTTTAGTACGAACAGTCGAACATGCAGGGCACGCTTGGTCGTGGCTTGCCGTATCTAGTGTAAGTGTAATCTGTGTATTCGACCTATATTGACGTGTTCTAAATTCTATTTGATTGGTCGACATTTTCGACAAGGAGTTTAGCATTAGAATAAAAACTGTTTTGTGTTCTTTGCTGTCCTTAGTAAATTGGCGCTATTTTGAATACTTTAAGTTGCACGAACACAAAGTTTAGTGTTACTTTAATCTTTAATTTTGTGTTTGTTTAGTGTTGTTCTAAACGATTAAAAATGCATTCTAGTGATGAAGCTGAGTTTATGAAAGAGAGGGCGGCCGATATAGTGGAAAACTTGCTACCCAAAAATTCACGGCTGGTTTACATAAAAGCCAATTTAACTTTCCATTTTCTTCATTATATGTCTATTTTCACTTAAATCATTCTTTTTCTCGTAGTCATGGTATAAAGTATAGTATGCAACTCTTGAATAAAACGGATTTATATCGAGGGCCATGAATCACTCGCATCGCTCAGGATTCGAACACTTGAATCACTCGCTACGCTCGTGATTTAATCATCATGAATCACTCCCTACGGTCGTGATTCAATCGTTACAATCCGTCCTTTATTCACTAATTGCATAATATACTATTTCATCCCCCCATCTCGGAAAGAGTATTTTTGCTCTTCGATATCTGAGTGCAAAAGCCGTTTTTATCCGCTATAAAGTAAATTGAATTTAATATAACATAAAACATTTGAATGACCAACATCAACGAATGATTGAATGAGTGAATTGAGTGAATAATCGAATTGAGTGATTGAGTCGAGTAGTATTTTAATCTGACAACACTGGGATTTTTGTAAACAAACCACAAGTCCCCCTCAAAAATACAAGTATACAGAAATATAAAAATAATTTCAATCGCTTAACAAAAAAAAAAAAAAAAAACTGTTTATGTACCTATCTAATAATCTAATTTATATAATACATATTATTTATTATAACAATCAAAATCTTGCTTTATGTTAACGATTAATCTCATTATAATAGTCACTTCAAAATCAGACGAAATAAATCTTACTGATTAAAGTTTAATTTAAATTTAAATTGTGTCTTAAATCTTGAAACCTCTTGGATGGAACCGCTTTCGTAAACAAGTCAGCTAGTTGATTTTCTGTGGAAATAGATTCTAGCTTTATTATTTTATTAGCGATTTGTTCCCTAATAAAATGGTATTTAATGTCTATGTGTTTTGATTTTTTATGGTGTGTAGGATTATTTGCTATGCAAATGCAACTATTGTTGTCTTCATATATTATAATAGGCTCTTTTATTTGAATTGAAATGCTATTTAGTAATGATTTAATCCAGACTGCTTCTCTTACAGCCTCAAATAAAGCCATATACTCAGCTTCCGTTGAAGAGACGGCGACAGTATTTTGTTTTCGTGTATTCCACGAAATTGTACAATTATCAAAAGCTTTGAATATATAGCCTGTTGTACTTTTTCTGTCGTTTTCATCGCCTCCCCAATCAGAATCTGCATAGCCAGTTATTAATTGCTTATAATCACTTTTATGATAAGTCAATTTTATACCGACTGTACCTTTTATATATCGCAAAAGATGTTTTAAGCATTTCCATAATTCTTCATTATTTTTAGACTGGTATCTACTCAATATACTTATAGGAGCACAAATATCAGGCCGTGTACAAAGCATTGCATACATAAGACACCCAATTGCATTTCTACAGGGTGCTTCATAGTATGTGTCAGAATTTAAATTCAAATAATTTAATTTACAAGGTAAAGGTGATTTAGAAGGGTTGCAATCACTCATAGAAAATCTATTTAAAACATTTTGTAGGTATGTAGATTGGTCTAAAGAGATAGTATTATTTGACCTTTCGATTCTGATGCCAAGGAATAATTTTATTTCTTTTAAATCAGTCATTTCAAATTTTTGCATAAGACTGTTCTTATAAACTTGTAATGTATCAATATTTTTAGTGGAAATTATTAAATCATCTACATACAATACTATATAAACATTTTTATCTATACCATTTTTATCTAACACATATAGACAAGGATCTACTTCCGAGTTTTTAAAACCCATAGCTTTAAGAACGAGATCCAAACGTTCGAACCAACATCTGGAAGACTGCTTTAGACCATACAATGCTTTGTTTAGTTTGCAGACATGATTATCTTTAGCTAAAATGCCTTCTGGTACCTCCATATAAATATTTTCTTTTAGTATTCCATTAAGGAATGCCGTTTTAACATCCATATGGTGTACGTGTAAATCAAATTGATTAGCTAAAGCTAAAATGAATCTAAATGTAGATATCCGAGCTACTGGTGCGAAAGTTTCGTTATAATCGTGCAAGTACTCTTGAGTAAAACCTCGAGCAACCAAGCGAGCCTTATAACGTACTGGTTCGCCTAATTCATTGTTTTTAATAGTAAATACCCATTTGCAACTTATGATATTGACATCTTTAGGTTTTTCTACTAAAGTCCACGTTTGGTTGTTTCGAAGGGACTCAATTTCACTCTGTACAGCTTTTAACCATTTGTCAGAATCATTTCTATCAAATATATTCTTAAATGACGATGGCAATGATTGCACAGTAATCAACGATAAAAATAAATCAGGATCATGCATCTGTTGATAATTTTTCGGGGGTAAATTGAGAATTCTTTCACTTCGCCTTAATGTATTAGGTTGACTTCCTAATGACGAATTTTCGGTCATAGAATCTTGAGGTTGATTTTCTATTAGTTTTGCCGAATCATTGTCAGGCTTACTAATTTTTGAGGGTATCACAATGTTGTCACTACTGCTACGTGTTGGACGCGATTGTGTAAAATTTAACTCATCGAATATGACATCACGAGCTATGAATACTTCATTATTTTCTACATTAAATAACCTATAACCATTTGCATCGTAGCCAACTAATATTGACTTAAAAGATTTTTGATCAAATTTAGTTTTTCTAGTTTTATTAAGAACGTATGCAGTAGATCCAAACATTTTTAAATTATTTATTTTCGGTTTTTTACCATGCCACATTTCGTATGGTGTTTTATTTATCAGAGCTTTAGTGGGTAAAATATTAGTCAAATAAGTAGCTGTTAAAACAGCTTCACCCCAATATATTTTATCTAATTTCGCACTTGTAACCAATGTTCGAGCCATTTCTGTTAACGTACGATTCATCCTCTCTGATACATCATTTTGCTGTGGAGTGTAAGGTACCGTTAAATGATACATTATCCCCTTTTCAACACAAAATTCTTTGAACACGTTAGAAAGATATTCTCGGCCATTATCGCAGTATAGATTAACAACCTTAGAATTAAATAAGTTTTCACTCTTAGCCACAAAATCCTTAAAACATTTAAATACCTCTGACTTAGAATGCATTAAACATGTGACTGTATAATGAGTAAAATCATCAACGAAAGTAGTAAAATAATTTTTATCATCAAATGTGGGTGGTGTTATAGGACCGCAAACATCAGAATGAACAATAAAAAGTGGTCTGTTGTTATTGGTTTTCTCTTTTGACTTAGCAAAGGGTAGTCGTGATTGTTTACCAAGTATACAAGACTCACATAACTCATCACTAGGAATTACATCATTGATAATATGATTATCCTGAATTAGGTTTTTTAAAATATTAAATTTTTGTTTATTCAAATGACCGAGGCGTTTGTGCCATAAATCATAAGGTTTAGAAGTCTCAGATAAATTTAAATTACATTGAGATCGCAGTACTTTAAAATTTAACTTAAAAAGGTTATTACTACTTACACCGGACACTAAGCTTTTGTTGTTCTTGTAAATATGAACTTCGTTATTATTAAAAATAACCGACATACCTGCTTCTTGAATACGATTTACCGATAGTAAATTATATGGCACATCTGGTGAATATAGAATATTATCGATTGATCCTTGAAAACCTAGATTACTAGTAACGTTTATTTGTCCTTTACCAAAAGCGGGAATGTTAGTGCTGTTTTTAGCTACCCCAATTTTCAGCGGAGTAGGTAACTCTAAGTATGAAGAGAAAAAATCCTTTGTATTAACAATGTGGTCAGTTGCGCCCGAATCTAAAATAAAAGTAATTGTATCATTACTAGAATTAGGATGCGAATTAAGTGACTTACATGTTGTAAACATAAAAGCGAAACTGTCCTCATCATTGCTGGAAATCTGCATTGTATTTGCAGATGGTGTCTGGTTACTACTGCTGCTTTCTTGCTTAATTTTCTTATAGAAATGGCAATCCTTCTTGACATGATTTCGTCGACCGCAATGATCACAACCCAGCCAACACAGATTAGCTGAATAAATTTTGCGTAAAAGCAATTCTTTTGACTTTAAGCTGGATGAAGTATTTGTATAACTTCTGTGTAAGCGCTTATACAGATGATATTCAAGCAATTTGGGCACAAAATATCTTGCTTCAATTTGGATAACATTTGATTAATAGCCACATAGCAGCTGAATAAATGTACAACACACTGAATATCTTCTGCATAAATTCTGATTTTTCTTTAGTCCAGAAATTATACATATTTTATGCAGTTGTTAATATGTGAGTTCAGATATTCAAATGATATTCAAAATTCCGATCTCAGGAGTAGTTTTACAAAGAAATTATGCAAGTAAAAAAAGTATAAATGTATTTTTCATTGTGACGAAATTATTTTGTGTTACTTAGTTCAAAAAATTGTACGTCTTCAAAAATTTGGTAAGTAAATTGTTTCATACATTTTAAGTAAGTTTAAGGTGAATTATATAAACGCATGGCACTTTACTGTGAATTATCAATATGATTATTGTACATTTTTTGAGCGCCTTAAGATAAAGCTACAATTTAAAAGGTAAACAAATGTGAAATAATATTTAAATTAAATTATCTTTACTTTTTATCAAATTTCAGTCCCAGCAAATAATGAGAATCAAATTTTGTATAACTGCTAATGTTTCCTACTCACTAAACAAAGTGTTTCATAAGATAAATGTTGAGGATTTTTATAAAAAGAGGTTATGTCGAACGTTAGTTAATGGCGGACGGCCAATTTGAATAAAAGTGTCTATTTCAGTTATTATTTTGCTTATTTCTGCATAATAGTTCACATACGACTACATGTACAGAAATTATTTGGTTTAAAGTACAATAATTATACATTTCTCAGAGAAAGGTCTTAAATTACATAATGCAGTATACTCTTATTCAGCTTTTTAGGGTTCTTTTTTATAGAAAATAAATCCATGAATATTTGAGGTTTATGGGACCTATACTAATGTAGGTAGGACCCACTATTCGGTATTTAAAGTTATCTACATTACAATTTTACAAATGTTTATATTACCAACTAAAATATACATAATTATAAACACACAGCACATTGTAGGTAGTCGCAACCAAAAGTATCGCGCTTCCTTTCCCACCACAACGCTTCAAATGGGCGTTCGGCTAAACTCTGCTTACGATCGGTTTGCGCTCGGCCACGCTCGCTGCGTTGTTGCTCATTCCAAATTGTAACTTTAAGTAGAGAGGTCCCCGTTATCGTAGCTTCCTTGTCGCGCTCGTGTAGTCAATAAGTAAGATACTAACGTAAACATCGAGATTTATTATATAAAGTTAGTATTTATAATAGTGTTGTTGTTGTTTGTAATAGTGTTGTAGTATTTTTGAAGTGTTATAGAAAAATTATATATTTTTTTCAGAAACATGTCAACAGTGCCCGCTTCTTGGGAGAACAATGAAAAGTTATACTGGCCAAAAAAAAATGGCGAGCTACTTCGCAAGAACCCTGCAATCCTACCACAGCCGGACTGGAACACCTACACTGTACATTAAAACGCAATCATTTCAAAACTTTTGAAAAAGCTTAGGAAGAATTATCTCAAATGTTGAATAGAACTGATACGGATGATACGGATTACGAACAACAACAAGATCCACGCGTTAATACTTCTTCTTGTATTTCACAAAATAAAGATTTTAATTCGATGGCAAAATATTTTTACTCACTGCCCATTCTCTGAGGTTATTGCGAAAATCAGAATTTTTATTAAATTCCGAGTTTTCTTCTAAATCAGTAGAACTTGAATCACTATCAAATTGTACAGTCTGTGATTGAGATGCAAAGTTGTCACACATATAACTCTCGTTATCTGCACCTAAAGTTGGACCCGGTCTATTTGTTTGAATCACTAATCCTGATGGTGATGCACAATCATCGTGTACAGAACCCTCTTCAACTGTATTGGTCGCACTTGACCCGGGCCTATTTGTATCAGTTGTCAAACCCTTTTCTATTACTGCACAGATTTTTTATCTTTACATACTCTCATGAACACTTTCTTCTTATTCCTCCCGTTCTCTTTCTTTTTTCCATGAATCATTTACGCTTTTGTTATTATTTTTCTGAGGAGGCATATTGTTGATGAAGCATTAATCAGTTTTGTCACAAAATGGTGAAATATCTGGATATAAACATACGATATCTTGAACTAATCAGTTATTTGCTGCTTAAGATACCCACATTTGTAACTGATATTGTTTTAAGCTGAACATAAAGACAATTGTACGCTTATAGCGCTATAAGTTAGGAAAAACAATGAGTTTATTTTCAATTATGCAGAAGTCAGCTGTGTAAAGATGAAAAAATGTAAAATATTCAGCATCTGAATAAATTAGTACCATTTCGTACACTAAGCAGCTTAAAGAAAATATTTCGTCTAATAATCAGCGTTTTGCTGTTTAACTGCTTTTCTTAAATATGTTATACAGGACAATGCAAAAATTTCAGCTGCTGTGCAGATAATAGCTGTTTCAATTACTTTTATTTGAATATCGCTTGTTTAGCAGATTCTACTCTTGATTACTATTCAGCTTAAAAAAATACCGAGAACTTTATACAGAATTTAGTAAGCTTACAACATTATTTTAATTTAAGAACTCTCTTATTCAAAATAAAGCCACAACATCAGCTGTAATACAAAAGTAATAAAGCTTGACACTGCTTATTGTGGTATATTTTTGCTACTATCTGGCTTATGTGTTGGCTGGGATATAACTTCGAAATCTTATGCATTGTGTTTCCAGGATGTGGCTTCTTATATCGAGTACTATTGCGGAACTTTTTCCTATCAAATCCAGATCTTGACGTAGGAAATTTCTCTGCAGATGCATGTAATACTTTCAGTTCGGTAGTAGTATCAGCTTTTAATTTCACTTCGTGATCTAACAGACGTGTCTTAACAAACGCTAGATTTAATTGTTCTTCTCCTAATGTTTCTAATGCCGTTATAACGCCGTCGTAGGAAGTAGGTAAGGTTAACAATAAATGTGATACTTTGTCCATCTCATCTAATTTTGCACCAGCCGAAATTAGTTCCGTAATTATATTGTCGAAATTATTGAAGTGCTGGAATAACGTCACATCCGGTTGCAATTTTAAATTTAGTAATTGTTTTCGCAGTGCCAATTGTGTAGCTAAGCTCCTCCTTTCGTAAATTTTATCCAAATCATCCATCACGGATTTTGCCGTAGCAGAACCTTTTGCAAAATTCAAAAATGCATCACCTAAATATTCCACTATCGTACCTTTTGCCAGCATATTTTTCTTATTCCATTCTTCATCTGGGTTAGATGGCGGTAGTTCATCAATCACACTCAACACTTGCATTTCTCCTAAAAGGGATCTAACGCGAAATTTCCACGTGCTATATCGTTCACCGTTAAATTGTGTAATGTTTCTTTTACTTCGCGACTCCATGTTAAAATTATTATATTTTTTTTTTTTTAACGAACTAACAGTTGATTAATTTTTGAACACTAATATAATCTTAACACTGTATCACTACGTAGCCTGGGCCCATAACCTGTTGGAAAATGGGTCGCAGGAGGAAAGAAAAAAACGTGTGCACTGTTCGACGGTCCGATTTAATATAACAGAAAACATTTGAATGACCAACATCAACGAATGATTGAATGAGTGAATTGAGTGAATAATCGAATTGAGTGATTGAGTCGAGTAGTATTTTAATCTGACAACACTGGGATTTTTGTAATATTCCAACAGAACAGCGTGTGCACTAAGTTTATGAATTCAAAACATCATTAAACCTATTTACTTCTCCCTCCGTGGTGCCCAATTTATCATACAACTTTTTTTAATTTGTTAAAAACTCAGACTCGGAACCTTCTAGGTGTACTTTTTTTTCATTTGCTTTGCGCGCGCTATTTTATTTTCACGTCATATTGTTAAAACAAGGTTAAAACCTTATGAAGATGTTGATAGGATACATTGTTGATAGGCATAATTATGCATGCATATCAATTTTATTAATTTATCTACTACAATACTAGATTAAATCAAATATTTTACATAATATTGGTTACATCGTTCATATTGAAAATATAGATGTGAGAACAATGTAGAAAGACGTGCACGTTAAAAGCGTCCGTAATGAAAAAGATAAAAACTAAAAACAACTAAATTAAAAATAAGCCGTGGCAGCTAAGAGACGACCAGTCCCAACTGACGGCGCCCGTTCACGAACATGATGCATGGATCAGCACCAATTAGCTCAACCATTTTGAAGGGAACTTAATGATCCAACACACACGCCACCACCAGCGAGACATTTGAGTGAGCATGACATACTCTCAACCGCCAGGGCACATTCAAGTCAGTGAAAGACGAACCCAGTAAAAGGTAGCTTTATATTAGCTACATAGTGCTCACACATGTGCTATGCAATTATACAATATTAAGAGATTGAATTTACACAATGCAAAGAAAATTTTCTCTTTTCTTGATCTTCAGCAGCTCCAACAATATTTCCGAATGCTAATCAATTAGTTTAAGCGTTCTTGTGGAGCAGGACCAACCAGCATTTAGCCAAGCATTTTTGTCAGCAATGTAATCTCCCAACTTATAATATGCCTGGCTGCATAGTGTGCGTTTTATACATGATTTAAATTTCGTTTCATTTAACTGGAGTATACTACCACTGAGAACTAGCAGACCAACTCGTTTCACCTGTGGAGACACCATACTTCGAATGGGTACTAAAACTGACCATTTCTCTTATCGTTTTATTTTTGCAACAATGTTGCGCGCATCATAGCTCTGAAATGCAACCAGTGAGAGCCGGCAGACCAACTTTTTTCATCTGCGGAGACGCCATACTTTGAATGTGTACCAAAACTGACCATTTCCCTGATCGTTTTTTTTTCGTAACAATGACGCCTCTTATAAGCGCTATAACTCGAAGTTGCAACCACTCAGAGCAGGCAGACCGACGTCATTCACATTAGGGGACTACTCTAGAACGCATCGAAGTAAATCTAACCGTATCCATGATCGTTACGAAAAATCCTGTGACCTCTTAGTCTATACCTACTCTTTACGTAACAGGTTGTTCTTATTATTGGTATAAACGGAGCATGTCGAACTAATAAACTAACACAACTTAATGTCAAAAACATTAAGAAACATGACTTACTATTAATTAATTTACCTAAACTTCATCATTCGCAAGAAATACGTAACAATTGTTGAGAAATATCAAGCCTTACGCCCGCCTAACACTCCAATCAATCGATTTTTTCTACAATATCGCAACGGAAAGTGTGTTAGACAGCCTATGGGTGCTAATAACATTGGCTGTATCCCACGAGAAATAGCAACATTTCTTGAACTTCCAGAACCCCTGTTGTACACGGGTCATTGTTTCCGACGAACTTCAGCCACACTTTAGGCCGATTCAGGAGCTGATATGGAGTCTGGAAGTCTAATGCAGTTGTAGAGGGATACATAGAGGATTCCATCCAATATAAGTCTAAAATATGTAAAGGTATCGTAGGAGCCATTACACTGAAAGAGCGTCTGTCAGATCCTTGGACTGGCCCTTCTTCTACATCAAAAATGAGCCGTTACGAAACACCTAACCATCGCCCTCTCTCGCCAACATTTACGGCAAAGGAATCCGATGAATCAGTACAACTAATGACAGATAGTTTACCGAAAAACAGTGCAGAAGTCACTAACACCAACATTACAGTACCTAACAAAAATATTACATTCAACCATAGACTTATAAAAAAAGATGGACTCCGCGCCACGCATATCGAAAGTGAAGCACAGTAAGTATGCCGGACCGTTTGTACAAACACGCCTCGCGCACACATTTACATCATAGTATGCCGACCGGCCGCCATTACGTGACACGAGCGACGCGACGGCGTCTTTGCAGGTACTCAAATCATGCACACATAGATCGGCACAGTGCTTCACTTTCGATATGCGCGGCGCGGAGTCCATCTTTTTTTAGTAACTATAGCAACGTTACTTTCAATTTTTCTTAATTATACCTAAGTATTATTTGATAAAATTTTAAGATTATTCTGTAATACTTACTTACCTATTATAATGTAGCAGATAAAACCTAAACTGAAATAAAAGTATCTTGTGATTGTCAATTTTTTTTTGCATTTAGTCATTTCCTCGCTGAGGTGGGATGAAGAGTTACGTGTTGCACTCGAGTGCAAAGATTTTTCACCTCATGCTCTTTTGATTCCCTCGCTAACGCTCAGGATTCTAACCTAGAATCACTCGCTGCCGCTCGTGATTCAATTTTAGAATCATTCGCTTGCTCGGTCATCAAAATTGAGCACGCGGTTAAAAAGCAACTTTGCACTCTTATACAAGAGTGCAAAGTTGCTTTTTAACCGCGCAAATAACTATTGTCTCACACTCGCAGCAAAATCGAATTTTGCTCTTGTCAGCAAAACCTATTTGTTTGAGGTGCGGAGGTGAAAATGTATTTTCACTTCAGCACAAACAAGTAGGTGAAACAAAGTAACTTTTTATTATTGCCGAGAACAGTGCTTTTTTTTTTTTGAGGGTGGGAAATCATCAAATAACTTCTCCCGCTCTGGGTGGAGCGGAAGGGCGTGTCAGACTTTTACTGACTAAAACCCACCCGTGTTCCTTCAGTTGCCTATGCCAGGGCCGCGGTATCTTTCCAGGCCATGGTGCGGAGCGAGAGTGCATGGGAGGCCGTCACCTCCTTCTGCGAAGCAGTGATGCTCGCGAAGGAGGAGGCGGAACGCGTGAGGGAGAGGCAGCCTCACGCCCTCAGTCGCCGCAGGAGACGCCCTGGGCGGCGGGAATCGCGGGGCGATTTCCGGCCACCATAGGCGCGGGCCTGCGGACGGTGAGCAGCGGGTAGCTCGCCGTCCGGTAAGGACCAGCCGGTCGATTCTGTAAAAATCTCACCGTGAAACTTAGGTGAAGTGAGTTTGTTTTTGGCTAGGAATTGACACTATTGACAGTTCACTCCACGCTCACTTCACCTAAGTTTTCAGGGTGAGATGGTTACAGAATCGCACTGCTGGCCCGAGTCGACGGCGCGTTGTGTTCCACGCGCGCCTCAAAGAGATGTCAGCAAGTGACGGGGCCCAATAGGGCCGACGCCGCTGGGGTCGCGGGTTGTCTGAAAGGGTTACCGCGGCCCTGGCATAGGCAACTGAAGGAACACGGGTGGGTTTTAGTCAGTAAAAGTCTGACACGCCCTTCCGCTCCACCCAGAGCGGGAGAAGTTATTTGATGATTTCCCACCCTCAAAAAAAAAAAAAAAAAAAAAAAAAAAGGGCCGCGGTATCTTCTTAAAACTACCCGCGACCCCAGCGGCTGACATCTGTTTGAGGCGCGCGTGGAACACAAGGTGCCATCGACTCGGGCCTGGGGGCTTACTCCCTAAGTCCGTCCGTCTTTCCGTCCGTCCGTTCATCCGTCCGTCTGACATTACAATCCATGAAAACAAGTGTTTAAGTTAAATTTTTCGGACGGTCAAAAACACATCGGGAGTGGACAACTGGCAAATCATGTTGCCATTCATACTTCGTTCGGGTCCCAAACCAATCATCCATCCGTAGGTGATACGGAGTAGGAAACGCCCGTAACAAGGGCCGAAACTACGGCCTTCGTGCTTAGGGAGTAGACCCCCTGGTCCTTACCGGACGGCGAGCTACCCGCTACTCACCGTCCGCAGGCCCGCGCCTACGGTGGCCGGAAATCGCCCCGCGATTCCCGCCGCCAAGGGCGTCTCCTGCGGCGACTGAGGGCGTGAGGCTGCCTCTCCCTCACGCATTCCGCCTCCTCCTTCGCGAGCATCATTGCTTCGCAGAAGGAGGTGACGGCCTCCCATGCACTCTCGCTCCGCACCATGGCCTGAAGCAGGCTCAGACGCGAGAGATCGCCGCCGCCGATCGCCTCCGTGAGAACACGGCGGTGCTCTGCCCAAGCCGGGCAGACCTCCACTATATGCTCCACCGTGTCCTCCGGGCGATCCACACAATGGTGACACCCGGGCGTTTCCTCCCGCCTTATGCGAAACAGGAACCTCCCGAAACAGCCGTGTCCGCAATTGTGGCGTGCCCGCCGAGAACAGTGCTGGATATACTCACAAAATAAGGAAGATTTGATCTTCACTTTATTCTGTCACTTTCACTTTGATACGAAAAAAGATTTTCAAAAAAGAAACAAACAATAAAATGTTCGGATACACATATAACCGTAAAATTGCAAATCATCTGATAATTTATGGTTTTAAAAGACATGGCTAAATGGAAGTATGGGCGACTGCCCTAGCAGTGTATTAAAATTGTACCTAGTAATATGTAAAGCTAAATAGCTGAATTCTAGTATTTCTTATAGTCCAGTAAAAATAGTGTTTGAGATTGCATTAAAGACACTTTAGTAAATTGGTTTTGAAATAATAGTATAGTTATTTACGTATGCATTCGTGGCAATTTTGTGCTCATATGGTCAGAGGAACCTCAGAAATACCTAAAGTTGTGTTTTTACTGTTTATCGTTAAACAAAAAACACACTTTAGGTGAAAAGTAAGATTATCGTCTACAGCCAGCCTAAAATTATAGTACATAAGTAATCCCTCGGTTTGGGTACAAAATTCTTAACATTACGAGATTTTTTCTTTCATGGTGTGATAAATGAGACTTAAAAAATCGCACTTTCGGGGATTTTTCTGTTTATACATTCCAAACGTTAGCCTCGAACCTATGTTCAGTTTTCACCTTGGTGACTTCTCAGGAACATAGTTAAAAAGTGTTTTATCATGTTTTGTATATTGTACATAAAAGACACTTGAAATATTTTTTAGGCTGTGCATTAACATTTTCATTCTTCATATGTAAGTGTCATAATCCCCTGATTAAGTGATAAGGATTCTTCGCAAAATGCATAAAACCTAAATTACCTACACAATATAAAATGAAAACCTTGACCGAGCGAGCGCCTTGCATCCCCCGCGTCGGTGTGCGAGAGGGACGAAGTTATCGGATGTGAAAAGATGGAGCTATTGTTTAACTGCTCAAATAATTACTGAAAATTTTCTTCTCATTACGCAATGAGATTGTTTACGATGCGCCCGGATTTTGGTACTTATTTATTATGTCTTGCGTAATATGCGGAAAGTCCTAAGATAATGATTCTGTCACCGTTGGCAGTAAAGGTTTTAAAACTCTATGTTTTAGTGAGCTTCGAAAAGACAATTTATTTCATTTCTCGGATAATGTGCCAATGATTTTACATACAAATTGCCGAAAACAGTAGTATACAAATCAAAAATGCGAAAGGTATAATACCATGCCTACTCTGCAATCTACCCACTCGCGCGACAATTGCACGAAACTGTACCGGAACGAAAAGCCAGTATTGTCCGACTACACGAAATTGACGTTGTTGTTGTTACGTCAGCAAAGAGAAAAATCTGAAATTATTCTATTGTTAGGATTTTAATAAACTCAGTACACAGTTATACCTATGCGATATAATAAATGCGCTTTACATCAGGATAAGCGCATTTTTTCTATCAACTACCGCCTTCTGGTTCGAATCATGTAAGGTAAACGCGGGTGAAGTCGACAGTGACCCAGTAGTCGTCTAATTATCTAAAAACATCAATATCTTTTTCTACTAAACACAATGATGTTAATAGTACTAGATCAGTAGTGTACGGCGCCGAAGCGTTACTACATCGTATATGTCCGCAGGCATATCCGAGTTCAGTTGTCAGCTTGACGTCAAGTGAGCAATTGCTTAGCGATAAAAATATCAAAATAGTGAAATGTGCGATTAAAATTTGTATGTCACGGTCTGAAAAGATTACTAAGGCAAGTGGTAATACATTTCACAAGTAACTTTGCTGAATTTTGTTCAGATTATCCAAAAATTTATCAAACATTGTTTTTGCCATCAGTGTTCTGATGTTGTGGACTTTTGGGAGTTTAGTGAATGACGAATGTATGTTCCTGTAAGTCTAAATTATTATTGTAGTCTGTTTGGATTAAACATACTGTACAGTACCCAAACACTCACTGAATGGAAAAGTACCCAAACAGTCACTGAATACAAAAGTAACACATGTCACGTGTAAGTATGTCAAAGGTTTTAACCTAATATATCACTACATCGTCCACCAAAATTAATTTTATTAGCAATAAATAATCTTATATGTAATGACTAATGACTATGAGTTTATATTTTTAAATGAAAAATAATAGATTGTTTATGATCACATTGTGTTATATAGTGGTGTGCTGTGCGAAAATAAACCGGTTCATTTTCAATTAAAGTAAACTAGCTGCGCCCTACGGTTTTACCCGCGTAGACCGGGATAAAAGTAACCTTATGATCACATTGTGTTATATAGTGGTGTGCTGTGCGAAAATAAACCGGTTCATTTTCAATTAAAGTAAACTAGCTGCGCCCTGCGGTTTTACCCGCGTAGACCGGGATAAAAGTAACCTATGTGTTAATCTGGGGTATAAGCTATCTACTTACCAAAATCCCAAATCGGTCCAGCCGTTTGAGCGTGAAGAAGTAACAAACAAACAAACACACGCACTTACAAACTTTCGCCTTTATAATATTAGTGTGATGTGATTACTGTGATTAGTAATCGATTATTAAATCGAATTGTTAAACTACGATCAAATACAAGTTAGTTTATAAATCCAAGATACGTTTCAGAATTTTTAAGATTGACAAACTTATTAACTCAGTAGTGAAACCCAGAACAGTCGTCGTAATTTCTTTTAAATGACGTACTTTTTTAGGGTTCCGTACCTCAAAAGGAAAAACGGAACCCTTATAGTATCACTTCGTTGTCCGTCTGTCTGTCTGACTGTCTGTCAAGACCTTTTTTATCAGGAACGCGTGGAGGTATCAAGTTAAAATGAATATCAAATACGTAAGTCGTCTATGATGCTTTGGAGCTCTAAAAAAATCAGGCTTCTAAGTCTACGCCGTAAAAAAATACGGCCATTCATGCAACATATTTTGATACTCGCAAGTAAATCAAAACCTATAGGGTACTTACCGCTGACCTAGAATCATGAAATTTGGCAAGAAGCAAGGTCTTACAGCACAAGTAAAGGAAAAAGTCTGAAAACCGTTATTTTGTCATTTTATCGCATAAACATTTTTTTTTTGGGATTTCTTGTTTTTCAGCTACAAATGTTAAGTTTGTTTTTGGATACATTATTTTCAATTACGGAGACCTTCATTTTGCGTGGCCCACACGCGCTTGGCCGGTTTTTATTACTATTAAAATGGATCGAAACAGATAAACTATAGTAATTTACGTTATTTAATTTTCATCGCAACGTATGTACATTCATCATAAACGCGTCAATAGGTGCAGTACTAGACAGAGTGATCTCTTATTTGTTTTCCAGGGTACCTAAAGATCAGAAGCACATGGAAATATTCCATATTACAATCTTTCATTATAATTGATTCAATGAAAACCTTCATTAAATTCTTGGGAAATGATGTTGATCGTTGGCAACTCTGGCCGTTTTTCGGGTAACAATGTCTTGTCTCATTTCAACGTAATTAGTTTGACGGTAGAAGAAGTGAGACAAACATAGATTATTTTGACAGATTGACAAATTTATGTATCCGTTTCAAAGCTACGTGTTTAAACTCGTACAAGTCGGTAAGTCGGTACGTTTTTCTGAATTATTTTGTAGGACGCTGCGCCTCTAGTATTATAATACCTCATTGACTAAACATTAAACTTGCCGATTTTATGGCAACCTATTCTTGGTAACATATTGCAACGTCTGAAATATTTTACTTGAAAAGTGTGTCCGACAAAAATTTAATTTTTTTGCAAGTTCAGCTGCTAAATGTGAAGTCGGCACGTAGTTTTGTTTTTCGATTTGTGAAACTTCAGTTGGGTCTACGCTAAGTCTGATTATTTGATGAATTAGTTAAGTTAATTTGCTAACGATAGGAGTAACTAAATAAATAAATAAATAAATAAATAAATAAATAAATAAACTTGAAATTTGGAACACTTTAATCACAAAAGTATTTTTTTTCGAACGTGACATCTATTGGTACCTAAAAATTCCTACTTGACCCAGATCTCGTCATTTAATAGTTGCCTCTAAACCCGCCAAATTCTAGGTATTTTAGTGTTTTATGCCACAAAATGCGAATAATAACTATTATTGTGACCGCAACATAGTTGTTAACGCTTTTGTACACACAACATTAAATAAATTTTTAGAAAATTACATTTTGCAGTAGTAAACTACTTAATACATTTACGGTTTAGTTTAAGTCATAATGAATTTGCTTCCTAAGATAAATTTATGGGTAATAAAGGGTGTGCAAGTTGTTAGAATGATTAGCACCACTGGGCCAAACTGGTCCACTGGATCCGGCGGGTCCTTCACATGCCCTAATCTTGTTGATTCTGGAAAGAAGCCAGTTGATTCCAAAGAGAAAATTATTAAGAACATGTCATGCGTTGAGCCACATTGTTCCAGCGTATATCTTCGGCAAAACCGAAATATAGCAAATAAAATCGTTACCTATGTCGGAGGGCAACCCGGAAGGCACACAGACTGTCGCAAAAGCTTTGGCAAAAACAGAAGCGTCTGGCAAGGAAGCAAGTGAATTCTTAACACGTTTTTACAGTGACCAGGTAAAATATTATTATATTATAATAGCAGGTCACGTTACTACAAACTGTAAAATTTTCTCATTCAATTTTGAACTTAACCTTCAACAATTGCTCAGGTGCTGGTAAAACTGCAGGCATACCAGGCCTGGGCTTCGGCCCGTAATGACAGGTGCGACTGTCAACGTGCTCGCGCGATGTTAAAAGAGCGTTAAATTCTCCCGCCAAGTATTGCGAACGGGTGTTACGGAAGGCGCGTTTTGACCATGTTGGACGAATTGAGGCCAAGTTGGCATCCTTTCTGGTAGCAAGGAGTTCTGATCGCTGTCTAAATCGGTCTAGACAAATTTCTGCCATTTGCTGCCTCTTATGCTTAAGTCTGATGGAACGCTGGCTCATCCCGCGCAAGAAAGTGCAAACTTATTAGCCTTTATCTTTGCCGAAAATTCACGCCTTGATGCGGCCTCTAACATACCCCACTGTAGTTCCACAATGCCGGAGATGGCAATCTGGTCAAATTCAATGCTCTGAAAACAAAGGCGTCTCTTTTCACTGCCAAAAGGAGTCAGTTTCAGTTATCTCCTACTTTCCGAGGAGCATCTGTACTAGTTACCGACCGCCTAGAGCTTTTGGGCATGGAGTTGACGTCTGATCGGCTCAACCATCGAGTCAAAAGCACAGACTTAATTCCGGACAAAAACTGATTCTGTTATTCTGATCGCACATATTTTTTTGCCAGACGTCTCTTAAAACTTTTAAGCAAAAATATGTTACAATTTAATTAACCTTGCTGTTTTTATTACCTCCTGCTCTGACCTTTAGTAAATCTTAGCATTCAGTCTTCTACCTACCTTTTGTTTCTTAGACTCTTAACAAACACGTACAGTATGTTCAAGGTCTGAGAGTTCACATTAACACAAAAAATTGAACACGACTGGGTCCTTTTGACGAGTAATAGTACAAATCCGACGACTATTGGTACAAATCGCCCTTTTTTTTAACTATCTAAAGTACCTATTAGTCTCTTTTTGCATGGAACATTTGTTCCATTCTGTATCTGAGAAGGACGTTGTTAGCTGCGCTACAGTTTATACTTTTGCAGCTATCATCGTTTTACTTGTGTACCTAGGTACTTCTTGTGTTATTGTTCCAAAATATTTTTTTTTTATTTTGCTGATATTAATATTTTGCCTAGAAGCAGGTACACGCGGCTACACATCAAGCTATACATTTCCAGTTTACACTGACCACTCATTGTTAGGAAATCCTATACAATGCGAGATCAGCATATACTGGAAATGTATAGCTTGATCTGTAGCCGTGCGTACTATTTCATTTTAAAACACCACATCTTTGTTTACTCATGTGGTCTAATTACACGAATCCAAAATAAAATTTATGTAATAGACGCGGCCGCTTGATGCATCGCGACGCCGCCGCCGCCACCCGCCCGCCGCGCGCCGCCCGCTCGCACCCTCTCGCGAGTGTTTCATTTTCATTTAATTATTAGAAATGCTTTAGAGATATTCAGGGGATTTTTTCCAATTTGAGTAGACAAAAATTTTTGGTAGTAAGATTCATAAAAATATCCTGGGTGTCTTTAATGTACAAGGGTTAAATACAAATTTAACTTAACGAAAAAAAAAGTATAATAGTCACATTGGTGATAATTTACCTAGTTATTTGTAGTAACTATTTAAATACTTTGACAAAATTTCACTCTCTAGGTAAGTACTGTTTTGAAGTTATCATTTATTTTATATAAAATAGTCAATATGGTACTTAATATGTTGATTTTGACCGGGGATAATTATTTCCATAATTAAAACTTTTGAAAAGGAGCAGTCATGTACAAAATCACCAGTGGTCCATTTTTTGTTCCCACTTAAATTTAATGTTATTGCTATAATTGCTAATAACTCAATATATATAAAAAAAAAATCGGGGATTACTGTCAATTTATGTATTTCAGCTATTTATATATTTAATTCTGAATTATCACCCAAAGAGCATTTATTGCAATCTACTCCATACAAATCGATCTATTTTTACTGGACTATTATTAAAATAGTTATATTATGAACTCTATCCATACTAATATTATAAATTCGAAAGTAACTCTGTCTGTCTGTCTGTCTGTCTGTCTGTCTGTTACCTTTTCACGCCTAAACCACTGAACGGATTTCGATAAAATTTGGCAAGGCTATAGATGGTATCCTAGGGACGGACATAGGCTACTTTTTTTTTCAAAAATAATCATACAGGGGGTGATATAGGGGATGAAAGTTTGTATGGGAAACTCAGTATTTCTTAAGTTAGGGATGTGAAAATTAAAATGTATGCTTTTGATAGGAAATAAAGAAATATGCGGTTCAGCGTTTTTGAAAAATCATCCCCTAAGGGGGTAAAATAGGGGTTGACTTTAAAATTTACAAAACTGCATGGATTTCGACATTTGGCAAGGCTTTATATAGCATCCTGAGGAAGGCCATAGGATACTATTTTTTTCAAAAACAATACTAAAGGGGGTGATATAGGGGATGAAAGTTTGTAAGAGAAACCCAGTATTTCTTAAGTTAGGGATAACAAATTTATGCTATTGGTAGGAAATTGCTACTTTTGGTCTTAAAAAATAATCCTACAGGAGGTGATATAGGGGATAAAAGTTTGTAAGGGAAACCCAGTATTTCTTAAGTTAGGGATGACAAATTTATGCTATTGGTAGGAAATTAAGAAATATGCGGTTCAGCGTTTTTGAAAAATCATGCCCTAAGGGGGTAAAATAGGGGTTGATTTTAAAATTTACAAAACTGCACGGATTTCGATAAAATTTGGTAAGGCTTTATATAGCATCCTGGGGAAGGACACAGGCTACTTTTGGTCTTAAAAAATAATCCTACAGGGGGTGATATAGGGGATGAAAGTTTGTAAGGGAAACCCAGTATTTCTTAAGTTAGGGATAACAAATTTATGCTATTGGTAGGAAATTAAGAAATATGCGGTTCAGCGTTTTTGAAAAATCATACCCTAATGGGGTAAAATCGGGGTTGATTTTAAAATTTACAAAACTGCACGGATTTCGACAAAATTTGGCAAGGATTTATATAGCATCCTGGGAAAGGACATTGGATACTAATTTCTTCAAAAATAATAGTTTAGGGGGTGATATAGGGGATGAAAGTTTGTAAGGGAAACCCAGTATTTCTTAAGTTAGGCATAACAAATTTATGCTATTGGTAAGAAGTTAAGAAATATGCGGGTCAGCGTTTTTTAAAAATCATCCCCTAAGTGGGTAAAATAGGGCTTGATTTTAAAATTTACAAAACTGCACGGATTTCGATAAAATTTGGCAAGGCTATAGATAGCATCCTGGGAAAGGACATGGGCTACTTTTTGTCTTAAAACATAATCCTACAAGGGGTGATAAAAGGTATGAAAGTTTGTATGGGAAACCCAGCATTTCTTAAGTTAGGGATATGCCCTGTGTTTTCCACATGAACGTTCCCATGGGATATTTTCCGACATCCACGCGGGCGAAGCCGCGGGCAAAAGCTAGTATATCGCTATAATCCTGAAAATAAAATCGTAGAAACTCCTACATCAATAGGTAAACAAACTTGTAAAAGTAAAAGATTTTGCTATGAACTTTAGCTAGGCGTTTGTTTACAAGCTTCAACAAATAGGTAAAAAACAAAGATTTTGTTACGTAAACCACCCTATGCATACATATTCATCATCATCATGTGCCTAGCCTTTTCCAACTAAGTTGGGGTCGACTTCCAGTCTAACCGTTTTTTTTTGCTTTCGAAATAACACTCCTCTGTCAACTGAATTTCTGGACAAGGGCAAGCCCAGACCTTTAATTGTGATATCTAATCGTTGTTCAAGTGTCTTTCTATTATTTTTAATAAACCGAACACTATACGCCATGTTAGTACTCGTACAAAAAGCTCCTTGCATACAAACAGTTATTTATTTCGCGCACCAATATCACATAACACAACAATGCAGTTCAAGCAAGACGCTACACTGACATTGACGGATTTGTTAAATTTTTTAAACATACAATGGGGTAAGGACACACTTTCTTGTAGATCTCCGACCCAGTTCGGCTAAATTCGGGTATCCCGCTCGAGGAGCGGCGCACCATTTTTGCTATAGTTTGCACACAAAATGCTCCATCTCACGCGTACGGAGCTAGGTGCCTCTCTGTCTTTTCTGCATACAAATTTTGACATTTTGTTCATAGGAGCGCTTCTCCGAAGGAGTAATAGTGTTCTGTGCGCTTTAGCCGAGCGCTCAACATCCGCCCGCCAGACCCTTAATAATAGGTTTGTTTACATAGTCACTACTGTGTTCTGTGTTATGCGTATCTACTTAACTTTTGACCTACTATAAAGTGGAATTGGATACCATAACTTTATGTGGGAGTTCAACGCTCTAGCGCTCTTTAATACAAACCGCCACTGCACCTTATATGTATACATAATTACTTATAGTTTTAACAATGTTTAATATTGTGACAGAATACCGCGGGTGCAGTTACAGAATGCATTTTTAAATAAAAACTTTTTTACAAAAAAAAAAAAAACAACCGACTTCCAAAAAAAAAACACTACAAAGTGAAAAATAACTTTAATTTTGGAAGTCGGTGTCTTTGGATCTGTGTTTTAGTTTTTTGCCACCGACTTCCAAAATTAGTTATTTTTCACTTTGTAGTGTTTTTTTTGGAAGTCGGTTGTTTTTTTTTGTAAAAAGTTTTTATTTTTCACTTTTAGTGGGTCAGTTTGTAATTTACTTAAGTTACAAGCCCAATGTCAACTGCCCACCACCTTTTACAAAATATTGCTTTTCCCGATGCAGAGACGTTAATTGTTGAGGAGTTCTCCTAGTAAGAAACAGGAGAACTGGAGCTCCATGGTGAAGTCATCATCACCTTTTGAGGAGCATAAATTACTTAGCAACCATATTAAAGCAGTCGAATCGCAACCCGTGAAATACTTAGGTTTAATTGAGTAGTTTCGATGGCCATCTGTGGTCTTCATCATCAGTTCCACTTCACCAAATGGTGCTTTCCGAGAGCAAATGCACAAGTTACTTAAAAAATACCCAAATCGCTCTAAGAGTGCCTATAAAAATTGAGGGTTTCTCTCGATTTCCATGGGATCCCCTCATCAGATTCTGACTTGGTGACAAGGGGACCACCTCGAGAGTATACCCTTTGAAACAAAAAAAAAATAATTGCAAATCCGTCTATATTATATGACGAAGTTATGCGAACATACGTAAAAAAAAGACGAAGTTATGCCCGAACATTCATAAAAAAAATATATATATAGGTATATAAACATCCGAATTGATAACCTCCACCTTTTTCAGAAGTCGGTTAAAAATAGCGGTATTCAAATTTTTATCGTTTTCTTCTTCTGTCACGCTAGCTACAAATAAAATGTACTTATACAAATAAATATGAGTGAGTCCATTGACGAAGTTTGCTATTTAACACCTGAACAATTAAAGCATAAGGTAAAAAACGTAGAAGTTATTGCATTTTTGAAAAGAATGTCAGCAGGGCACAATCCAAAAAGTCCAATATTTTCGCCCGCTAACATTAAAAAGTTTCTTAATGAAGTTCCGGACTGCAATTTTCTCGCTGCAAAGTAAGTGATTATCTGTTATCGGTTTAAAGACATTAATAACAGCCGCACGGGTCGATCGATCAGGTTAAACTACGCTTGCCGCGATTCGTCTGTGGATGGGTGACCATCTTTACACACCAAAACCCTTCCGTGCCTCGGAAAGCACGGTAAACCGTTGGTCCCGGCTGCCATTCGTGGATCTTTGACAGTCGTTACGGGTCGTCAGAATCCTGAAAGTCTGACAACCAGTCTTACCAAGGGGTATCTTATTACCCAGTTACTGGGTTGTGGAGGTCAGATAGGCAGTCGCACCATGTAAAATACTGGTATTCAGCTGCATCCGGTTAGACTAGTAACCGACCCCAATATAGTTGGGAAAAGGCATAAGCAGATGACGATGATATTAAGTCCACACTACCCATTTATGAAGTTTTCAGATTAGTACCTATTTAGACCCTAGTCTAACTTTAACATTATTTTTTACAAATCTCTATCTCTTTTCTAAGTATATATTGTATATACATACACTAATCATCGTTAGGATATCTGTATGTTCTTGATAAGCTTGCTTTATTAATTTAAATGTTCTCGCTGCTTAGGTGAAAAATTGTATGTGTAATAAGATACCAAAGTTATTTGCATCTCGTGTCTTTCAATCAAAACTTTGAAACTTTGCTCTTTTGTTGCACAAATAACTATAGGTATTATTACTATCATAAAAAATATTCAACAACTTAATTTTAGTAGCAGTTTCTTAAATGTTTCCTGTAAAGTTGATCCAAAACACATAGCGATTTATGAAAGCACAGCGACTTTTGCTTATTCGTTTAACCTAAGAGGTACTGACACACGTGCTCATAAAAAGCATGCCTATAAGCACGCTTACTCGAAAACATACTAGAAATAAGCATGCTCATTACTAGTCACACATGCTACTAATGAGCACTTGCTCAATAAAAGCATGCTTTCGTGCTAGTGATGACAATGGCATGATCATCGTCAACACCGTTAGGCCATAAATTCAATGAAAAAAAAAAAGATGCACAGCGACGTTTTGTATATTTGTTTAACCTTAACACTGGCATAATCATCGTCAATACCAGGCAATAAATTCAATGAAAAAAAAAACTATAAGTACCTACAACTCGGACCCAGCAAAGTCAAGCGTACGTAAATAATACTAAAATGTCATAAGTTTAAAACAAGTTTTCTTATAAAAAGCATGAAATATTTTTTAAAATATCCATTGTAAGCCGCGGCTTCGCCTGCGTGGATGTCGAAAAATATCCCACGGGAACATACTACCGGGAAATCCTTCCTTATTCCTTGTCTACATTATAAAGGGAACCTATGTGCAAAATTTCAACTTTCTAGGTTCAAGAGTTTCTAACTATGGTCTAGCTACATGTTTCAGTAATTCAGTAGAAGAGACACTAAAAGAGGTCGAGCTTATAAGCAAGATACTTGATAAAAAATTTTAAAAACCCCCAACGCAAAAAAGAAAAAGGGAACATTTAAAAAGTCAAAAATAACACCTATCGTTGAGCCATAAAATTCGATTGAGTAATACCTATATATATTTTAATTACAGAAATTGATGGATGGCACGATAAGGTTTGCTCATTGAATTGGCGCTATAATTTCGCGGAGGGGTACCGCATATGTACATAGTCAATCAAGTGACTTACTTATGCGGTAACCCGCCGCCGTGACATTATAGCGCCATTTCAATGAGCAAACCTTATCGTGCCATCCATCAATTTCTGTAATTAAAATCCATCCATACTAATATTATAAATTCGAAAGTAACTCTGTCTGTCTGTCTGTCTTTCTGTTACCTTTTCACGCCTAAACCACTGAACGGATTTCGATAAAATTTGGCAAGGCTATAGATGGCATCCTAGCTTGTTGTATATCCCTCATTCCAAGTCCGCGTACAGGCAGAACTCATTTCTAATCCGTGCGAGCAGAAGTTTTAATAATCTGTCTGGTGAACATGATTTGGATATATTCAATACCAGTGTTTCTCGGCTTAGGCATTTGTTGGTGAAGAGCTTCTTTACGACAGAGTAATTGTTTGTGTATAAATGTTTTTAAGTTTGTGTTTGTTGATCGTGTACTATTTGTTTCCTAATTTATGTTACAAGTAGGTATTTTGTACCGATGTCTTTTGTTTCAATTTAAATTTTAAATTTTTATCAGTGGAAACTCGTAAATGGCCTTCAGATTCATATTGTATAAGGATATTGTCTACTTTAGCTGTAAGTTTCCCGAATATAATAAAATAAAAATAAAATAAAATCCTGGGGACGGACATAGGCTACTTTTTTTTTTCAAAAATAATCCTACAAGGGGTGATATAAGGGATGAAAGTATGTATGGGAAACTCAGTATTTCTTAAGTTAGGAATATGAAAATTCAAATGTATGCTTTTGGTAGGAAATAAAGAAATATGCGGTTCATCGTTTTTGAAAAATCTTCCCTTAAGGGTGTAAAATAGGGGTTGATTTTAAAATTTACAAAACTGCATGGATTTCGATAAAATTTGGCAAGGCTATGTATGGCATCCTGGCGAAGGACATAGGCTACTATTTGTCTTAAAAATGATCCTACAGGGGGTGATATAGGGGATGAAAATTTGTATAGGAAACCCAGAACCACTGAACAGATTTCGATTAAATTTTGGTAAGCCTATACATGGTATCCTGGGACAAAGGCTACTTTTTTCAAAAATAATCCTACAGGGGGTGATATAGGGGATGATAGTTTGTATGGGGAACTCAGTATTTCTTAAGTTAGGGATATGAAAATTCAAATGTATGCTTTTGGTAGGAAATAAAGAAATATGCGGTTCAGCGTTTTCGAAAAGTCATTCCCTAAGGGTGTAAAATAGGGGTTGATTTTAAAATTTACAAAACTGTACGGATTTCGATAAAACTTGGCAAGGCTATATATGGCATCCTGGGGAAGGACATAGGCTACATTTTGTCTTAAAAAATAATCCTATAGGGGTCGATATAGGGTATGAAAGTTTGTATGGGAAACCCAGAAAATGAACGGATTCTGATTAAATTTTTGGGACTGAACGGATTTCGATTAAATTTTTGTAAGGCTATAGATGGTATCCTGGGAAATGGCGATGGACACAGGCTACTTTTTTTTAAATAATCGTACGGGGGTGATATAGGGGATGAATGTTTGTATAGGAAACCCAGTATTTCTTTGTTAGGGATATGAAAATTCAAATTAATGCGTTTGGTAGGAAATAAAGAAATATGCGGTTCAGCGTTTTTGAAAATAGGGGATGATTTTAAAATTTACAAAATTGCGCGTATTGCGATAAAATTTGGCAAGGCTAATAGGGGATGATTTTAAAATTTACAAAATTGCACGTATTGCGATAAAATTTGGCAAGGCTATAGCATCCTGGGAAAGGACGTAGGCTACTTTTGTCTTAAAAAATAATTCTGCAGGGGGTGATATAGGGGATGAAAGTTTCTATGGGAAACACAGCATTTCTTAAGTTAGGGATATGAAAATTCAAATTTATGCTTTTGGTAGGAAATAAAGAAATATGTGGTACAGCGTTTTTGAAAAATCATCCCCTAAGGGGGTAAAGTAGGAGTTGAATTTAAAATTTACAAATACTGTTAAAATGTTTGTGTACCTACCTCTTTTTAAGAGATTTAAGGTATTGGAAATGTAGTCACAGTTCGTATGTTGAGGTAACATTTAGTCTTGAGGTAACAATTAACTTATGAATGAGTGGACACTCGGTCAAAAGTTATTTATTATTAGAGCGTGACTGGAATAATACATTTTAACTAAGTAAACAAAGTCCCCCCGACGCGCATGTCTGTCTGTTTGAATGCGATAATGTCAAAAAGTACCTAACGGATTTTCATACGGTTTTCACCAATAAACGGAGTGATTCAGTGTATTCATTAAGGTTTTGTGTAAATTGGCTGAAATATGACGACGATTGTTGAAGATGTCGGAAAAAATTATGCTGACTTCCCAGTCGGCATGCTTTAAGTCCACCATACACGGTAACGATATATCGTAGCGATTTGATTTTGCACAGTTATATTGGACGGCCCTCTGTTTTCCACATGAACGTTCCCATGGGATATTTTCCGACATCCATGCGGGCGAAGCCGCGGGCAAAAGCTAGTATACATATATATAAATATTACTCAATCGAATTTGATGGCTCAACGATAGGTGTTATTTTTGACTTTTTAAATGTTCCCTTTTCTTTTTTGAGTTGGGGGTTTTTTAAATTTTAAATTTTAAATTTAATTTTTATTTTAACATTTTTAAACTTTTTAAACAATTTAACAATACAGAAATGCATTTTTATTACTGCAGAATGTTAAGTTTCTCTGCACATAACATTAACTTATAATGATGCCACCATCGTACTGCAAATGGAATTAAATACTGATAAAAAACGAATACAAACACTACTATCTGCTATTTTTTTTTCAAGAGTGTACTAGTGTGCTGGATATCCTGACTGCAACATCAGCTCATCGTGTAGCCACCATTGCATTGTATGTAGAATAAAATTCTGATCAAAACGAATCCAAACACGACATATCTGCTATTACTTTTTCAAGAGTGTTCTAGTGTGCTGGACATCCTGGCTGCAGCATCAGCTCATCCTGTTGCCACCATTGCATTGTATATAGAATCAAATACTGATGTAAATGAATCCAAACACGACATTTCTGCTATTAATTTTTCAAGAGTGTATCCAGCACACTAGTGCTGGATATCCTGGCTGCAGCATCAGACCAAGGATTCCATTATCTTGCATAGATAGATAGCATACATGGATGTTTCAAATTTTAGGTAACACTAAGGTTTGAAAGTAAAGTAAATATCCATTACGCGTCTAAGATCCCTACCGCAGCTAACAAAAGAGCGGCTAACTGAAACGGCTGAACCGATTTTGATAAAACATGTCTATGAACCATCGCTGGAAAACCTGCTTTCAAATAAAAAAAACCGCATCCAAATCAGTCCACCCGTTTAAGCGCTACGGTGCCACAGACAGACACACAGACACACACACACACATAGCGGTCAAACTTATAACACCCCTCTTTTTGCGTCGGGGGTTAAAAAAGGACACCATCGGAAGGAAATTCCTGAAGGTAGGAACTTAGCAATAAGTAGCATTTTTGAATGTTGTGCTATTGAACTAATCCATACTGACACCATTGTAATCTTCTTATTATAGTCCCAAATGCAAAAAAAATACTATTTTTTTTAAGTTACTAACAAAGAAAAATAAACGAAATATTATAATATGCGGTGACTTTAACTTTAACTATATTATACTTTGAAGCGTAATAAAAATAATACAACATTGTAGATTTAAAATGTCTTTTGCTCAACTTCAATTTTAAATTAATAGACTATATCCTTGTACTTTACTATTATTATTTTTTTTTCTTCTCATTTAGCATGCGTTCGTTATCATACTCAAATGTCATTTCGTGGACAATAGTGTGGGTTATACGTTTTCGCGACTGTTAAATTACTACTTTGTAAATGCTGTACTGTATAACTGTTTTTGTCCCAAATAAATAAAATAAAATAAAATAAAATATCCAGTAAATTTGTCTATACATGTATAGACAATTTTACGCATAATCTAGGTAAAAAATGCAAATATGACGTATTGGATTTTGCTTTATCTGTGACCTTACTGTGAGTTTTTATACCTCCAGACGGCGCTTATTCAGTTTTAGTACAAATTGAGGTTTACGTTACGTGATGGAGTAAGTATAAAAACTCGCACTAAGGCCTCAGACCACACCTGTCAAATTCTCAAGTGTCCGGTGAAAAGGATATGTCTTATAGAACATTGGTATATTAAACGTTGCGACTACAATCAAGAAAATCGAAGAATTAAAAAAATATACAGCGACCAGCTATAAAATCAAACCGTCATCTAACAAGTTGAAAGCGACATGGAAAATCACTATAATCGAATAAAGATGAATATGCCTAATAAAAACTCAATTGGAAACATTAAAATTGGAAATAAAAAAGTAACACACCCGCACGATATAGCGAAAGCCTTTAACAACTTTTTTTGTAGACAAGTTAAACCAATCAGTAATGGAGAACACTCCAAATCTTGTTTGTTGTCAAACGTTGTAATTGAAATAAACTTTTTCCTTTTAAGGCCGAACTATACGCCAATGACCTTGAGTGGTTAGCTTGCGCATTCTGGCCTGAGCTCACGCAACGCGTCGTACCTCCAGCCAGTAATAGGACTCGCCCATCAAGGAGCACTGTCCCAAATTAGACGCATTTTTAATTTATTATAATAAAAAATATACATGTTTTTAAAAAGTAACAAAACCAAATCATTTTCGTTTGTATTGCAAAGTAGTAGATATTTTTTTTATATTCTTTTGATAAAAAATGAAGGAGTAAAATGGATTCATCTTAACGATTTGGAGGTGATTTGGGGTTTTTTTTTCTTATTATGTGATATCGATAGAAAAATTATGGCTAAACCAAATTACTGTTCATAAAATGTAGATTACTAACAATTTTTTTCAGATGTAATTTCTCTGTAGGTTCCGGCGAAAAACTGCTTCATCATCTGCACGCTGTTTTTAAGCTTTTTTCGAAAGAGTAGCCTTAAGGCTTATCCGTCGCAAAAAGCGCGGTCACTGTCGGACTGCATAGAAAAGAAAGAGAAGCGCGATGACACAACGCTTGCAAAATATGAAGTAATTATCAATTTACAAAAAATCTGTTGATTAAACTAAAAAAGTAATGACAAGAAATCATTCCTTATTAGTTTGTAAAGAACTGTATAAATTTATGAACACTTTTAATGAAAACTGTAGGAGTAATATGGTAACAACTCGAAAAAATAGAACGAAATAGACCTGGATTTAGGATTTTTTTCCCTAAGTTCTACAAACTAAAATAGATTTCAGGACACATGAAATCACTTGTTAATTATTGTAGATTACTGTGTATTTTTTCCTATCGGAAAGAAGCTATAGTTATTGTAAAAGATGGTTACAAAGTTACTTAGTTTCGCCGTATTTTAGGAAGGAGCAGAAGCAAGAAGTTGCTTGTGCTCGGCAACTTTGCGAAGAAAAAAACAAATAAAAGTTTTTGTATTTGAATTTCAATTATTGTTGTTTTTGTTTTTGTATTTTGGAGTGTTCTCCAAATCTTGTTTGTTGTCAAACGTTGTAATTGAAATAGTTATTTTTTTTTGTTTTTAGGGTTCCGTACCTCAAAAGGAAAAAACGGAACCCTTATGGGATCGCTCGTGTGTCTGTCTGTCCGTCTGTCTGTCTGTCTGTCTGTCTGTCTGTCTGTCCGTCTGTCACAGCCAATTTGCTTCGAATCTAATGGACCGATTAAGTTGAAATTTGGTACTTATATAGATTTCTGTGACCCAAACACATACAGGTAAAGTAAATAAATGAATTTTGGAATATGTCACTTTGTATGGTATGGTCACTTTTAGGGGGCAAATAAGAAAATTAAAAAAAAAGTTTTGCAAAATATACCGTGTCACACATCAAATGAAAGGGCTTACTATGAGGGTTTCAAATATATTTTTTTTTATAATTTTAAAATAAATTATTTTAAAGTTATGTAAGAAAATAGACGAAAATTTACCATTCTCCCCCCTTATCTCCGAAACTACTAAGCCTAAAATTTTGAAAAAAATACAGAAAATAGTTCTTTGTCTGTAGATTACAGGAAAACCTATAAGAAGTCTATAGTCTCAAAATAACATAGTAAATCTCTCAATATTGTGAGTACAAACTTACGTTTACAGTTGGAATGTATGGGAAAACATGTATTTCAACTACAATGTTGGGTTTGTTCTTGGGATAAATTCATCCCAACTACGGAACCCTTCATAGTGCGTGGTCCGACACGCACTTGGCCGGTTTTTTTTTTACTAACGTTTTTATCAACTAAATTATTGCAGAGTAATCCGTGTGCGTGAGAATGTTTTTTTCGGGTACATTGTCATTGTGTGGTTTTTACATCCAAACTGTTTTTAACCGACTACGGCGAAGCAAAAAGGAGGGTTGTGATTTTGACCGGTATAGTATGTATGTATGTATGTGTGTTCATCTGTTCCCTCATAACTTCTCAACTACTTTGACAAATGAGGTATCGTTAGAAGCGTCCTGATTGTCCGCTGGAAGGCTATGTGAAGTCATATTAAATTGAATATGGCGCCCTCTAGAAGACAAAGTCATGAACTAAAAATAAAATATTTTTTTTTAATGATCCCCTGTTGGGTATCAAATGAAAGGGATTTAATTAGCACATTTCAAAAAAAAAAAAAATATTGTTAGCTATTACGCGCGGCTTTGCTTGCATGCACTCGATAATTGGGAATATTTTCTAAAATCATGCCACATTTTCTTTCCAAAACACCCATAATACATCATTTAATCTTCTTTAAAAATGTAAAATGGCTCTGCAAATACTTTATTGATCACGAAATTATAACGCAAAAATACTTTAAATAAAAAGTAATAAGTTTAAAAACTAAAACCCAACTACTGAAAAATCACGCTATAAAAAGTATGAAACAAGAAAATATTCTCATCTGAAATTAGGAAAAGACAGACAAATTTTAATCCGGAGACACACGTCATAAATCGAACAGATTACTTGTCTGTCTTTTTCTAATTTTAGATGAGAATATTTTCTTGTTATTTTATTAATAAGCTATAAATTTGAATATATCCAGCTAATAATTTGTATAACATTTGCTCTTTTGTCTATGTAAAACTTAGATAATATTTTAAAATAACAAAACTTGTTTCACAATCCATGAACTTTAAGCGTGGGGGGGGGGCTTCCTTTAGACAGTGCACACACTAGCGTCAAAGCAGTTTGTCTCTGAAACAAACTGTTTAGATTACATCTTTCGTTAAAAAGTTATTTAAATATTTCTGTAGATTTTAGACAACTTTAATATTGTGAGTGTTTTGTTTGCGAGTATGCATGCTTAGATCATTGTCAGAGTCTGAGCAAAGGCAGTATTGACTCAGGGGGTCTACTCCCCTAAGTCCGTCCGTCCGTCCGTCCGTCAGTCCGTCCGTCAAAACAAGTGTAAAAGTTTAATTTTTCGGACGGGCAAAAACACATCGGGAGTAGAGACTGTCAAATCGTGTTGCATGCCATTCATACTTCGTTCGTGCCCCGAACCAATCTTCCATCCGTAAGTGATACGGAGTATGAAACGCCTGTAACGAAGGCCGAAACTACGGGCTTCGCGCTTAGGGAGTAGACCCCCAACTCTGCGCAACACATGTTTATTGCCCACTAAAAAATCTACCTATAGGTAATCCTCCTTCTCCTTTACCTACCTACCTTTAAATCCACCTTTGATTAAACAGGCTTCACACAATCCTTTGTATTATCCTAACTACATAATCCAACTATATTACAAACGCGAAAGTTTGTGAGGATGAATGGATGGATTGATTGATGTATGGATGTTTTTTACTCTTTCGCGCAAAAACTACTTAACGGATTTTGATTAAAGGCACACAGATAGTTTATAAATAACCTGGTCTATAAATAACCTGGTCTATAAATAACCTTAACAATAGAATACTTTATACCCCGATATTCTTAAAGGGCGCTACTAGTAATATTATAACTGCGAAAGTGAGTTTGTTTGTTATACTTTCACGCTAAAACGGCTCTACGGATTTGGATGAAATTTGGCACATGGGTAGACATGACCTGGAATAATATATGAAGTACGTTCCTATGGGATAATTTCCGACCTTAAAGCAAAAGCTAGTCCAATATAAAGCAATACTTCTGTCGATGATACTGCCCGCTTGTCTAGAAGTGACCTAAAGAGGACAAACCTATTATTTATAGTTTATTAATACAATAAAAACAGTTTGTATGAAATAACCACACACAACACACATACACACACACAAACACATGTAAACATACATAACAAAGTACCCAAAAAAACATTCTCACGAACACGGATTTTATGCACCTAAATGATGAATTCAAATAAAACTGTAAAGGCTATTGGAAACTACTCATAAATAAGTGAAGAAGTGGACTTATTTATTGCTTGAAAATAAAAGTAAACGCAGATTTTTGTGTTCGGTGTTAGATCATAGAGAAGTAATAAAAAAAAAAGTTGTTTACTGTTTTTCTGTTTGTTATTATTATATTTTAAGCTTTTCGCATATCTCGGGACCACAAGGTCCCGGACAGTTGGAAGGCATACCGTTGGCCAAAGTCAACTTGAAGAGAGCCGTTAAACTCTATCCCTCTTACAAATAAAACACGGAATAAAGTTATATCAGGGATAACAAAGGAATAACCATACATTTTCATAGGTTTAAACTTGGAATAACTTTATTCTGTGTTTATTAGTAAGACGGTTTAGGTAAGAATAACCAACCGACGATTATCCCTGTATGCACTATGCCAGTGTAGCCAAGGAGAACCCCCGGTTGTTGTAAGACTATTGTAGGATCTGGAAACAATAGTAGATTATGCACCGAGGGGCTAAAGTTGTGTCTTATGTCACGGGCGTCATATTGAATCTCGAGCGCAATGAAGGATTCGGGATTTAACTCCCGAGCGTAGTGAGGGAGTTAAGAGTTTAACTCACGAGCGAAGCGAGGGAGTTAATACAAGAATCCTGAATGCAGCGAGGGATTCAAGCTAGCCCAAGGCAAAGACACCTTTAGCCCAGAGGAGGATACTCTACTTTTTACACCTACTGTGAGAAAATAATAGCCATAGTACGAAAAACAAAGTATTTATTAAATAAACAAACAGTAAGAATAACATATTTAGAACTAGTTAGTTATATGCACTTACATATTAATGGAAGTTAACGGTAACATTTGAGACATTAGTCCAGTTGTGCAAAGATAAAGTTAAGTTTTTATTTGGTACGTTTATAGATGTTGATGTGGAATTAAAAAAAAAAAAAAAACAAAAAAAAAAAAAATGGTTCGTAGTTATCTAATTATTCTTACAATATTATGTCTTCGAAAACATGGCAACGATATGAAGAAGCAGTCGTTATGATTTTGTAGGAAATCGAGAATATCATCCACGCGTATTAAGGGTTTCGAGAATAGCTTTCCTCTTTCTGGCACCAAAGGGTGTTTGTTAGTACTATACTGCCAATTTAGCTGAGCATGTGAGATTCCAAATTCAAATCACATTATTGACCAGCGGGTCATAATGAAATCCAGTACAACATTATTGACCGGCTGTGCCCCCGGCCACTAATGACTCACTTTAGGTTAAGGTTGCTTGACATATAATTTGACATTTTCGAGCAGGTGGTGTGAAAAAATAATTATTGGACTATGCGTTTGAGTGGCTAAGATGAACTGGTTACCTAGAACTATGGAAGACTATAGCCCTTGCCGGACCAATATTTTATGTATACAATACACGGATAAAATGACAGGGGGTGACTTGCAAACTCAATAATGGGCCCCCGGAAACGGTTGCTGGCACATAGTGACGTAGCGACAAGTTCAACATGTCAGGAGTGGAGAGGTATTCCACGGCTATCAGGAAAATCTCGGAAGTACGGTCAAGACTCCCACCAGCATCTTATTGAAATTATTCCTTCCTCCAAGCCGGCCAATAAAGGCAAGAAAGAGGTGGGAGCTCTGTTCCTCGTCAGTGTTCACTCCAGCCGTCCATTATAGCCAAGCCAGAGATGAGGAACCAGATTTCTCCCGGGAGATAGGGTCCGTGGGGTTGCTACTGCCCAACAGCTCGCCACATGCTGCCCTGCGGGTTCATGATTATGTAGACACATTTATTTTAGTTTTTCTGTATAAAAACTTTTATTTGTTACCTTTAACTAAATAATACTTTACAGTTTATAATTTTTCAAGGAATGAAGGAAAATAAAAAATAACATTGTCATAGAAACACGTGCACACTAAACATAAGTAAGCTCGAATACTTGTAAAATAAAACAAATATATCTACGTTGTATTTCTTCGGTTTATAAAGCCCCATTCAGTAAATAGAACTTAAGGCTTCCCGCAGACAGGCGCGACGCGACTCTAGTAGAAGAGTAGTTCTCCAAAAAGTATTCTCCGCGTAACTTTCGTGGCGAATTTTTTTTTTAGAGTAATCTTCAAATAAATGGACACACATTTAAGATGCTCTAAAAATAATGAGTGCAATTTTGATTATATGTAAATCGGTGCATAAAGTACAGAGATATTCTATTTTGAAATTTCGGTTCCCACGAAAGTTACGAAAGACGCCACAAAAGTTACAAACGTATTTTCTGTAAGCAAAATACAGTTTTAAATCCTTATTTTTTCATAAATTTCCTGTGGATTGAAGTTTAAAAATGAAATACTCAACTTGTATTTGAGATCAACATAGTGTTTTGAGATCAGCTTATTATTACTTATTAGTAACTTTGGTTGCTAATTTAGCTTTGGTCCAGTAATTAAACTGTAAAATTTACATCATTATCATCATCATCATTTCAGCCGAAAGACGTCCACTGCTGGACATAGGCCTCCCCTAAGCACCGCCATTTCGACCGGTTCTGTGCTTCCCGAATCCAGCAGATTCCTGCGGCCTTTACAAGGTCATCTGTCCAACTTGTGGGAAGCCTTCCAACGTTACGTCTTCCAGTACGCGGCCGCCACTCCAGAACATTTTGGCCCCATCGGCCATCTGTTCTTCGAGCAATGTGCCCTGCCTACTGCCACTTAAGTTAAAATTCTTCGGGCTATGTCGGTTACCTTCGTTCTACTGCGGCTCTCTTCATTTCTGATTTGATCACATAGGAAAATTCCAAGCATAGCCCTCGCCATTGCCCTTTGGGTGACTTTCAGCCTTCTCATAAGGCCCACTGTGAGCGACTACGTTTCAGTGCCGTAGGTCTTTACTCGCAACACGTACTGGTCGAAGACTTTCATCTTGAGATACTATGGTATGTGAGACGAGAAGATATTGCAAAGCTTCCTGAACGCTGCCCAGCAGAGTCGGATTCAACGATTGACCTCTTTCTTCAAGTTGGACCTACCTAACTGGACAGTTTGTCCTAGATACTCGTCCACAACCTACAGTGTAGTGTCTCCGATCTTCATGAGAGTGGGTGCTACATGGGCATTTGAGATGCCATTTGTCTTATCCATTTTCATTTTAAGACAGACTCTTTCGGAAGCTCTACTGAGGTCATCGAGTAGTGTACTGAGCCCCTCCATAGTCTCAGCCATGACTACTATATCGTCTGCAAACCGAAGGTGAGTGACGTACTCGCCATTGATACCTAGCCATTTCCAGTCCAGAACCTTGAAGACATCCTCCAGTGCAGCGGTGAACAATTTCGGAGAGATAACCTCTCTCTGTCTCCCCCCCGCCAGAAGGATAGGTTTTGAGGTCCGTTCCTGGAGTCGGACTGAAATAGTGGCGTTTTCGTACAGGCACTTCAGCACCTCAATATACCGATAGTCGAGACTGCAGTACAGCCCATGCTTTAATCGAATCGGAGGCTTCAGTCTTCTGTATAACATGTCGCAGCGTATACGTATGTAGTCTATGGTGCTATAGCCTTTACGGAATCCGGCTTGTTCGGGAGGCTGGAAGTCATCAAACCTGCGTGCGAAACAGATCGTGATGACTCCTGAAAGCAGCTTGGACATGGCTCAGAAGTGAGACGGGTCTGTAATTCTTAAGAAGAACATTATCGGCCTTCTTAGAGAATAATACCACCACAGCTCTGTACCATGCCTGCGGCGTTTTGCCCTCGAGTATGACGGAATCAAACAGCTTCTGGAGGGCCTTAAGAACGGGTTTTTTATACTTTTGTCTGACAAGCACTGTACATAATAAAATTCATAAGGTATTTTCTTACTGTCAATTAGCCCATTGGCTAAACAGCTCAGGTTGAGGTGAAGTAAGCTGTTAATTTGGCTACGAGAAAACATACAAACAGAAACATATACTACGAGTCGTTACAAGAAAAAAATTGAAGCACATACTCGTACAAGCATAAATACTAAAAAAATTGAAGCACATACTCGTACACGCATAAATACTTATACAAATACATAACACCTTTATTTTGAGATTCGCGACAATCGAGTAAATGCATCAGCGGCGTCACAAAACATCTGAAGTCATTATTTAATGGAGATATAAAACTTTCATGATGCGCTAGCTGACTTTCGTGGACAAATAACCACGAAAGTTGTGCCACGATAGTTACGAATATTTCACATTTTTGAGAATTACTATTAAAGTTACAGGTAAATTAACGAACAAAGTACTTGGGAATAATCTCGAAGATCTATCTTATTCCTTCATGCAAAATGAGTTGGAAAATTGTAAACATTATCCTTCAAAATTTGCGCATGAAAGTTTCTTGACCAAGGCTACTTGAAAATATTCAAAGGTTAACTTATCTCATATTTTTTTTGTTTATAAGCAATTAATGTATTTGTCTCCCCCACTGATGCCGGGACACTACTGAGCGTCCGCGCAACTAAAAAGTGTAGCGACAAGTTGCCACTCTTGGAAGATAGGTGCAGTTTTGTTGCGCCCTCGCGAAAGTAGGAAAATCGTGTGACAGAGACATAATGCCTATTAACTATTGTACATTAAGAGATACAATTAATATTCTTTGATCATTATGATGCCTAATTAAATACGATTAATTTGATGTATTACATTGTATGCTTATGAATAGAACCCAAAAGTTATCAAAGTTTTCCGTGAGCGCGAACAGAGTGTGACGCGCGAAGAACACCGATTTTGCTCCCGTTTTGGACACTAGATATTTTTTTAAATAAATATTATAAATAATTTTAGATGTTTATTGTTGAAATTGTACACATAAATAAACAAAGAGTAATCTGTATTTGGTCCTAAGACTGAATATTTCATAGGTTAGGAATTAAGACCGTGTGACCGCGTTTTGAGGGACCTCGAAGAACTACCCAGAACAATTTCTATGAAAACTTCATGGAAATGTTATTTTTTTATTTTACTTCATTCCTTGAAAAACTATAAAGTGTAAAGTGGGGTAACTTTCTCTCACCTAACTATGCCATGCCAGAATACTTTTGTTTTAATCAAAATCAAAGAAACATTAATTCATTCCGAATTCAAACCTTGCATCGAATGCGAATGGAAATTTTATTTAAAAACAAATAAAAGTTTTTCACCAAACCCAAATTAAGAGCGTGTTTGCATTTTTCATACGTAAATCGAGAACTTGGGAGATTTTGAAGTGATTTTGGTCACATAATTTATTTTTTAGCTTCTTTTTTACTTCAATCATTGTAATTATCATACATTTTTATTTAAAGTCCTTACTGACTGCGAAAACAGTCGATTTCGAAAGCGCGATTTCCAGATGACGCGCGAAGGCTCAACTTTGAAGTAATCTTACACCAATTATGATTACTAAGTAAAAAGGTAAAATGGTATTCATTCGAAGAGGCATATCCTGAAATTTAAAATGCATTGAGAAAAGTTCGATTTTTAATTCAATAACTTGTATTTTAATCACGTCTAAGATTCTACATCATCACACTAATCACACTATCACACTAATATTATAAAGGCGAAAGTTTGTGAGTGTGTGTGTGTGTGTGTATGTTTGTTACTTCTTCACGCTCAAACGGCTGGACCGATTTGGATGAAATTTGATATGTAGACAGCTTATACCTTAGGCACACATACACACAGGCTACTTTTTATCCCGAAAAAATGTAGTGCTTCCGTGGGAAGAGCAAAGAATTCAAATATATATGCTACTCTTTCAAACTCAAACGGCTCGACCGACTTTAATGAAATTTGGTGGGGGAGTAGCTGACATCCTGGATTAACACGTATGCCACTTTATATTCCGAAAAAATGTAGTGCTCCCGTGGGAAGAGCAAAGTATCCAAATATATATGCTACTCTTTCAAACTCAAACGGCTCGACCGACTTTGATGAAATTTAGTGAAGAAGTAGCTGAAACCTTGGATTAACACATAGGCTACTTTATATCCCGAAAAATATTACAGTGTTCCCGTGGGATGAGCAAGGAATTCAAATAAATTTGCAGCTCTTTCAAACTCAAACGGCAGGACCGATTTTGATGAAATTTGGTGTAGAAGTAGCTGACACTCTGGATTAACACATAGGCCACTTTATATCCCGAAAAAATATAGTGTTCCCGTGGGATGAGTTATTTTTTTGTGAATACTTTTTTCACCGATTAAATAATACACGTTTTAGTGTATCTCATAAACCGCGGGTAACACCGCGGGGCGCAGCTAGTTATATATACATTTCATTTTTGGTTTGTTTTTAAATTTTTATTATTTATGTGTTTTATAGGTGCGTTCTAAGTCTGGTAACATTTGTTTTCGTTGTCGGTGGCGATGGCGCTCCTCTCAGCGAGGTATATATATTGTTTGATCTCGGGGCGCGGTGTAGTGGCGCGTGAGTCTTTGACGGGCGCACTAAATAGTTGTCTGCGTCAAAATGTTGTCTTTACATAGATTTTTAATTTCTTCCTTTGTTTTCTTTTGTGTTATCAATGATGGTTTATTTAAAGAATTACGTGAGTATTTGATACATTATTTTTGATGTTTGGAGTAATCATTATTACGAAAGTAGAAAATGATGAAATTAGTAGGTACATAATTAGGCACTTATGTTAAATCTTTTGATAAACTACATAATAAATGATAGACGTAAGTCTAAATAAACAATAAAAATAGGCATCATAACAACATAATAAGGTAAAAGCCTGAAAGTTTTAAATTAATAAAAAAACAGTGTAATAAAAATTACATACCAAACATGAAACAAATCTTTCAAATACTTAAAATTAAAAAAAAAAAAATTGAACAAACACCATAAGATCTTATTTGATGATCATAGTTAATGTTTAAACTTCCTTCTTTTGTTCACTAGTTAACAATTATTAAACGAGACCCCTGTGTCAGTCTGAACTATTGCTACATCAACGCTCTACATGCTCCAGTAATACGTTTAATAGTTTCGGAAGAACTACCTATGACATCGTCTGCAAATATAGTCTCGTTCGTTCGTCTGAAAAAGGGATTCGCATAATATGCTTTTGGTAGTTACGAGTCTTGATCACTTGGTCTTGGATTGCTGTCATGAACCCTTCAGTTTTAGGGAACAGTAGGTCTATTCTGTAAGCATCTCACCGTGATAACTTGGGTGAAGTGAGCGTGAAGTGAGCGTCATTCCACCTGATGCTAGGGGTGGACACTATTGACAGCTCACTTTAAGATCACTTCACTTATGTTTTCACGGTGAAATATTTACAAAATAGCACTACAGATATCCACGCTTGAGCGATTCGTTCGACACTAATTTATCGACGTTTGGTTGGCACAGATCGTGGCGATGTCTTCCATGGAGTGACTTATTAATTTTCTTCCAGCGGACTACATTCACGTGTGCAAGCGGGACGCGAGCACGATAAACGACTGCTCCATACAATCAATAGAAGCACTCAAGGAGAAGTTAATTAAAGGAATCCCGGAGCTCCATCTGCCTAGTTTGGAACCCTTCTTTATTAAAGAGGTTAGTATAACAATTTGGGACAAGGACAGGAAGATGGCTAAAACAAAAATCCATACAAAAATGACTGATGGTGTTTTATAAATTTTACTAGCTTTTGCCCGCGGCTTCGCCAGCGTGGATGTCGGAAAATATCCCACGAAACCAAAAATCCTTCCTTATTTCTTGTCTACCTTATAAAAGGAACCTCTGTGCAAAATTCTACCTTTATAAGTCCAAGGGTTTGGGCTGGGCGTTGATGAGTCAGTCAGTCAGTCAGGACTTTTCTTTTTATCCACCCACGCGCCTATAGCCTTCCGCAAAAATAATGATTAAAGTCCGACTGGTAGTTCTAGAGATTAGCGCGTTCAAACAAACAAAAAAAGTGTGTGTCAGCTCCGACGCTCAACTGGAGTTTACTCCTGTTTTTGTGCCCCACCTCACCTCCCCGCTAACCTCCCCCTCCCACTCTAACCCTCTCTCACACCCCCTTCACAGCTTTCCCCTCCCCTCCACCCTCACCAACTCCTCCCCTCCCCATCTTTCCTTCTCCACACCCTCCCCCTCACTGCACCCTCCTATCCCTCTCCCCCTCCCTCCATCAACCACCCTCTCTCCCTCCATCAACCACCCTCTCTCCCTCTTCACCACCTGTCCACTCCCACTTCCTCTCACCACACCCTCCCTCTCACTGCACCCTCCTATCCCTCTCCCCCTCCCTCCGTCAAGCACCCTCTCTCCCTCCTCCCCTTTACCCTTCCCTCTGGGGGAAAACTATTACTGACAAACTTTATTACTTGCTTAGGCAAGTATTTGTGCCAAGTTTTAAGTTAATTAACCAAATGAATAGATTTTTTATTTTGATTTATTACGGAATTAATACATTGTTTACCGTTTAATCTTTTAAAAATAAGCTAAAATAAGTTAAAAATATAATATCTTAAACTAACTAAAAACTAATAAAAAACTAAAATATGGCGTCGAAAAATTCCTCCGCATCGCTGTCGACTGGTAAAGTACCCAAGAGACTGGCGGCATTGCCACGTTGTATGGCAATGCTAATCCTCTACCAAATGAATAAGATTTTTTCATATATACTATATTCCCTGTTTTCACCCCCACAGGGATGGAATTTTCAAAATAGTTTGGGATATTTCCGTAGCTTGACTGAAAGATTATTTACACCAATTTTCCAAGCCCCGCAGTAAAGTCTGCCCAGTAAAATTTACTATCCCTTTTCACACCTTTAGGGGAAGATTTTCGAAAAACCCTGATACACATTATTCTTTGTTTTTGGTCTCACTGAGTTTCGAGTTAATCGGAACGCGCGTTAAAATTCCTCCATACAAACTTTGACACCCCCCAATCCCTCCCGAGGGGGTAGTTTAGGAAAACTAAAAATGACAAACTTTACTAAAATTTTAAAAACCCCCAACGCAAAAAAGAAAAGCGAACTTTTAAAAAGTCAAAAATAATACCTATCGTTGAGTAATACCTTTACAGGTGAAATTTAAAACATGCACCAAATCGAAATGTAGGGGGAGCAGTTCAATGATATTATAAGTAAAAAGGTGTAGATAGGCCATAAGGGCTCAGCAAGCGGCACGTTAAAATGTAGACAAGTGACCAAACTGGACCTCAGTGTCGCGTCCACAGGGTGGCAAATGCATTTTAATTTCTTACTATTCAGCGCCGTCTATCTACGAGAACATAAATTAAAAATGAACAGTGTTGCCAGCGTACATCCATGAAGCAATTTTTAGTACATTATAGTAGAAGTGTACGCGTATAATCTTTGATTTTAATATTTTTGAGTTAGGTAGTTATTATTTTTCGTATTTTTGTTTGCATTTGTGAAAGGTCTCCGATCATAGTATTGTATTAATGTTTTGCTCTTATTGATCAAAAAAGAAACTATTAGTAGAATTTACAAATATGAAATGACTATACAGCCACAGGGTGACAGGTTGATGTTGACATTTCATTGCAAAAAATTTCTGCGGTTGCGTTGCGAATATTTATGTAAATATTTCGTTTGCTTGCCAATTTTCAGTGTAATTTACGTCAAGTTTAGTTCGTTGCTCCGTATTTAGTAAAAATCTTGGAAGATAAACGTTCCCATCGAAATCATCGAATGTCTACTTTCTAAATCACCACGACTTGAGCCCCCGTGCTCCTCGGTGATTTAAATGCTTAGGCCCTCCAAGTGCTCTGTGGGCCCTCCGTAAATAGGAGTTTGGACCATATTATTTAAGTGTTTAACTCCGCCCTTAAGACGACCACTGACCAAGTGTTTTGTGTTTATACTTAAATAACCATGTCTCGAAACAATGTTGTGTACCTACCTGGCTGCCCAGTCATCAAAGATGACGGTAAATATGATGTTCTTTTTCTATCTACACAATGTATTGCTGGTTTGAGTTTGAGTGCAATGTTTTGTTTTACATAATAAATATGAACATGCAAAATTGGTATTTATTTTATTATCCTCGAAACAACAAGTTTAGTGTCGAATTAGCGTTACCGAGTTGAATAATGTAGAATGGTTGAAAATTCTGTTGTAGTAAAACTAAACCTAAAAATTTAAAATCCAGTTTGTAGAATTTTCAACCATTCTCCATTAGACAACTCGGTAAAGCTAATTCTACTTGGTACAATATTATTTATGTAGCTATGGTAACGTACCACGTGACATTGAATAGTGTATGTCCCCGTAACTAGATGGCGTTGCCTAAGAAAAGCTTAAGTTGCCAGTCTATCTCAGTATAATTATATAATAGTAGTCTATGGTCGCGTCGCCGACGTCAACGGATGCACTTCACGTACCGAATGCATTAAAAGTGACCCAAAAACACCGAAAATGCCGTCGTATGTTATGAGATATTCCACAAATTATACAAGAAAAATTTCTAAAACTCAAGGAATCACATATCATTCGTGAGTATACTATTTATCTTAATATTTTCAAAAAATCAAACATTATATTCGTAAAATATGGCGTCAGAAAAGAATAGACGTCAAATAGAGATAGACGTCATTACTGATCATAGAGTAAAGTTATGCCTAAGAACAGACAAGTCAGCCTGACAGTAGGTAGGTATAAATGGTGGCACATTGTTTAGACTTAAATGTAATTTTTATTTTTGTTATGATGAGGTAGGATAAATTAAATACATACATATAGTGTATGTAACACTATTATATTCAAATCGAAACATTAATTGTTTACTACCTACTTTCAATGCAATTTTCCTACTTTATTACTTTTACTACATGAACTCATGAGTGAATCAAATTTTTAGGCAAAAATCACGGTTTTGCGGTAAAATGTCATATCTGATTATTATTCTATATAGTTTCTAGTACACGAGACGACGCACTGTCGCAAATTATATTTGTCTCTTTTTCGCCCGCGATAACTGAATCGTGCCATCCAAATTTGACGTATAAACGTAATTAAGTGTGCTATTGAAATATTAAGTTATTTATGTGTGCATTAGTGTGCCGATTCTGAATATCGAATGTTGTATATGTAACCTATCTACACCTTTTTACTTATAATATCACTAGCTGTTGCCCGCGGCTTCGCCCGCGTAGATGTCGGAAAATATCCCATGGCAACGTTCATGTGAAAAACATAGGGCATATCCCTAACTTAAGAAATGCTGGGTTTCCCATAAAAACTTTCATCCCTTTTATCACCCCTTGTAGGATTATGTTTTAAGACAAAAAGTAGCCCATGTCCTTTCCCAGGATGCTATCTATAGCCTTGCCAAATTTTATCGAAATCCGTGCAGTTTTGTAAATTTTAAAATCAACCCCTATTTTACCTACTTAGGGGATGATTTTTAAAAAACGCTAACCCGCATATTTCTTAATTTCTTACCAATAGCATAAATTTGTTATGCCTTTTTTTTTTTTTTGAGGGTGGGAAATCATCAAATAACTTCTCCCGCTCTGGGTGGAGCGGAAGGGCGTGTCAGACTTTTACTGACTAAAACCCACCCGTGTTCCTTCAGTTGCCTATGCCAGGGCCGCGGTAACCCCTTCGGACAATCCGCGACCCCAGCGGCGTCGGCCCTATTGGACCCCGTCACTTGCTGACATCTCTTTGAGGCGCGCGTGGAACACAACGCGCCGTCGACTCGGGCCTGGTCCTTACCGGACGGCGAGCTACCCGCTGCTCACCGTCCGCAGGCCCGCGCCTACGGTGGCCGGAAATCGCCCCGCGATTCCCGCCGCCCAGGGCGTCTCCGCGTGAGGCTGCCTCTCCCTCACGCGTTCCGCCTCCTCCTTCGCGAGCATCACTGCTTCGCAGAAGGAGGTGACGGCCTCCCATGCACTCTCGCTCCGCACCATGGCCTGGACCAGGCTCGGACGCGAGAGATCGCCGCCGTCGATCGCCTCCGTGAGAACACGGCGGTGCTCTGCCCAAGCCGGGCAGACCTCCACTGTATGCTCCACCGTATCCTCCGGGCGATCCACACAATGGTAACACCCGGGCGTTTCCTCCCGCCTTATGCGAAACAGGAACCTCCCGAAACAACCGTGTCCGGTGAGGACCTGCGTCAGGCGGAAGGTGAGGACGCCGTGGCGCCTCTCTAACCACTCCTCAAAGAGGGGACTTATCGCCGCAATTGTGGCGTGCCCAAAATTTGTTATGCCTAACTTAAGAAATACTGGGTTTCCCTTACAAACTTTCATCCCCTATATCACCCCCTGTAGTATTGTTTTTGAAAGTATCCTATGTCCTTTCCCAGGATGCTATATAAAGCCTTGCCAAATTTTGTCGAAATCCGTGCAGTTTTGTAAATTTTAAAATTAACCACAATTTTACCCCCTTAGGGGATGATTTTTCAAAAACGCTGAACCGCATATTTCTTTATTTCCTATCAAAAGCATACATTTTAATTTTCACATCCCTAACTTAAGAAATACTGAGTTTCCCATACAAACTTTCATCCCCTATATCACCCCCTGTAGGATTATTTTTAAGACCAAAAGTAGCCTGTGTCCTTCCCCAGGATGTTATATAAAGCCTTGCCAACTTTCATCGAAATCCGTACAGTTTTGTAAATTTTAAAGTCAACCCCTATTTTACGCCCTTACGGGATGATTTTTCAAAAATGCTGAACTGCATATTTCTTAATTTCCTACCAATAAAATAAATTTGTTATTCCTAACTTAAGAAATACTGGGTTTCCTTTACAAACTTTGATCCCCTATATCACCCCCTGTAGTATTATTTTTGAAAAAATAGTATCCTATGGCCTTCTTCAGGATGCTATATAAAGCCTTGCCAAATTTTGTGGAAATACATGCAGTTTTGTAAATTTTAAAATCAACCCCTATTTTACCCCCTTAGGGGATGATTTTTCAAAAACGCTGAATCGCATATTTCTTTATTTCCTATCAAAAGCATACATTTTAATTTTCACATCCCTAACTTAAGAAATACTGAGTTTCCCATACAAACTTTCATCCCCTATATCACCCCCTGTAGGATTATTTTTAAGACCAAAAGTAGCCTGTGTCCTTCCCCAGGATGTTATATAAAGCCTTGCCAACTTTCATCGAAATCCGTACAGTTTTGTAAATTTTAAAGTCAACCCCTATTTTACGCCCTTAAAGGATGATTTTTCAAAAAGGCTGAACTGCATATTTCTTAATTTCCTACCAATAAAATAAATTTGTTATTCCTAACTTAAGAAATACTGGGTTTCCCTTACAAACTTTGATCCCCTATATCACCCCCTGTAGTATTATTTTTGAAAAAATAGTATCCTATGGCCTTCTTCAGGATGCTATATAAAGCCTTGCCAAATTTTGTCGAAATACATGCATTTTTGTAAATTTTAAAATCAACCCCTATTTTACCCCCTTAGGGGATGATTTCTCAAAAACGCTGAATCGCATATTTCTTTATTTCCTATCAAAAGCATACATTTTAATTTTCACATCCCTAACTTAAGAAATACTGAGTTTCCCATACAAACTTTGATCCCCTATATCACCCCCTGTAGGATTATTTTTGAAAAAAAAAGTAGCCTATGTCCGTCCCCAGGATACCATCTATAGCCTTGGCAAATTTTATCGAAATCTGTTCAGTGGTTTAGGCGTGAAAAGGTAACAGACAGACAGACAGACAGACAGACAGACAGACAGAGTTACTTTCGAATTTATAATATTAGTATGGATTGGAGCAGTTGATTTTTTTTCACGATTTCAGGTTTGACCCATAGTAAAACTTGTTCATAATGATGAGTACAATCTCCTATTTCGATTTGGTGCATGTTTTAAATTTCGTCCTGTATATATTTTAATTACAGAAATTGATGGTTGGCAAGATAAGGTTTGCTCATTAAAATGGCGCTATAATGTCGCGGTGGGGTATAGATCGTAGAATATAGATAGTCAATCAAATGAAGGGTCTGACTTGAGCGGTACCCCGCCGCCGTGATATTTTCTTTGATTTTTTTTATCTGTTTGCATAATGACTGTCTATTGACGTTTCAGATCAAAGCTCTGACAGCTGAAAACCTGCCGGTTCACGCTTCAGGTCATAACATCAATGTCACCGGCGCAAGCAACTTCCTCATCAAGAGCATGTCGTAAGATTTATTTATTTATGTAGACACAAGGAAACAAAATCACGATGTAGTCAAACTAGTTCTGCTTTTTGTTTTAAAGAAAATAAAGAGAACATGAAGAAATCTCGCCTTGGCTTACACCCGCAAGATTTTAATAAAATACCAGGCTCTACCAGGTTCTAGGAACCTGAGAAAATGAATTTAAAAAACAAAATAATCACCTTAAATAATGTTCCCACCGCTGGGACATAGGCCTCCCCTCTGTGAGAGAGAGCGGGCCGTAATCCACCACGCGGACCGAGTGCGGGTTGGTATTAGATGTAAAAGAATAAAGAAAAACGTTTATTTGGGCACAGTTCGTGAAAGACAAAAATACAAAAGAAAAAAACAATGTGAAAATAATATTTTAACAACAATAGTGTGTGTGCCTCACGGCTGCGCCAAAAAGGTCCATTTCAGCATTAATTCCAGACAGATGCTGCCTGACGCTGGTTTTCTAATGAATCTTTAGGGACAAGACAAGACTTTAGATAATATACAGCGTGGTCAAAAAGTCGTGGATCAAACGAAAAAGGGAGATAAAGGAAGTCATTTCCAACAAAAAATCTTTCTGCAGCATGGCCATAATTCAATTGTCCTTACAAATTATTGCTCTTAAAATTTGGTACCCAGAGCCGCAATAGAACTTTTGTTTGTAGTGCTGATACATTATGTAATAATAATACAACACCGTTTGTTTTATTGTATTATATCACTTTTATTTTAATTAGTCTAATTGCGGCTCTGGGTACCAAATTTCAAGAACAATTAATTTTTAGGGTAATTGAATTATGGCCATGCTGTAGAAAGATTTTTGTTGGAAATGACCTCCTTTATCTCCCTATTTCGTTTGATCTACGACTTTTTGACCACCCTGTATAATTTATACACAGATGTCACATGTCTTAAAATTTTTCTAGAACATTTTCCTCACGTCGGTTTCCTCACGATGTTTTCCTTCACTGTTTTGAGAGCAATGGTGGTGAAATACTTTACACAAAGTAAAGCGCCTGTCTGGGTTCGAACATACGACCTACAACTCGTAAGTCGCGACCATTACCACTGGGCCACCACTGCTCTATCCATACTAATATTATAAATTCGAAAGTAACTCTGTCTGTCTGTCTGTCTGTCTGTCTGTTACCTTTTCACGCCTAAACCACTGAACGGATTTCGATAAAATTTGGCAAGGCTATAGATGGTATCCTGGGGACGGACATAGGCTACTTTTTTTTTCAAAAATAATCCTACAGGGGGTGATATAGGGGATGAAAGTTTGTATGGGAAACTCAGTATTTCTTAAGTTAGGGATGTGAAAATTAAAATGTATGCTTTTGATAGGAAATAAAGAAATATGCGGTTCAGCGTTTTTGAAAAATCATCCCCTAAGGGTGTAAAATATAGTAAAATAGGTGTTGAACCGACATACTTGGCTTCAAACCGCATGATTGCATGTTCAAACCCGACGGTTGCAGTGCGACTTTTTGTGATAATTTAAATTTATAATTTAAATTTGTAAAATCATCATGGACTACCTACTAGAAAACATAACATTCCGTCGCACACGTACGATAACGGAACCCAATAGTGACACCAGTGAAATTATTTCTCAAACATTGGATGAGACTATAATTAGTATGCCGGAAATGTCAGAAGACGAGGAGGATAAGCAGATTTACATCCTTAAAACTGAGATTGAGAACCTTAGATCTCAATTAAAAAGCGCACATCAAGAAGTAGAGATACTATCTTTGGAAAATAGCTCCCTGAAGCAAACAAATGCCGATTTAATAAAGGAAAATGAGATATTTAAAAAAGTCACCAGTAGTCCTAAGAAGAAAATACAAACACCGAAGAGAAATAAAATTAGTTCTACGGAAAAGAAGACCAGTAAACCACAGATTTTAGAAATTCCTGATTGCTGCACATCCACTGCTGAAGACCCTATAGAAAACTCGGAAAACCAAATATCACCAAACAAAAACAAAAATATTAATAAAAATAACCTATCGTTGCCGGTTGTAAAGAATAATATATGTATTTTAAGTAGTGAAACGTCTAATAGATTATACACAATCAGCCAAAGAACTAATTTAAGTAATTTTAGTATATGTCACTACCGCATGCCAAATTGTGGATTAAAGCAAGTATTAGATAATCTTGATAAGAAAATACAAAACTTCACTTACTCCGACTTCTGTGTTATTTATGTTGGGGAAGAAGATTTCAGAAGTACGCATAACTATATAGAATTAGTTACTTTTATTCGCGAAAAATTACAAACCTTATCCCACACGAACTTTATTGTATGTCTCCCGACTTTTAAATATATGGATAACAAAAATTTAATGTTCAATAGTAGAATCGACACCTTTAATAATTTAATTTACATGGATGTTGGAACATATAAATACGCGTATATTTTGGATTCCAATTTAAATCTTCCGTACACCTATGAAACTTATAACCAAATGTATGGAAGCTTAAATAATAGAGGCTTGAATATTATATTAAACGATTTACAAAACCTAATTGTAGATTTAAACACAATTAATGTAGACGATGCATGTAAAGAACTAACTGAATCTGACAGTACACTGAATTTAATGGTAAAGGATAAAATATGTAATGATAGCAATTTTTTTCGTATATGACAGAATACATGTACTTCATCAAAATATGAATGGTTTACTACACAAAGCTGATGAATTAACCGTAAATTTAAATAATATTAACAATAATAATAACATAATTGATGTGGTGTGTTACCGAGCATAATATGATAACAGATGATACTAAATTTCTCCAAATTCCCAATTATACTATAGCGGCAAATTTCTCAAGAACAAATAGAAATGGTGGTTCATGTATCCTAGTACGAAATAACCATAAATTTAAAATTGTACACGAAGCAAAGCTTGTAAGCGTATCCAACCTCATTGAGTGGTCGGCTATTGAATTGTTAGAGCATAAGTTAATTATCATATGTATATATAGGCCTCCAAAGACTAAAAGGGATTGTATAGAAACATTTTTTGACCGTCTAACGGCTATGCTCGCAAAATTATGTACTAAATGTAAGAAAATTGTTATTTGTGGTGATTATAATATCGATCGACTAAAAGATACCCCTGTTTCGAGAGAGTTTGAAGACTTATTACGGAGCTTTAACTTAAAACTTGCAATAAATGAACCAACACGTTTGCAAAGCAAAACGTGCATTGATAACATTGCTCATAATATAAGAGGCTGTAAACAAAGTGTCTTAGAACTAGCACTGTCTGATCATACAGCACAAATACTATCTTGTCCTGTTAGGAAAACGTACTCAATAAGGCACTGGTACAAATTTAGAAGAGACTATAGCAACGAAAATGTTGAAAAATTTATTAAATGTTTAAAAGCCCTGACTTTTAGTGACTGCTATGGAAAAAGTGATCCAAATGCTGCTTTTGAAGAATTCCATAAACTATTTAAACTTTTCTATGACCTCTGCTTTCCAAACATAAAAATTAAGGTTCCAATCATGCGAAATACTAAATGGCTCAGTAAAGGATTAAAGACATGTTCCCTCCGTAAAAGAACACTACTTAAAACATATCGACTATCAGGTAATAAAAGAGATAGGAGTGATTTTAAAAAATATGCAAAAAGGTATAAAAAAATCATAAAACTCACGCAAAGGTCGCAAAACAACTATCATATCCAAACAGCCACAAATAAATCTAAAGCAGTGTGGCAAATAATAAATAAATACAAAAACAATAACCCCCCTGAAAAAATTAATAGAATTAAATATAATAACCAACTTATAACTGCTCCTGATGCTATAGCACAAACATTCAACAACTTTTTTATTGATGACATTTCAAAACTAACGAATAATACAATAAACTACGCTAATATTCTAACCCATAACAAACCAAACTCCTGTTTCTTAGCCCCTGTTACCCCTAACGAAGTTGTCAAAATAATTATGACATTAAAAAACACTAACAGTACAGGTTGTGATGGAATTTCCACTAAAATAATAAAACGTGTAGTGTATGAAATTGCTCCCATCATCACCTACATAATAAATCAGTGTCTTGAAGAAGGAATTTTCCCGACATATTTAAAAACTACTGTAGTTACACCAATATTCAAAAAAGAAAACACGGAAGATGTACGATGTTATAGACCTATCGCTCTCATTCCAATAATGGCTAAAATATTTGAAAGAGTACTATATAATAATCTTAGTGAATATTTTGAAAAAAATCAAATAATAATAGATAATCAAGTTGGATTCAGAAAAGGGAAATCAGTTAATACAGCAATGCATCAGTTTTTACAAAAAGTTATAACGGAACTAGATAAAAAAAATCAGGTCACAGCCCTATACATGGACATGTCAAAAGCTTTTGATAATGTTGACCATGGACTACTACTACAGAAACTAGAAATTTACGGAGTTCGAGGTAAAGCACTAGAAATAATCAAATCCTATCTCAGTAATAGACTACAGTTCACTGAAATAACACAATTATGTCCATTCACAAAAACAGAAATTAAATATACATCGAGCCCAAGATCTATAAAATATGGTGTACCTCAAGGTTCGATACTAGGACCACTACTATTTCTCATTTATATAAATGATATACCTAATGCTATTCGGCACCCTATGGTTTTATTTGCAGATGACAGTACGGCTCTTTTCACAAATAACAAAAATAAAAATCATGAACTAGAAATAAACGATTCCCTATCTAAATTAATAAATTGGCTTACAATAAATAATCTAAAAATAAATCTTTCAAAAACCCATTACATGAACTTCAAGAATAAAAACGCAAAATCAATTCCATTATCTATTGAGCACAATAACGCAACTGTGTCTGAGGTTACTAGTACAAAATTTCTAGGTATCTATATAGATTCTAATATGACATGGAAAACGCATGTAAATAGTGTATGTAACAAATTAAATCAATTCTCTTATGCCCTCTACATGCTCAAAAAAGTATCTAACCAAACCACACTGCTTAGTGCTTATCATGCTTATGTGGGATCCACTCTATCTTATGGGATACTATATTGGGGATACTCATCTGATAAGGAAATTGCGTTCAAGGCACAAAAAAAGTGTATTAGATCAATATGTGGGATACACCAAACCAATTCATGTAAACCTCATTTCGTAAATCTCAAGATATTAACCCTCCCTGCTCTATATATCTACGCGGCCTCAATTTTAGTTATATCAGTAGCTATGACACATTAACAAGCAGTAGACTCAAAAATACATTACGCAATAAAACATCCCACACTGCAGTGTATAGCAATAGCATTTTTTGTATGGGCATCAAAATATATAATAAGTTACCCATAGACATTAAGAACCAACACTCAATTGGTATTTTTAAAAGGAAGCTAAAAGACTTCCTGATTAAAAAGGCATATTACTCTGTAAAGGAATTCCTTGAAGAAAAATAATTATATAATATATAATACTAAAAGATTGTTGATACTTGATAATTATAATGTGATATAAACTGTAAGAATAGTCTGATATAATATAAAATGTATGAAAAATGATAATTATTAATGTAATGTAAATTGTTTAACTGTAGTATTGAGTACCTATACTTTTTCATTTATAACTATTTAAATTGCAATGCCTTAACAGGCAACTAAGTTCTAAGAACCTATATATTTGTTAACATCTTCAAAATTGTACACTTAGTTCGCAATAAAGAATTTGAATTTGAATTTGAATAATTTGATTTTAAAATTTACAAAACTGCACGGATTTTGACAAAATTTGGCAAGGCTTTATATAGCATCCTGGGGAAGGACATACGATACTATTTTTTTCAAAAATAATACTACGGGGGGTGATATAGGGGATGAAAGTTTGTAAGGGAAACCCAGTATTTCTTAAGTTAGGGATAACAAATGTATGCTATTGGTAGGAAATTAAGAAATATGCGGTTCAGCGTTTTTGAAAAATCATCCCCTAAGGGGGTAAAATAGGGGTAGATTATAAAATTTACAAAACTGCACGGATTTCAATAAAATTTGGCAAGGCTTTATATAGCATCCTGGGGAAGGACATAGGCTACTTTCTGTCTTAAAAAATAATCCTATGGGGGGTGATATAGGGGATGAAAGTTTGTCTGGGAAACTCAGTATTTCTTAAGTTATGCATGTGAAAATTAAAATATATGCTTTTGATAGGAAATAAAGAAATATGCGGTTCAGCGTTTTTGAACAATCATCCCCTAAGGGGGTAAAATATGGGTTGATTTAAAAATTTACAAAACTGCACGGATTTCGACAAAATTTGCCAAGGCTTTATATAGCATCCTGGGAAAGGACATAGGGTACTTTCAAAAACAATACTACAGGGGGTGATATAGGGGATGAAAGTTTGTAAGGGAAACCCAGTATTTCTTAAGTTAGGGATAGCAAATTTATGCTATTGGTAGGAAATTAAGAAATATGCGGTTCAGCGTTTTTGAAAAATCATGCCCTAAGGGGGTAAAATAGGGGTTTATTCAGCACGGATCGATAAAATTTGGCAAGGCTATAGATAGCATCCTGGGAAAGGACATGGGCTATTTTTTGTCTTAAAACATAATCCAACAAGGGCTGATATAAGGGATGAAAGTTTGTATGGGAAACCCAGAATTTCTTATGTTAGGGATATGAAAATTCAAATTTATGCTTTTGGTAGGAAATAAAGAAATGTATGGTACAGCGTTTTTGAGGGGGTACAATAGGGGTTGACAAAATGTTTGTGTACCTATCTCTTTTTAAGAGATTTAAGGGATTGGAAATGTAGTCATAGTTCGAATCTTGAGGTAACATTGAGTCTTTATTTCATTCGACGTTTTTACGAGGAAATTATTTGAACGAGTGGACACTCGGACAAAAGTTATTTGTTATTAGAGCGTGACTGGCATAATAAATTTTAAGTAATTAACAAGCACCCCGCCGCTTAAGTCTGTCTGTTTGAATGCAATAATGTCAAAAAGTACCGAACGGATTTTCATACGGTTTTCTCCAATGAACGGAGTGATTCAGTGTAATTCATTATGGTTTTGTGTAAATTAGCTGAAATATGACGACGACTGCTGAAGATGTCGGAAAAAATCATGCCGACTGGTAGCTTTATGCATAATATACACGGCAACGATATATCGTAGCGATTTGAGTTTGCACAGTTATATCGGACGGCCCTATGTTTTCCACATGAACGTTCCCATGAGATATTTTCCGACATCAGTGCGGGCGAAGCCGCGGGCAAAAGCTAGTTGTATAATATTTTAAACATAAAATTTAAAAACTTTAATGTCAATATCTAACCATAACCAACCAAATGTGCATAGCTAACGCCATCTGTCCGCAACGATATTATCTGCTGAAGGCTGGCGCTATAATTTGCATACGCTTTATCTAATAGTTTACTGTATCAGTTTAGACTCGTTATCATAGAGGACTCTGAATCCCGAATGGCCCGAGTCATACATATTGGACTGTGCTGTGACCGTGTGTGTGTTAAAATATATTTTCATGTAAAATAATGCGACTTGTTTTTGTCAAATAAACAAACTGCCCTAAGTAGCAATGAAGGATTTCCTACAATTGAAATAACTTGGTGGAACTGAAACGTTCGTCGTTCAATGCTGACTTGAAATTCTTTGCAAATTATACAACGTGTAATGCTAAATGCGCAAAACCTCTTAAGGGGTCATTGTACTCATCATTAAAAAAATCAGCTGTTCAATACATTTTGACGAATTATGCGAACATAAATGTACTGAACAGCTGATTTTTTTTTCGCGATTTCAGGTTTGGTCCCATAGTAAAAGTTGTTCATAATGATGAGTACAATGACCCCTTAAGAGGTTTTGCGCATTTAGCATTACACGTTGTATATAGAGATCAGCTGGGAGTGAGTGAGAGAAAGGTCACCAACGGATTCTTTTAACCCCTTTTTTTTTTTTTTTTTTTTTTTTTTTTTGAGGGTGGGAAATCATCAAATAACTTCTCCCGCTCTGGGTGGAGCGGGAGGGCGTGTCAGACTTTTACTGACTAAAACCCACCCGTGTTCCTTCAGTTGCCTATGCCAGGGCCGCGGTAACCCTTTCAGACAACCCGCGACCCCAGCGGCGTCGGCCCTATTGGGCCCCGTCACTTGCTGACATCTCTTTGAGGCGCGCGTGGAACACAACGCGCCGTCGACTCGGGCCTGGTCCTTACCGGACGGCGAGCTACCCGCTGCTCACCGTCCGCAGGCCCGCGCCTACGGTGGCCGGAAATCGCCCCGCGATTCCCGCCGCCCAGGGCGTCTCCTGCGGCGACTGAGGGCGTGAGGCTGCCTCTCCCTCACGCGTTCCGCCTCCTCCTTCGCTAGCATCACTGCTTCGCAGAAGGAGGTGACGGCCTCCCATGCACTCTCGCTCCGCACCATGGCCTGGACCAGGCTCGGACGCGAGAGATCGCCGCCGCCGATCGCCTCCGTGAGAACACGGCGGTGCTCTGCCCAAGCCGGGCAGACCTCCACTGTATGCTCCACCGTGTCCTCCGGGCGATCCACACAGTGGAAACACCCGGGCGTTTCCTCCCGCCTTATGCGAAACAGGAACCTCCCGAAACAACCGTGTCCGGTGAGGACCTGCGTCAGGCGGAAGGTGAGGACGCCGTGGCGCCTCTCTAGCCACTCCTCAAAGAGGGGACTTATCGCCGCTATTGTGGCGTGCCCATTCTTTTAACCCCTCAAGTGTCGAATGCACCCCATGTGTGCATAAGAAAAACCCTTTTTTTGTTCGGTACATAAGCTTATATCACATATATATAAATGTAAAAAAACATCATCCGATGGAAAACCAATCAAATCATTAGTTGTGAACTTATGGAGTTCGCAGCTAACCTCCCCTCCCCCCCCGCGTGTCAAATGCACCCCAAGTGTGCAAAAGGACAAAACTTTACATAATAGGTATATAAGCTTAGATCACGTATATATAAACGTAAAAAAAACATCATCCGATGGAAAACATATCATTATCAGTAGTTGTGAACCTATGGGGTTCGCAACTAACCCCCAACCCTCCCCACTCGCTGGGGTTTTAGGTCTAAAATCAGCCAAACTCAGACACTTGAGGGGCAATCAAAATAGGCAAGATATCTACAAAAACAAAAACGCCAAGTGCGTGTCGGACCACGCACAATGAAGGTTTCCGTAGTTGAATAGATTACCTATCCAAAAACAAACTTACATTGCAATCCCAAAAAAAAATTTTACGTCATAAAATTACAAATTTACAATTTCCGGACTATTTCCCTTACTTGTTCTGTGAGAACTTGCTTCTTGCCAAATTTCATGATTCTAGGTCAACGGGAAGTACCCTATAGGTTTTGATTTACTTGCGAGTTCAAAATATGTGGCATTAATGCACGTATTTTTTTTATTGCGTTGACTGACAGACTGACAGACAGACAGACGTACAACGGAGTGATCCTAGAAGGTTTCCGTTTTTTCCTTTTGAGGTACGGAACCCTAAAAAAATACTCTTGGCTGACATCTTGAATTAATTTATTATGTACAGAAGGTTAATCTCATTCAGTAGAATGTTTGAGTCAAATACACCATTATTCTCTACACGAAACTACCTTTGGAAAGGGCAACTGGAATCACTTCTATTTTCTTATAAATTTTAAATAATCAAAGTGCCTTTTACTATGTGCCTAATTGAAATACCTAAATGATTCCCGATCATTCCAGAGTGGACCTCGACACGCTGAAGATCAAGGTGAACTTGCGCTTCCCCAAGGTTCACATCGAGGGATCCTACAAGATGGTCTCGGATGCCCAGATTTTGCCCCTGAACGGAGAGGGAATGCTTAAAGTTGATGCTGGTGAGACTTTCATAAAATTACTTTTATTAGACATTTGCAAAAATTTGTATAATATGCAGAAAAGGTAAAATATGGTGCATGACACTACATGGATTTGTAATTGAACAATAGTTAGCACCTTAGTAGCACTTTTAGGCGATCAGTGCGCCAAAAATTTATCATAATTCTGCGATTTCAGACCAATTAAGTCAGTAATTTTATTTCCAAACTTCAGTACACGTACATTCATGAGGTCTCGACCCCTGAGCTAAAACAAAACATCCTGTATGACAGGGGTCATCACAGAACTGATAAAGAGGTATATTCCATGAACTACATAAATTTCACGTAACTGCTTCTGATTTCCAGTAAAATGCGACGCGTTGCTGGTGATCCACACGCAGACGTACACTAAAGACGGCCAGGAGTACGTCAGGGTCAGGAAGATCGACGCCGACATCAAGGTCGAGGACTACAAGATCAAGCTCGATGGAATCTTCAAAGGAGAGAAGGCTTTAGGTTAGTGCACTTTGATTACTATGACTGACTTTTAAGGCCTACATTACCTCAGATTGCGAAAATTGTCTTAGCATGAATGTCTGTGAATTGGGTACGTACAAGTGTTCCTCATGTCTCTAAAACTGTAGTTTCAATAGTTCTGCAGTATTCACTTTGTAATTAATAAACAGTAAAGATGAGGACTACTGCTAAGTATCCTTTGTTGCAAATACACGATTCCATACAATTTTCTCGATACAATGAAATCTCAAAGTTACCTTGAAACCGTACAATAAATGAATAATAATCAATGAAAAACTTAAATTAAAAAAACCGGCCAAGTGCGTGTCGGACCACGCACAATGAGGGTTCCGTAGTTGAAATGAATTTATCCCAAAGACAAACTTAACATTGTGTTGAAAAACATGTTCTCCCATACATTGATATACGTCACGGACAATTCTCCAACTGCATATTTAAGTTTGTATTCGCAAAAAACTATTCTTAAACATAACATCACGCCTTATTTCACCGAAGGGTTGGGCAGAGGTGTACCTACACAACCACATTTTGCCAGAAAAAAAAAAACTAAAAACTATTTTTTTTATGTGATAAACTACAAATAATAAATTTTCGGACTTTTTCCTTTACTTATGCTGTGAAACCTTGCTTCTTACCAAATTTCATGATTCTAAGTCAACGGGAAGTACCCTATAGGTTTTGATTTACTTGCGAGTATCAAAATATGTCGCATAAATGACCGTATTTTTTATTGCGTTGATTTAGCAGCTTGATTTTTTTAGAGCTCTAAGGGACCACAGACATACGTATTTGGTATTAATTTCAACTTGATACCTCCACGCGTTCCTGAGAAAAAGGGCCTTGGCAGATGACATACTTGAAAATATTTTTTTATGTGATAAAATTATAAATTAGTAATTTTCGGACTTTTTCCATTACTTGTACTGTAAGACCTTGCTTCTTGCCAAATTTCATGATTCTAGGTCAACGGAAAGTACCCTATAAGTTTTGATTTACGAGTATCAAAATATGTCGCATAAATGGCCGTATTTTTTTATTGCGTTGACTTGGAAGCTTGATTTTTTTACAACTCCAAGAGACCATAGGTTTACGTCTTTGATATTAATTTCAACTCGATACCTCCACGAGCTCCTGAGAAAAAGGGTCTTGCAAGACAGACAGACAGACGGACAGACAGACAGACAGACAGACGGACAACGAAGTGATCCTATAAGGGTTCCGTTTTTTCTTTTTGAGGTACGGAACGCTAAAAAAATCAAATTCATAAAACTTTGCAGGATAATATTAATAGTCAGTACGGCTTCGGCTATTAAACGGGGTACTCGTAACACTTCTCTTGCGATTAAAAAGGCCCGATTGACAACGTTTTAAGTTCTGAATAAACTATAAATATTTAATGTAAAATGTTTAGACGTAAAAATAAGGCACCCGTATTTTAATTTTTTCCGAATTTTGTAATTTTTATTTAGAAAAACATCTTTCAAAATGTTGTCACTAAAGTTTTCAAAAGCTTTGATACACCCCATCAGTAGAAGCTAGACCGTAGGTGCTCAAACGGGAATAAAGTTGAATATTTTTTATTGGTCTCCTTTGAGCACCACGTCAAAATATTGATTGGTGCTCAAATGGGAATAGCTTGGGTGCTCTAAAAATCGGTGCTCAGAAAATCGGTGCTCAAATGGGAATGCTTCGAAAAAACGATTATAAAACAACTTTAATTTTTACAGGTATAGCCACAAACCAACTCTTAAACCAGAATCGAGGAGAATCCTATAAGCTCATCAAACCTCACTTGGAGAAGACGATCGCGGCGCACGTGCTGGACATTGCCAACAAGATCCTGGACGGCCTCCCACTGTCCCAGCTGCTGCTCGATCCCTAGATATAAGTTCATAATGTAGGTTTACTTCGAGCTCTATTAGCTCACTGTGATTTTTAATCTTGGATCAGATGCTGCATTACTCTTCTTCTAGAATGTTCGGAAGCAAAATTGTAAAATAAATATTTAAACTTTATATTTGATCTTGTTATCACAATATCACGATATTTATACAGGGTGGTCAAAAAGTCGTGGATCAAACGAAATAGGGAGATAAAGGAGGTCATTTCCAACAAAAAATCTTTCTACAGCATGGCCATAATTCATTTGCCCTAAAAAATTTGGTTTCCAGAGCCTTAAACAAATTTAAGAACTTGCTGGTGGTTTGACCTTACATTACTATCATTATTTTAGAGTATGACAAGGCGAGCTGTATGACTTATTCTGTGCTGTAAGGTCTAATATATTTTTTTACGGTATTTTTTTTTTTTACATTTTTCATCAAAAGTCGAAAACTATGCGGTCTATCTAAAAGAAATAAAAATATATACTTACGTTTTTTTTTGCAACAGGGACTGATAGGGTATCAGTCCCTGTTGCAAAAAATACGTATATATTTTTATTTCTTTTTTATTTTCAAAATAGTCATCTAAAACTATTCCAAATTTCAAGTTCATAGCATCAGTAGTTCTTGAGATATCCAGCTGTGACAGACAGACAGACAGACAGACTGAGTCACACCATAAGGGTTCTTTTTTACCATTTTGGTACGGAACCCTAAAAAGGATAGTACGTACGTAGTCGTCTTTAACTACGTCTCTCTCTCACACTGGAATCTTGATAGATCCATGATCTTTTTCACGTCATAGTACGGCCCCAATGTGATGTTTGTTTCATCCACAGTTCTCAGTCTACGATTAGTACGATTGTTACTAATCCAAAATTACAACAAACGCCTGTGCTTGTTAATAGCGGAAGATAGAAACTAGTATAATGGTAGGTTGCGCGCACGCAGTTCGTAGATATTTGCTGGCATCCTCCATCCGCCGGTGTCTGTCACGCGTTGGTGGAATGACCTGAAGAATATTGACCTTCAATTTCTTTGGCTAAGTGAAAAACGTTTACCGCCTTATTACAAAACAAGGTTCATCTTCAAACCCAGGTTTAAACCATGGATCCTTTTTTGAATTTCGAACTTTATTCCGACACATTAAGATGTCAGTTTTATAAAACTGACAACTTAGTACTGGACTAAGTGGTCAGTTTTGTATAAAGAACTGTATTTCTATCACAGCTAGGTTCTTATTACAAAAACTGGCTCGATGGTTTAAACCATGGCAGAAGAAAAACCTCATTTTGTGTTATGGCCGTTAAGGTTCTTAAACTGAAAAATTGAGCAGCATTGCTATGTTCAAGTCCTGGGACAAAGTAAAGATCATGAAGATATCGAACGCGAGCGCAGGGTTCTTGCTATTAGCTCGCCGTCCGGTAAGGGTCGACGGCCCGGGTCGACGGTGCGTTGTGTTCCACGTGCGCCTCAAAGAAAAGTCAGCAAAATGATGGGGTCCGATAGGGCCAATGCCACCGGGGTCGCGGGTTGTTCGAAAGAGATACCGTGGCCCTGGCATAGGCAACTGAAGGAACACGGGTGGGTTTTAGTCGGTAAAAGTCTGACACGCCCTTCCTCCACCCAGAGCGGGAGAAGTAATTTGATGACTTCCCATCCACAAAAAAAAAAGGGTTCTTGCTGTGAGAAGCATTATGCTGGTTTGCAGGTTTGCTTGTTTTAAGGAGGTTACGATTACGTTGTTTAAGGCTTACTACCAGACCTTCTACACTAGCAGCCTGTGGGCCAGCTACACATGGAAAATAATGGACGCCCTGAGGGTCCAATATAATAAAAGCTTCAGAATGCTTTTGGGGCTGCCATGCTTTTGTAGTGCCTGTGGCTTGTTCGCTCAGGCGCGTCTTCACGCCCACGCAACGGCGAGAAGAAAAACTGCGACGCTTTTAGAGCGAACGTGGTCAAGTCCTAATAGCATTCTAAAGATTTTAGTTAGTGGACAAATTTAACTCACCGATGATGGATTCATCTTCACTTCGTGCAGGACTGCAGGTGTTATCTTCATGTGCTGGTTCCAACACCTAATATAGATCGTTAACTAGCTTATATCGAGTGTTCATAGTGATACATTTTAATGTTAACAGTTTTGATTAAATAAATAATTATTAAAATTATTATTATTATTTCCTTTATTTCATTTGTATATACATATAAATTACATTTTTAAATGTTGAAATGTAAAAAGTATAAAAACATTTAAAAATATAAAAAAATAGTAGCCCACCGGTATCGGGAACAGGGTCCAAGCTACCGGCGGTCAGGGCTGCTGAGAGAGGAACCTCCTAACGATACGCGCCGTGTCCAGAAGTACCTCTTTCTGGATCAAGCCCTTGATCCAGCCGCCTAACGAGAGCCTCCTCAGGTGTTGGTCGAGGCTCTTGGCTATTATGCCATTGGCCGTCACGACTATCGGCACAATGATTGCTGTATCCACATCCCACATGTCGACAACCTCGCAAGCCAGGTCAAGATACTTAATTTGCTTATCTTTTTCGGCTTTCACGAGGTTCTCGTCATGTGGGACCGCTATATCAACAATCACCGTGCGACGCTCTAATCAATCTATCACCACTATGTCAGGCTTATTGGCAACAATAGTCCTGTCAGTGATGATATACCGATCCCTATACAACGTGATATTGCCAATTTCGAGAACTTGGTCGGGCACATACCTATAGTATGGTACTTCCGATTCAACAAGACTGTATTTCAGAGCAAGTTGCTGATGGATAATCCTGGCTACAAGGTTGTGCCTATGCAAGTAGTCTCCGTTAGCCAGACGAGAACAGCCAGAAATAATGTGACGGATTAATTCCCCCGGACAGTGGCATGCCCGACAGATGTCAACCGTGCTGTCCTTCACAATATATTTCCGGTAGTTGTTCGTCATCATAACTTCGTCCATAATCGCAAAGACAAAACCTTCGGTTTCTCCGAACAGATCACCGAATCGCAACCAGGATATGGACGCTAAGAAGTCTACATCGGGCCCATGTAGGACCCGGTAAAAGCGCCCGTGAAGCTCTTTGCTCTGCCATACCTCCCTGCGGTCATTAGTATCTAATACTATAGGTTTGCGCCAGTTCTCGTTAGGTAAGGAGAGCGGGGTGAGGCCCTTGTCTACTGAGACCACTTCTCGGTGCATCCCCACGTCGGCTTCTAGGAAGTATTCCATGAGACTGCATACCTTACGGTTGTGCAGGGTCTTAGCATTTAAGAAGCCATGACCTCCGCACTTCCGCGGGATATACAGTCTCATTACCGATGACCGTGGGCGATGCATCCGATTTGCGGTCAGCAGTGTGCGGACCCTCCTATCCAGGGCGTCAAGTTCCGTCTGGGTCCATTTGAGTATGCCAAAAGAGTACATCAAAACCGGCATGACCCAACCGTTGAAGGCACGCACCTTGTTTCCGCCTGATAAAAGACTATTTAAAACTTTATTCAGGCGGCCAAAGAAACGTTCTCTCAGCGATTGTTTCATGTCAGCAGCGTTGATGCCTAACGCTTCCGACATACACAAATACTTGTAGGTTTCGAGTGAGGACAGAGATCTTAGGTGTATGGAATCCGAGAGTTGGGTTCACAAGTATTCCACAATCTCCCCTCGCTTTACATGCATGACCGCACATTTGTCCACACCAAATTCCATCCTGATGGCGCTACTGAAAGTTTCCGTTACCTTATTATTATTATTTTATGTGATAAAATTGCAAATTAAAAATTTACGAACTTTTTCCTTTACTTGTGAGTTGTGCCAGACAGACAGACGATGTGGCAGTTAACGAGACTTGGCTGCAACCGGGCGAAGAGGGGCGAGTGCCCGCTGTACCAGGTTACCGCCTGCATCGCTTGTAAAATAGTTTTTCTTTCTTTCTTTTTTCTTTCATCACACACCACGACCGTTGTCTGTACATGGGGGACGTAGGGGTGGTGTAGGTTTTTATCTTAAGCGCGGCCTGACCGCTCGTACCTGGTCCATCCCAATTGACCCTAGATACGACAGGTAAATATCTTGCAGAATCTGTTGGTAAATCTGCTGCACAATCTGCTGGTATATCTGCTGCAGAATCTGCAGCACAATCTGCTGCAGAGTATGCTGGTGAATCTGCTGGTAAATCTTCTGCAAAATCTGCTGCACAATCTGCTGCAGAATCTGCTACACAATCTGCTGCTGAATCTGCTGCAGAATCTGCTGCAGAATCTGCTAGTAAATCTGCTGCGGAATCTGCTGCAGAATCTGCTGGTAAATCTGCTGCAGAATCTGCTGTTAAATCTGCTGCAGAATCTGCTGCAGAATCTGCTGCAGAATGTGCTGCTGAATCTGCTGGTAAATCTGGTGCAGAATCTGCTGTATAATCTGCTGCAGAATCTGCTGGTAAATCTGCTGCAGAATCTGCTGGTAAATCTGCTGCAGAATCTGCTGATAAATATCTTGCAGACTCTGCTGGTAAATCTGCTGCTGAATCTGCTGCAGAATCTGCTGCTGAATCTGCTGCAGAATCTGCTGCAGAATCTGCTGCAGAATCTGCTGCTGAATCTGCTGCAGAATCTGCTGCTGAATCTGCTGCAGATTCTGCTGCTGAATCTGCTGCAGAATCTGCTGCTGAATCTGCTGCAGAATCTGCTGCTGAATCTGCTGCAGAATCTGCTGCAGAATCTGCTGCAGAATCTGCTGCAGAATCTGCTGCTGAATCTGCTGCAGAATCTGCTGCTGAATCTGCTGCAGAATCTGCTGCTGAATATGCTGCAGAATCTGCTGGTAATTCTGCTGCAGAATCTGCTGGTAAATCTGCTGCAGAATCTGCTGGTAAATCTGCTGCAGAATCTGCTGCAGAATCTGCTGCTGAATCTGCTGCAGAATCTTCTGCAGAATCTGCTGTAGAATCTGCTGGTAAATCTGCTGCAGAATCTGCTGGTAAATCTGCTGCTGAATCTGCTGGTAAATCTGCTGCTGAATCTGCTGGTAAATCTGCTGCAGAATCTGCTGGTAAAACTGCTGCAGAATCTGCTGGTAAACCTGCTGCAGAATCTGCTGGTAAAACTGCTGCAGAATCTGCTGGTAAATCTGCTGCTGAATCTGCTGGTAAATCTGCTGCTGAATCTGCTGGTAAATCTGCTGCAGAATCTGCTGGTAAAACTGCTGCAGAATCTGCTGGTAAATCTGCTGCAGAATCTGCTGGTAAAACTGCTGCAGAATCTGCTGGTAAATCTGCTGCTGAATCTGCTGGTAAATCTGCTGCACAATCTGCTGGTGAATCTGCTGGTAAATCTGCTGCAGAATCTGCTGCAGAATCTTCTGCAGAATCTGCTGCAGAATCTGCTGTAGAATCTGCTGCAGAATCTGCTGGTAAATCTGCTGCAGAATCTGCTGGTAAATATCTTGCAGAATCTGCTGGTAAATCTGCTGCAGAATCTGCTGGTAAATCTGCTGCAGAATCTGCTGGTAAATCTTCTGCAGAATCTGCTGGGAAATCTGCTGCACAATCTGCTGATAAATCTGCTTTCTAAATGTGGAAGCTTGTCATTAGCAATTTTTCTGACCTACGAAATATTGTAAATTTTAGGTATTAGTCTGTAAGCTTTCTGTAAAATAAAATAAATAAATAAATAAATAAATCTGCTGCAGAATATGCTGCACAATCTGCTGCACAATCTGCTGGTAAATCTGCTGCAGAATCTGCTGCTGAATCTGCTGCTGAATCTGCTGCAGAATCTGCTGCTGAATCTGCTGCAGAATCTGCTGCTGAATCTGCTGCAGAATCTGCTGGTAAATCTGCTGCAGAATCTGCTGGTAAATCTGCTGCAGAATCTGCTGCAGAATCTGCTGCTGAATCTGCTGCAGAATCTGCTACTGAATCTGCTGCAGAATCTGCTGGTAAATCTGCTGCAGAATCTACTGTAGAATCTGCTGCAGAATCTGCTGGTAAATCTGCTGCAGAATCTGCTGATAAATATCTTGCAGACTCTGCTGGTAAATTTGCTGCAGAATCTGCTGGTAAATCTGCTGCAGAATCTGCTGGTAAATCTGCTGCAGAATCTGCTGCAGAATCTGCTGGTAAATCTGCTGCAGAATCTGCTGGTAAATCTGCTGCAGAATCTGCTGCAGAATCTGCTGCAGAATCTGCTGGTAAATCTGCTGCAGAATATGCTGGTAAATCTGCTGCAGAATCTGCTGATAAATCTGCTGGTAAATCTGCTGGTAAATCTGCTGGTAAATCTGCTGGTAAATCTGCTGCAGAATCTGCTGGTAAATCTGCTGCAGAATCTGCTGCAGAATCTGCTGCACAATCTGCTGCACAATCTGCTGCAGAATCTGCTGGTAAATCTGCTGCAGAATCTGCTGCTGAATCTGCTGCAGAATCTGCTGCTGAATCTGCTGCTGAATCTGCTGGTAAATACCTTGCAGAATCTGCTGGTTAATCTTCTGCAGAATCTGCTGGTAAATCTTCTGCAGAATCTGCTGGTAAATCTGCTGGAGAATCTGCTGGTAAATCTGTTGCAGAATCTGCTGGTAAATCTGCTGCTGAATCTGCTGGTAATTCTGCTGGTGAATCTGCTGGTAAATCTGCTGCAGAATCTGCTGGTAAATCTGCTGCAGAATCTGCTGCAGAATCTGCTGCAGAATCTGCTGGTAAATTGGCTGCAGAATCTGCTGGTAAATCTGCTGCAGAATCTGCTGCAGAATTTGCTGCAGAATCTGCTGCTGAATCTGCTGCTGAATCTGCTGCAGAATCTGCTGCTGAATCTGCTGCAGAATCTGCTGGTTAATCTGCTGCAAAATCTGCTGGTGAATCTGCTGGTAAATCTGCTGCTGAATCTGCTGGTAAATCTGCTGCAGAATCTGCTGGTGAATCTGCTGGTAAATCTGCTGCAGAATCTGCTGCAGAATCTTCTGCAGAATCTGCTGCAGAATCTGCTGTAGAATCTGCTGCAGAATCTGCTGGTTAATCTGCTGCAGAATCTGCTGGTAAATATCTTGCAGAATCTGCTGGTAAATCTGCTGCAGAATCTACTGGTAAATCTGCTGCAGAATCTGCTGATAAATCTGTTTTCTAAATGTGGAAGCTTGTCATTAGCAATTTTTCTGACCTACGAAATATTGTAAATTTTAGGTATTAGTCTGTAAGCTTTCTGTAAAATAAAATAAATAAATAAATCTGCTGCAGAATATGCTGCACAATCTGCTGCACAATCTGCTGGTAAATCTTCTGCAGAATCTGCTGGTAAATCTGCTGCAGAATCTGCTGGTAAATCTGCTGCAGAATCTGCTGGTAAATCTGCTGCACAATCTGCTAGTAAATCCGCTGCAGAATCTGCTGGTAATCCGCTGCAGAATCTGCTGGTAAATCTGCTGCACAATCTGCTAGTAAATCCGCTGCAGAATCTGCTGGTAAATCCGCTGCAGAATCTGCTGGTAAATCTGCTGCAGAATCTGTTGGTAAATCTTCTGCAGAATCTGCTGGTAAATCTGCTGCAGAATCTGCTGCAGAATCTGCTGGTAAATCTGCTGCAGAATCTGCTGGTAAATCTGCTGCAGAATCTGCTGCACAATCTGCTGCACAATCTGCTGCACAATCTGCTGCACAATCTGCTGCACAATCTGCTGCACAATCTACTAGTAAATCCGCTGCAGAATCTGCTGGTAATCCGCTGCAGAATCTGCTGGTAAATCTGCTGCACAATCTGCTAGTAAATCCGCTGCAGAATCTGCTGGTAATCCGCTGCAGAATCTGCTGGTAAATCTGCTGGACAATCTGCTGCACAATCTGCTGCACAATCTACTAGTAAATCCGCTGCAGAATCTGCTGGTAATCCGCTGCAGAATCTGCTGGTAAATCTGCTGCACAATCTGCTAGTAAATCCGCTGCAGAATCTGCTGGTAATCCGCTGCAGAATCTGCTGGTAAATCTGCTGCAGAATCTGCTGCACAATCTGCTGCACAATCTGCTGCACAATCTACTAATAAATCCGCTGCAGAATCTGCTGGTAATCCGCTGCAGAATCTGCTGGTAAATCTGCTGCACAATCTGCTAGTAAATCCGCTGCAGAATCTGCTGGTAATCCGCTGCAGAATCTGCTGGTAAATCTGCTGCAGAATCTGCTGGTAAATCTGCTGCAGAATCTGCTGGTAAATCTGCTGCAGAATAAGAAAGAAATAAGAAAAAGTATTTATTGTGACTCGCACAGAACTAAAACTAAAACACAAAATAAAAGTTGAAAACAAACAAAATATATAAAAAAAATAAAAATAAGTAAATAAAAAACAAAAAAGTCCTGTACGAGGCCAAAAAGTCCCTATCTCAGCATGATGCTGCGGCACTTAACATGAGTGTCGCAGCGCTGGTATTCTGATAAGGCCCGCTGTGATGTCACGGGCAGATATACTAAAATACATAAATAATTATAAATAGATACAAATAGATAAAATGTAAAACGTTACAAACACAAATAATAAATATTAAAAAAAAAACAACTTAATTCAGTCCGCGTGTGAGCGCCCGCGTTACCACATTAATCTGCTGCAGAATCTGCTAGTAAATCTGCTGCAGAATCTGCTGGTAAATCTGCTACAGAATCTCCTGGTAAATATCTTGTAGAATTTTATTTTATTTTTGAAAGAAAGAAATACGTTATTTGCGGTAAACATGACGCAAAGCACAACAAAATAAAATAACAATTTGTAAAACAAGTTTGGGGAAAATATGCGTCACATCTACGCAAAACGGCTACCGTTCAGCATAATGTTACGACCCCATGCAAAACGGAGCCCCAGCGCTGGTTTTCAGCGATAGCCGGCGTTGACGCGATGACGTCGATCGGTGCAGCATGTAACAAATAATATGAAATTAAAAATAAATAAAAATATAAAGTTAATTAGAAAGAAAGAAAGAAAGAAAAACGATTATTTGGACACAGTTCGTGAAACACAAAAATACAAAAGAATAAAACAATGCGAAAATAATATTATAACCACAATAGTGTGTGCCTCACGGCTGCGCCAAAAAGGTCCATTTCAGCATTAATGCCAGACAGATGCTGCCTGACGCTGGTTTTCTAATGAACCTTTAGGGACAAGTGACGGGGAGTACAAACAGTTTCAACATACATAATATATAATTTATAGATAATTTTTAAACTTATAAATAAATATATAAAATAAATAAACAACTTAATACTCAATCAAAATATAATTACAATGAAGAAAAATAAAATAATACTAATTTTGTACTAATAAATAAACTAAAAATTAAACTAAAAAATAATTCTTAAAGTATAGATAAAATATACAGAAAATGACAATATTCCCGCATTCCGTTCCGCGACAGCACCGACTCCCACGCCGCAGAATGCGTTATCTGTGCGCGCAGCTGTCAGCGGAAATATTAGAACAATATTACATAATATTTTAAACATGGCGTAGCATTATGCAATTAATGTTTTGATTTTGATGAAATTATGTAACAAAGGATGTATTGGGTGATTAAGTAGGCATTTCCTACGTAAAGTGAATTTGTGTTAGATGTGAATGATGACAAAGACTCGAACACACAAATGAGATCAATATGAAATGGTAAGTGAGAATTACTTGGTTAAAATAAAATGTGGATTCATGCATCGAGACTATTGAAATAAAATACTAATAAATAAATTAAATTAGATTGGATAAATATAAATTAGGATATGATTGATGACAAACCGTAGTGTGCCAGTTGAATAATTAGATTAAACTAAAAATTAAAGAAACAAATGTGGCGTTCCTGTGCATAAAAGGATGAATTGAAATGGCGAAACACAAACCCCAGCACAGCCACACGGACAGACGTGCGCACCACCAAGCAGCCCACACTCTAAAAGATCCCCAAAGCCTGCAGGCCATGACACCATACTTACAGTGAAGCAATACTATAGAGACATTTGTTCATGTATGAGTAACTTTTTGTGTTGGAATTTGAACGATTGTATTGATTTCAGGCGTCGCATTGGTGGTGGGAGATCATTCCAACAGCGTGTGGCTGCATACTTGAAACACCCCCTGAATGCTGTAGTTCTGTGCATGGGCACCGACAGAAGGCATACCATGGAGCGAAGACTATTCTTTAGATGGTTTTGTTTCCAAGTAAGCTTTACATAGAGATAGTGAGGTTTTTTAGTTGTTACAATACCAAATAACAGGCTGGCTAAATGAAGCTTCCTCCTGGCAGCCATCTTCAGTAATTTTAGTTCATTAATGTTATTTTCAGTAATTTAATTTTATTTTATTATATTCGGGAAACTTGCAGCTAAAGTATACAATATCCTTATACAATATGAATCTGAAGGCCATTTACAAGTTTCCACTGATCAATTTAAAATTTAAATTGAAACAAAAAACATCGGTACAAAATACCTACTTGTAACATAAATTAGGAAACAAATAGTACACGATCAACAAACACAAACTTAAAAACATTTATACACAAACAATTACTCTGTTGTAAAGAAGCTCTTCACCAACAAATGCCTAAGCCGAGAAACACTGGTATTGAATATATCCAAATCATGTTCACCAGACAGTTTATTAAAACTTCTGCTCGCACGGATTAGAAACGAGTTCTGCCTGTACGCGGACTTGGAATGAGGGATATGCAACAAGATAGGTTTGCGAAGCATTTTACAATGTGTAACTAATCCTAAACTGCCTAACAGCTCGGGGCAATCTATAGTACCATTAGCAACTTTAAACAAGTACGTCATATCTGCAATGCGTCTGCGCTCATACAGTGGTAAGATATGAAATCTCTTGCATCGCGCTATATAACTGGAAGTATATTTCCTAGTTTTATACTGCAAGAACCGTAGGAAACGCTTTTGAATTCCTTCAATTCTGTTTATATAAATATTATAATTAGGGTTCCACACTTGTGAGGCGTACTCCAAATGGCTGCGGACAAAAGCACAATAAAGAATTTTAAGCGTTTTTATGTTTTTGAAATCAGCCGATAACCTAAGTATAAATCCAAGTGCTTTGGAAGCTTTATTAACAACGTTTTCGACGTGTGCATCAAAGAGCAACTTAGAATCAAACGTTACACCCAGGTCCCTGATTACGCTTATCCTGTTTATAGCAGTATTATGTAACTTATACTGAAATGTGATTGGGTGTGGTTTCCGTGTGTAGGTACTAACAAAACATTTAGAAACATTCAGTTCAAGTTTATTGAGGACAATAATTTTGAAGACCATCCAAATCCCGCTGTAAACTAAAACAGTCGGACAGTTCTGTTATAGGGCATAAAATTTTCATATCGTCGGCGTAGATAATTATTTTAGACCGTGTAAAGCACGAATCAATGTCATTTATAAAAATAATAAAAAGTAAAGGACCCCAAAGGGATCCTTGTGGTATTCCCGAGGGTATTTTAACAGTTACAGAACTGTATCCATTCAGTACAACTGTTTGGCAGCGGTTCTCAATATAAGATGCAAACCATCTGAATAAATCACCTCTGATACCCATTGCAAGCAGCTTGCGTAAAAGGACACCGTGGTCTATACGATCAAATGCCTTGCTGTAATCAGTGTAGACCACATCCACTTGAGAGGGTTCAGACATGGCGGAGGATAAGTAGTCGGAACAGTTAAGCAAATTTGACACAATGGACCTGTTTTTTAAGAAACCATGTTGATAGTTATTAAGAGATTGTTTAATACCTCAAGGTATCGCCAAATTAAAAAGGAAGTTATTTAAGACTATGCAATCGGAAAAACAATCACGTATTTTATTGGTTTGAAGAAATGTTTTTGTAGCCCTTGAATTTGGGCAGTGATTGACACAGCTAATAAATACCTATGGCTCAATTGATTAAACAGTTAGGATGTTATTTGATGTCAGAGGCCCATGGGCGGCATAAAAACTCTGACGTAGTGACTTACCTAGTGGTAAGTTACTAACCACACGAAACAGAAAAAAAGAATACAGTCTTATACAGGGTGGGGATATCTACGCATAACCTGTAATCTTACTGAATCCATCAGTAAGATTCTGGACACCCTTTATTTTTAATAACTGACGAAAAATTTAAATGGTTCAGAATCATGTTCTGATTCCATGGTAATAGATTGGCCGTCGATGTCCCTGCTACCCTGTGTTGTCAGGGATCGTGGAAGTATTTAAAGTTTAGTTTTAACAAAAAAAAAAACGCCCAAGTGACTGTCGGACCACGCACAATGAAGGGTTCCGTTGGGTTCCGTGGTTGGGGTAAATATATCCCCAGAACAAACTTAACAGTGTATTTGAAAAACATGTTCTCCCATACATTCCAAAGTAAGTTTTTAGGCACAATATTGAGAGATTTAAAATATTATTTTAATACCATAGACTTTTATTGGTTTTCTTTTAATCGATAAGAATAGAACCATTTTCTATATTTTTTTAAGTTTTAGGCTCAGTAGTTTCGGAGATAAGAATGGAAAAAAAAAAACGGTGGGAATGGTAAAAAAAAAAATATGTGGAAATTTACCATTACCATGGTAAATTTTCACATATTTTCTTAGATAACTGTAATTTTTTTTTTAATGATTAAAAAATATGTTGATAAGTACAGAAATAAATATTTTTTAAATTTTTTGTAATTTGCCTCCAAAAGTGACCGCCTTACTCAAAATTAATTTATTTACGTTACACGTCCGTGTTTGGGTCACAGAAATTCATATGTATACCAAAATTCAATTTAATCGGTCTATTAGATTCCTAGCAAATTGGCTGTGAAAAAGACATTGGATGTGAGTACGAACGAAAAACGAGTGATCGGGTTCGGGTTACGTTTCTTCATTTGGACGTACGGAACCCTAAAAACATTTAAACAAATTGGAACTTTGACCTTCACTATTAGAAGGTTCTCAGGTGTGCTCCAGTAAAAAAAAAAAAAGTATTATAATTACAGGAACAGAGGAGGAGTAACTGTCAGCTTCATTAAGGGTGCCTTAGACATGAGTGTGACATGTGAATATGTACAAACCTACTTACAGAAATAAATCATTTATCATTTATGTATTGACAAAATTTTATGCAAGTTAAGCCTAGCTTTGATAATAATAATTTGTTTCACAAAGGGCGACGTCTCATTTCGCAAATGGATTCTTCATAGATATTTGAGTGTTGGCAATGCGTATGATATGTCAAGAGGTGCAGATCGCCTTGACCAAAGACGGTTGCTTCATCGGCGTGCGCGCCGCAGCGCCCCTATGCCTTTCTCACCTCTAGTTATTCGGCATGGTAGCATAACCACCCGAATACGTTAACGACTTCAAAAAAAGGAGGAGGTTCTCTGTTTGTCGGAATCTATTTTTAATTTTTTTATTTATGATCCCCGATTACTCGAAGGTTGCAGAAAAATTTAGAAAATTATTAATTTGTTTGTTTGAAAGACTTCCTTCCATAGGTGGTCCCTTATAAATTTTATTAACTTTGCTTAGGTAGTTTTTGAGTTAGCTTCAATAATACGTATTTTTCCCACTTAGTCTATGCGGATGTTATAATAACTTCCTTTCATAGTAGTTTACGTAGCATTGGTATTAGTTTTTATGGGGTTTTTTTATATTGTTCAATATAAAAAAAAAATACAAAAAAAAAACAACCGACTTCCAAAAAAATACTACAAAGTGAAAAATAACTCTAATTTCGGAAGTCGCTGGCAAAAAACGATAGTAAAAAACCAAAGACACCGACTTCCGAAATTAAATTTATTTTTCACTTAGAAGTGTTTTTTTGGAAGTCGGTTGTTTTTTTTTTGTATTTTTTTTAGGTAGTAGTTTTTTTTATAAAAAAAGTTTTTATATGAATACATTGTTATCTCTTATCGTACCTCCTAGAGCAGAGAACCCTGCACAAAATAGAGAGAACTAACTGTCTGGTCGATCTTGGAAACCGCGTCCGCGAAAATCAGTTGATTTCCGAACTTAGAATTTGAAGTTGAGAACTTGACAAACTCTGCTTTGGGATAACTTAATACTATATTCTTTGGACCGCGCACAATGAAGGGTTCCATACTTAAAAAAATAATTTATCCCACAAACAAACTTAACATTACAATCCCAGAAAAAAAATTATGTGATAAAATTACAAATCAATAATTTTTGGACTTTTTCCTTTACTTGTGCTGTGAGACCTTGCTTCTTGCCAAATTTCATGATTGTAGGTCATCGGGAAGTGCCCTATAGTAGTACCGGTTTTGTTTTACTTGCGAGTATCAAAATATGTCGCATAAATGGCCGTATTTAGGGTTCCGTACTAAAATGGTAAAAAGGAATCCTTATAGTGTGACTCAGTCTGTCTGTCTGTCACAGCTGGATATCTCGAGAACAACTAATGCTATCAACTTAAAATTTGGAACAGTTTTAGATTACGTTTGCCCAACTATTTTGCAACTTTTACAAAAAAAAAATTACATATTTAGATAGATATAGAAAGGGGGGTCTTAAAAATTCAAAGTGGGGCTACTGGGGCATGTTGTTTTAGGCCGCATAGTTTTCGACTTTTGATAAAAAATGTAAAAAAAATACCGTTCCCCCGCCTTCTCCGAAGTTTGCATAGAGAAAAATCTGAAATTATTGCTATAGAAGTTTAAGTAAAGATTACAGGAAAAATAAAATGATGTCTGTGTGTTATAAAATGATGTCTGTGACCCACACTTATTCAGAAATCGGAACGGAACCCTCGGTGCGCGAGTCCGACTCGCTCTTGACCGGTTTTTTTAAGGGTAAGGGTTCCGTTTTTCCTTTTGAGGTGCGGTACCCTAAAAAGGTAAGAAATTTTGAATTTCGCGGGCTGCATTGAAGGAATCACCAAGTAAAGCTCCAGTAGAATTACCATTATGTTCAGCATCTAGGTACCCAGCCTTTTCCCAACTATATAATTAATTATGTTGGGGTCGGCTTGCAGTCTAATAACCAATACCAATACCAATAGTCTAATTGGATGCAGCTGAATACCAGTATTTTACATGGAGCGACTACCTTAGGATTGTCAAAGATCTACGAAAGACAGCCGGGACCAACGGCTCAACGTACTTTCCAAGGCATGGAGGGGTCTTGGTATGTAAAGATGGGAACCAACCCACGGACCGACCCCGGCAAGAGTGGATTTACCTGATCGATCGACCCGTGCGGCTGATATTACTTAGCCACAGCCTCAACATCAAATTCTCAATTCAGAAACCGAGTCTCAGACTTTCAATCAATGTTTAGTAGATGTTTACTTTCCATAAAATTCACCAACATGATTCTCCTAATACATTTTGATAAGGTTTCTTACTGATTGAATTGGATATTTTTTTATCTAGGATGCCAGAGAAGAGAAAAAAAATAGTGCGTTGATGTCTTTTTAACTACAGACTGATCAATAAAAAAAATCTAATTAGTCAGCGCAATCACACTAATATTATACAACATTAGTTTTTGTTTACACTAAACCCGAAAAGGGGTCATTGTACTCATCATTTTGAACAATTTTTACTATGGGACCAAACCTAAAATCGCGAAAAAAAAATCAGCTGTTCAGTACATTTATCTACATCAAACTCGTCAAAATGTACTGAACAGCTGATTTTTTTTTTCGCGATTTCAGTTTGGTCCCATAGTAAAAGTTGATCAAAATGATGAGTAGGTACAATGACCGCTTTTCGGGTTTGGTGTAAACAAAAACAAATGTTGTATAGGCGAAAGTTTGTGAAAGTGTGTGTGTGGGGTGTGTGTATGTGTTTGTTACTTCTTCACGCTTAAACGGCTGGACCAATTTGGATGAAATTTGGTATGTCGATAGCTTATACCCCGGATTATCACATAGGTTACTTTTTATCCCGGTCTACGCGAGTGAAACCGTGGGGCGCAGCTAGTATTTTATAATTGCACCTAATAAAAATAAATACCGTATCGTATATCTAAAAGAATTACTAACAGTATCATGAAGGCTGATTAAGACGCATTTATACAATATTTATGTGTTAAAAACCGGACGATCGTCGAGTATCGAATAATTAAAAAAAAAAAACGATTAAATCGATTGAGTTGCAATTACTTTGGCACTTAAAGGATTCAAATAAAGTGTTGTTATTAAATGATTAAATCATCTTGCAGTAATGCAGTAATGCCACATGATTAGAACATTATTTATAATTGGTCCAGTGTTTTCTTAAGTGGATACATCGATAAATTTTCAGTTTTTAAAATTCCTATAAAACCAAATGTACATCGTTAAATCACTTGGATTTTCCATATGTGTTATTTGACTATATTGTCTACTGCTGCACTAAAACTAAAACATAATTACTTGAAATTTTTTCGACAGAAAAAAATCCAACGTAGCACCGTCTATTTTCTGTTTTTAACCGACTCCTAAAAAAGGAGGAGCTTCTCAATTCGGATGTTTGTATTTTTTTTTTTATGTTTGTTCGCGCATAACTCCGTCGCTTGCCAATCGATTTGAAAAAATATTTTTTTGTTGGAAAGGGTATACTTCCCAAATGGTCCCATTTTTGTCAAAATCCAGTTCTGATGATGGGATCCTGGAGAAATCGAAGGAACTCTTCAAATATTATAGGCACACCTTTGGAGGCATGAGGAACAGGGTGTAAAGTTCACTCATCCTCCATTGAAAAGGGAGGATCCTCCGACCAGACGGGTGTTGTGTCTGGTGGGCTACTGCCCGACGGTTGATGTCGGGACGTTGTATATATGCTAATCGCATGGTAAACTCTAATTGCGCGATGTAGGTTTGCGTGACGTCATGTCATTGATGCGTAGTTCATATGTGGCGATGTAGATGCCGCCACATCACTCCCCTCCGGAGACCGGAGGTCGATAGTGGGCTGAGTCGTGTATCTTGCGATGCTTGCCAGTGCCAGTTGTGGTTCCAGTGAGTCGGAACCGGGTGCCGCATAGTTCACGGTGAGTCGGAACTGTCTGCGATGATACCCCAGTGAGTCGGGGTGGCGCTGCGTTATGCTCCAGTGAGTCGGAGTGTACAGCGCTGGGTTGAGGCTGAAGGTGATGACCAGGAATGAGCGTCCGCTGCATGCTGGTGGTCAGGATACCTGTTGAAGCCATGGATGCTGGCTGGCTTTGTGACTCGCCGCTCGAAAGCTTGAGGAAGTGATGCTGATGACGTCACGCTGATGTAGTTGCACGAAGGCTGCGCTGACGTTCATGCTCGGGGTCACCAGTATAGAGGCATGAGGAACAGGGTGTAAAGTTCACTCATCCTCCATAGAAAAGGGAGGATCCTCCGACCAGACGGGTGTTGTGTCTGGTGGGCCACTGCCCGACGGTTGATGTCGGGTCGTTGTATATGTGCTAATCGCGTGGTAAACTCTAATTGCGCGATGCAGGTTTTTGCGTGACGTCATGTCATTGATGCGTAGTTCATATGTGGCGATGTAGATGCCGCCACACACCTATAGCGATTTGGGTATTTTTTATAGTAGCTCGTGCATTTGCTCTCGGAAAACACCACTTGGTGAAGTGGAACTGATGATGAAGACCACAGATGGCTACCGGAACTACTCAATGATAAATATTTCACGGGTTGCGATTTGATTACTTTAATATGGTTGCTAAGCAATTTCCGCTCGTCACACAATGCGTGTGGTGAGTGGTTGTTGAGGAGTTCTCCTGGTTCTTACCAGCAGGACTCCTCAACAATTAACGTCCCAGCATCGGGAAAAGCAATAGTTTGTAACATATGATGAGCAATTGACATTAGACTATTGTAATTGTAAATTATAAACAGACCCACTAAAAAGCGAGAAATAAAAACTTTTTAACAAAAAAAAAAACCGACTTCCAAAAATCACTACAAAGTGAAAAATAACTTTTATTTCGGAAGTCGGTGGCAAAAAGAAAGAAAGTAAATAAAAAACGAAAGACACCGACTTCCGAAATCAAAGTTATTTTTCACTTTGTACTGATTTTTGGAAGTCGGTTTTTTTTTTGTTAAAAAGTTTTTATACGATTATACGTAAACAGTTCCTTATTGTGCAATTAAAATTTGCTTTAAATTGAAGGTATTTAAATATGTTAAGAACTTACTAAGCTAACAAATTATTTTAGTGCAGGATTTCGTCATAAATCTAGATTTAAACGAAGCGCGTTAAGTTCCGGTGCACCTGAGAGTCTTCTATCTCGCGTGTCAAACTAGAATAAAAAAACAGCTATAACGCCATTTCACTTACACACCGAGCTAAACCACGCATCGATGTATCCTCTTAAGGCGGCTGCCCACTAGCGTCACCATTGAGAAAAAAAATCATAAGTCTGGAGATATGACACATTTTGAAATTTTCTATATGTTCACATTTTTTGTCAGATGAGGTAGAATTTTTTGTATAACAAAAAATCAACACGAAACCTTCCAGGTTCGAAGCCTTAGCGATGCCGTTTTTGGCGTTAACTATAACGCATAGCCCTATTTCCTAGTCACAAAATTAATAATAAAGCGGCTTTCAGACTACGCTATAGTATAGTAGCATATAGCATATAGCTCATAGAACAAAAATATCGCGCACCATACATTGTCAATAATATACAACGTGTAATGCTAAATGCGCAAAACCTCTTAAGGGGTCATTGTACTCATCATTATGAACAACTTTTACTATGGGACCAAACCTGAAATCGCGAAAAAAAATCAGCTGTTCAGTACATTTATGTTCGCATAATTCGTCAAAATGTACTGAACAGCTGATTTTTTGTAAACGCGGGGTAATAAGGTTCATGATTTCTTTATCCTCATGAAAATAGGTATTTAACATTATTTTGATCCTGTTCTCACTTCATAATTCAGATTCTGCAGAATTAGTTTCTGGCTGGCCGTAAAGTGAGGATTTGAAGTTCTGCTAATTATAGCGTAGTGATTTTTTTTACTTTTTACATAGTTAACCTTTTCAGTGCTAGATAAGTTATGTCACGTTTCTACAATATTTTATAGATAAGTTGCAATATTTGGCAATCTATCTATATAAATAAAAAGAGAAGTCCTGACTAATTAACTGACTCATCAACGCCCAGACCAAACCCTTGGACCTAGAAAGCTGAAATTTTGCACAGAGGTTCCCTTTATAATGTAGACAAGGAATAAGGAAGGATTTCCCGGTAGCACGTTCCCGTGGGATAATTACCGACATTCACACGGGCCAAGTCGTGGGCAAAAGCTAGTATAAAATATGCAACGTCATTATAGAGAAACATTTCTCATTGTAAAAGATAAAGACAATCCCTTATGTTAAAAACATAATAATTTAAATGTTATTGTTTTAATGATAGCTATGTAAGTTTAAATTAATCGAGAATAATGCAACTTCTTGTTGAGAAATATTTGTCATCTTCATCTTAAAAACAAAATTACTTATTTCAATGTTATTGGTTTAATGACAGCTAAAATCCTTTTAAAACCACCTTAAAGAATCGTAAAGGTGTTAAACTTTCTTCCTGTTAACCTTTTCTGAACTCTTCCGCTGCATTGGCAACTTTGACTTATAAGGGTGCGGATATGCGGACACAGTGAGAAAGGTCAAACGATGATTTGCAACTAAAAGGCCACTGTAGTACAGTTTTTTTAATCCGACTGAAGCCATGAATATACAGGGTTATTGGTAAAACACCAGCAACCTCTTAAGGGGTTAAAAAATGCAGCTGTTCCCTACATTTTGACGAGTTTGGTATAGATAAATGTACTGAACCGCTGATTTTTTTTTTGCGATTTCAGGTTTGGTCCCATAGTAAAAGTTGTTCATAATGATGAGTACAATTACCCCTTAAGGCGCGGACTGGCTACGATTTTATACGGCACACAACCGCATAATCTATTGTCATCATTAGCCTGCTTGAAATAAGGTTGAAAATTTAAAATAATATTTGTGTTGCCTAGATGTGATTAAGCTGCGGATGTGCATTGATTTTCCGGGTTTTCTTTAGATTATTCAGAATATACACAATAAATTGAATAATTGTCCGGTTAAAGTTTTAACAAAATACTAATTCTATTAAATTCTTAAAAAAAAGAATGTCGTTATCGCTGAAAATACAGAGATGTTCGACGCCGAAGTTCATTGTTGTGGAGCAACTTCCAATTTTTTTATTGGGAATATCAAACTATTTTTTACTATTCTATTCGGTAAAAATTTTTCTTTAAACCCTTCTCTATCCACTGTATTTTTTGCGACGGATAGTTTCATTGGGGAGTGATTTGCGTTACGTCATACTCAATCCAAGAAACCAATTTTTGTGAATATTGAGCTAATTATACCGCGTCTTAAGGATGATGCTCCAGGGTAGCCCGCGAAATTTAAAATGGCTTACGTTTTTTGCAATTTGTAGGTCAGTGTGAGCTTGTATGTTGATTAAAATATGATTCACGGCCGTAGCTAATATGGCTTTACAGAATTATAATCATTACAATCAGCAATACAACTCCATAAGTTAGCATTTACCTTCTCCTCAAATCTAGCGATTTCATGAAATCATGAGGTTTGAGGTAAATGCTAACTTATGGAGTTGTATTGCAGATTGTAGTGGCACCCTGTATCCACTATCTTTGCGCTCCAACTGTGCTCAACACTAAATAAATGATTTATCTATCTATCTAACACATTTCTTTTGTGTTTGCGTAAAATTGGCCACCAAGACAAAGCAGGATTGCCCTAGCATGGCCGCGCGACGTCAACATAACGTAAATTCGAACAACTTATCCTATAAGATTTTGGTTAAATTTTTTAACGCCCCAGTCAGATTAATACGACAAATGTTTTCGTGCCCGTGCCGCCTCAGTCATACTCGTATTTATACGACTGGGAACCTATGATAATTTTTTAGGGTTCTGCACCTCAAAAGGAAAAACCGGAACCCATATCACTCCGTTGTCTGTCTGTCTGTCAGTCTGCTCAGGAACGCGTGGAGGTATCAAATACGTATGTTTATGGTTCTTTCGAGCTCTAACAAAATCAAGCTTTTAGGTCACCGCAATAAGAAAATATGGCCATTTATGCGACATATAAATTAATCAAACCTATAAGGTATTTCCAGTTGACCTTGAATCATGACATTTGGCAAGAAGCAAGGTCTCACAGCACAAGTAAAGGAGTTCGAAAATTTTTAATGTAGTTTTATCACATTCAATTTTTTTTTGCGATTACTGACTTTTACTTTTATTAACATTTGCATGTATGGGAGAACATATTTCTCAACTACAATATTAAGTTTGTTTTTGGGATAAATTCATCCCAACTATACGGAACCCTTCACAATGCGTGGTCCGACACGCACTTGACCGGTTTTGTTTTTTCTACCATTACAGGACCAGCCGGTCTAATTCTGTAAAAAATTCACCGTGAAAACTAAGGTGCTGTCAATAGTGTCAATCATCAGATGGAATGACAGCGCATTTCACATTAGTTTTCATGGTGAAATTCTAACAGAATAGACGGCCTATTCGTCGTAGGTATTTATTTGTCGATATATGAGCTGGACGCTAAGGTCACGGCCATTAATATAAATCAAAGCGGTCAATGTAGGTTAAAATATGAATAAATCTTAAAACTTAGTAAATATTATGTGCGATACAAGTATTTTCAATTTTAAAGTCGTTCGCCTCGGAAAGCACGCTAAGCCGTTAGTCCCGGTTGTCATTCGTCGATCTTTGGCAGTCGTTACGGGTAGTCAGAAGCCCGAAAATCTAACAACCAGTCTGACCAAGGGATATCGTATTACCCAGTTACTGGGTTATAGAGGTCAGATGTAAAATACTGATATTTAGCTGCATCTGGTTAGACTGGAAGCCGACCCCAACATAGTTAGGAAAAGGCTAGGAAGATTGATACAACTGGTGTACCCTGGGCAGCATTAGGCCTTGCTGGCTTACTGGTTGGGTAGGGAAAGACCAAAGAAACGATGGATTTATGGCAAACTGTATGGTATGAATGATGATAGAAAGGGAGTAACTACCGAGATGACGACTAATAGAGGAGTATGGTAGAGAAAGGTATGTTGGGCCGACTCCAAATAAATTGTGATAATAGCAAGATAATGATGCTGGCATGAACTATTCCATTTCTTACCACAATACTGCTCTCCTGAACCTAAAGTGCAGTAACAGCAAAACGAAACGAAAGGATAAGTATACAAAACTAAAATACTAAACAACCAGTTTTTTTATTAAAAAAAACTATAAAATAAAATGGGGATCCAGTATAGTATTTAACTCAAAACCAACCAAAATTGCTACTACTGTGGCTCAGGTGGGCAGAATATTAATCAAGGACATGATTGTGTCCGCCAACATTTTGAACATATTGGCTGATGAACTATTCTCATAAAAAGATGTACAGGATCAACGCCGTCATCTTATTTTTAGGGTTTCCTTAACCGAAGAGTGTCAACGTAACCCTCTTACTAAGCTTCCGCTGTCCATCTGTCTGTCAGCTGGCTGTATCTCATGAACTATTAGGTAGACAGTTGAAATTTTCACAAATTGTGTATTTCTATTGCCGCTACAACAGAAAATAATAAAAATAAATAAAAGAAACGTGTTTTTTAAACTCAAGTATCTTTTTTTAATACGTGGTGTTAAATATTGTACGGTGGTACGGAACCCTTCGTGTGCGAGTTCGACTCGCACTTGGCCGGTTTTTTAATACATTTTACAAAACAATTACTTATGCAAATGTTTACCAACAGAGCCCTCCTATCAACGTCAATCAAGCGCCAAAAGATCCAGAATAGTTCGCAACGAATAATTGTGGATGGAAAAGTCGAAAGCAGAAAGTTTGACTTAAGAACTTTGTTTGGACTAGTTAGGAGATAAACATACTAAAAGTCCTTACCCCTCCGAGGTGAAAAAAATGTTTGAGAATGTGCAAACAGCGCTCTTTCTTATGATACCCCACATGCCCTAGTAGCCTCACTTTGAATTTTTACCCCCCCTTTCAGTCCCTGTTGCAAAAAAAATATAAATATTTTTATTTCTTTCTTATTTGAAAAAGGGTAAACGTCATCTAAAACTCTTCCTTTCATTTTGATAGCATCTTGAGGTATCCAGCTGTGACAGACAGACAGACTGAGTCACACCATAAGGGTTCCTTTTTACCATTTTGCTACGGAACCCTAATAAGAACTAGGTTTTATCTCTCATCATTTAAGCTGTCAATCTGACTTCAGTTGAGTTGTAATTATGTATGATTTATTGTATCATTTTGTCATAACGTCCACTTCGGGTCAAGGCCAGTGATTACTTTTTTCTTATTTCAAATCGTATTATTGTTGTATCGGTGACTTCGTCCGCGTGAAATTATTTTTTTAACATTAAATATATCCTTTAACATTCGGCAATACTATAGCTTCCCATTTGTGAAAGAATTTTCGGAATCGAATCAGTACGTAGTTTACAAACCCTTACCCTACCCCTTACCGTTGTACCCTTGTATACAAACTCACTTTTACCACTTTAGTAAGGGAATTTGCGGGAATTTGATTCTGATACCGAAAAAGTAGAACAAAAAAAAAACAACCAAATTGGAATTAATTCGGGATTGCAAATATCTATACATATACTTATAATAAATCTGTAGAGAGGTCAATTCTGTACATGATATATATTTTCAAAATAACTATCAGGGGGTAATTAGTGATCGATACTGATGCCAAAAATGCAATCAGTAAAACTTTTGTCTGTCTGTCTGTCTGTCTGTCTGTCTGTCTGTCTGTCTGTATGTTCCTTATAGAAACAAAAACTACTCGACGGATTTTAACGAAACTTGGTACAATTATTCTTCATACTCCTGGGGAGGTTATAGTATACTTTTCATTACGCTAAAATCAATAGGAGCAGAGCAGTGAAGGGAAATGTTGGGAAAACGGGAGAAGTTGCTCCATTTTTTAAGCTTCCGTCGCGTGTGCAGCCTTAATGGTTAAAGCTACATAGAAATCATTTATGACGGAAATGTTCTACATAAAATTATCTAAAAAATATCCTACAACAGCATATGTCTATCTTTTATGGTTAACTCACAATAACACGTGTAACTCCCGATAGCTTAGCAGTCCAATACATTAACTTAATAACATACAAGGAGTTACACGCTGACGGAGTCGCGGGCACAGCTATTAATAATAATATTCTGCGGTTCCTTATTGCGATATTTTTCAACAGTATTGTGGATTGACATTTATTTCCCTACTAAAATACGAAAGTTAATCTGTCTGTTACATCAAAACCACTGAACCGTGAGGAAGGACATATGGTACTTTTTTTACGAAAAACGACGGAAACGCGGACGAAGTCGCGGGCAAAAGCTAGTATAATCATAAACGTATTGAGACATCGAATCGATGTTGTTGCAATATTAAAATTATGTATAAATGATGCACAAATAACCTTTCGCAAATGGCAGCACTTTAAATAATAATAGATAGTGTATTTATTTTTGTTTACGTTGCAACACCGTTGTTCATTCAATGTTTTCGTTTTTACGCTTTGTAATTTCAATTATTTTAAATATTACCACATCAGCATTTATGTGTTACGAATATATGCGTGTAGTGCTATTTTAATTTAATTCATGAAGACATTTTATATTTGGTTGTTTTGTTCCACCTTATTTTGGCTCAAATGAATGAGAAACTAGTTTTGTTTCGAAGAAAGTTTTCGTGCATTTGAAGAAGTGGCTAATGTCCAGGAGTTGGCTGCTGAGATGAATACTTTAACGACAACATTTTGTGAAAATCTAGTCAGATACAATGTCTGGCAAATTCCATGTTTGCGAATTATAAGTGGTTTACCTAAAAACTTGAACCAATAATGGCAGTTTTAGTTTTTTTATTCAAATTAAAAAAAAAATCATCTCTCACAAAAAAAAACATACTACTAGACAGTCAGCAACAAAAGACGAAGTCTTAATTATTGAGCAAGCCATTTAATTAAAATCGGAACAGAAGTAAAATAATTTAAAGATCTACTAGACTCTTAGGTATTTTAGGAAAAAAGGAGATAATCAAATCATTTTGTATTAATTTACATGATGTGTAAAAGTAGCAGTGTTAATTGACTTATGTTGCTTCCTCCTTTAAAAAGTCGGTTAAAGACATTACTCTCATTCTGGGGTAAAAAACCTCAAAATCAATCAATCAAAACTGGAGCGTATTATTCAGATCGAGTTCACAATGGCGGAAGAACTGCTAATGTAATCACGTGTGCAAACGGAAGGCTGCGCGTACGCATCCAGGATAGCGAGCGCACCCGAGTTTCCCCGAAGTGGTGCAACGACGGAATTTGGTTATCATGCTGTGTTGTTGTCGATTATTGTTTTGTACATAATGTTTGTTTTTTTGGCCTGATTAGTAACATTTGTTTACTTATTGAGTTTACTACTGAAATACTTCTTGTCCTCCAAAAATCTACTGTAATATACAGCTAAGAGACGCTTTAGTTCTGGTTGTACAACCAAATTGTAGATATCAAAAATTAGCAGGTGGTTGATAGTCACTATCTTGTTCGAGACAGTGATAAGAGCTCCTATAACTAGTGACCACAAAAGAATAAGAACAAGTTTTTCTAACTGAACAGACAGCTGTGCGGCTGGGGAGTTTGTTGCGCCCCTTCTTCCGATCTAAAGCACTAGGAAGTGGTGAAGGGCGGGCGTTTTGTGGTACTTTCTTATCTAATTTTGACGTTTGAAAAGTGCTAATTTTCAGCCTAATTAGAATAAATGACTTTTGATTTTGATTTACCGGTACCTATTTGTGTAAAGGTCTTCTACTAGTATATAAAGGCTTCCTTCCTTATTCTTCTAAAAAGTACCAAAACGAACAAAAAAATTGTTAATTTTACTGAAATCCTGTCACTGACGAAAACGACAAAAATTTTTTGAGGTCAAAACGCGACCCTCGATACAACCATACTTTTACAAGGAAGCTTACAGTGACAATGACAAAAATTAATGATAAACATCAGATGGCCAAAGGACAAGTATATAGTTCAGAATAGGGCTGATGCACGTTCACATGTCCTTAGCGTCGTGCGAGGTAGTGTAGTGATCGGTGCTCGCCAGTGCCGGCCGATACAGCGCCCCGGCTGGCCGATTCCACGGCTCTTCAAATCGGTTTCCACATCTGTGAGAATTGAGACATAATTCTACGTATATTGTGCAAGCTCTATCGAAATGTTGCCTACAACGGTGCTCCTGTTTGTGCTGCATTTCGTCGCCGCTGATATTCGTAAGTTCTTTTGCATTGATTTTTGGAAAATTGCGGGCTAAGTTTGCAATGACTTTAATTTGATTGAAAAAGTTTCGTTTAATTAATTAATTCAAAATAATCTACGACAATTCGAAAAATTGTGTTTAAAAAAAATTAAATACGAATGTTATCAAGGTATAATTGATTGCACATTGAAAAGAGGTTCATTATGATCTTTTACAAAGCATTTTACTTAATTGGCCTGGATTGACTTTCTGTAATAAGTTATCCAACATATTAGAATTTCGATTGCAAAACAATTATAATCACGTAATTACTTATTTTCTCATTTCTACTTTCGCAATCAAAACACTATCGTCCTCATTCACAATGACAGTTTACGCAAAAACAAGTAATTTTAATGCTATAGTAAAAAGTGCGTCGGTTTCTCGTAAAGTAAGTAAGCGTAGATCGAGTCCGCTCGTGTTGGGACATTATTGCAGAACCCGGTTGCGATAAACGACTATAATATACCACTGACATAGATGCTGCTCGGGTAAAAACAACTTACGAATGATTTAGTTCAGAATCACTTGATTTTCTTACGTGTTATTACTGCATGTTATGTTTAGCACGTATTTTTAATAGGTTTTCGCAATGACACTTGGGTTCGATTTTTTAGAGGAGCTCGTGGCTAAGTAATAACAGCCGCACGGGTCGATCCATCAGGTTATGCTACGCTTGCCGGGGTTGGTCAGTGGATGGGTGACCATCTTTACATATCCAGATTCCCCCGTGCCTCGGAAAGCACGTTAAGCCGTTGGTCCCGGCTGTCATTCGTGGATCTGTGAGAGTCGATACGGGTCGTGAGAAGCCCGAAAGTCTGACAACCAGTCTTACCAAGGGGTATCGTATTACCCAGTTACTGGGTTGTGAAGGTCGGATAGGCAGTCGCTCCATGTAAAATAATGGTATTCAGCTGCATCCGGTTAGACTGGAAGCCGACCCCAACATAGTTGGGAAAAGGCTAGGCAGATTGACTTGGTTTAGATTTGGTCTCAGCAATTCAAAACGGTTTTGTACCTTCCAACGCTGTACTGACGTATTTATATCAACTTGCTCTTCTCCTGTCATTTTCTCTTGACATAATCCTTTTAAAAATTCCTATTTCTGAAATCTCTGTTTTCTATCTTCATTCCCTAATTTTTTGTCTAACTTTACAAGTCACTGCATCTTATCTTTTATTTCTTTCTTCTAAATATTCTTTTATCTTCTAAATATTCTAACTTATATATTGTATTGATTAAGTCATCACTATTGTGACAGGAAGTCCACCTTCTTTCATACAATAGTATGCCAAGTGCTCTCGCATTTGGTTGGACCTACTTAGAACAATAGTTTAAATGATAAGTCAGTCAATAGGTTGGGGTGGTATTCCATTAATCAAAGATCTTTGTCCAATGTACATCTGATCAAAGAAATTGGATGGATGTCTTCTTGTAAATTGGATGAAGTCATCCAATTTCTTTGATCACATGTACAGTAACAGCCAGAAGTCGATTAGCAATCTCACAAAACAATGGCATAGCAATATTAGTTTACTTATGACCTTCTTCGGCGCCGCAGCCCGTATAGGTATAAGCGCCGCAGCCCGTACAGCTCAGGCGATAATGGTCATTGCGGTGTAAGTGGACTTCTGGCCGTTGACTGTACATTGGACAAAGATCTTTGACTAATGGAATACCACCCTTAGCAAAGGTCAGACAGTGTGACATTCTGTCAGCGATAACGGTGATGGATATGTCAAAAATGTATTTGATTGACATAAGATACTGAAAAGCTTTGTCAATCCTGTTCAAAGTCGTCGTAGAAATACGAAACGCTTTGAAAGCGATTGTACGTTATTTAAGCCCTCCGAGGGCCTACAAAAAGGCATTCGCTTCGGAGCGATTCTATTTCTACAATCGCTAAAGCTTCAAAGTGACATTGACATGATCACGTGACATTTCGATAGCATTATGTCAACCCCCTACTTTTTTTTTGCTACTAGCGTCATCGCTAACCGAATAATACTTTGTCTAAGCTATCAGGACTTACAACGCAGAGTGTGCCTGACGGAGGTTTTTTTGGATCGAAGTTCTTTAACGCAACTTGCGGTAGTAGTTGACTGGTAGAAACGTCACTAAAAAAAAGTGTTCATTCTTCAGTGGTGGTATTCTTCTCAATAACTCGAGCCTTCCTCAGTCAGACGAAAACAATTGCCTAATACGGGGTATTTCGAATTGTATTGACTTTGTAACTCGATTTAATCTACATATAACTCGAATTTCAAAACACCAGATTCCGTAAATCGACATTAGTAAAATATAGTGCATAATTAGTGATCGATACTTAAAAACAAGATTAAATACTCATGATAACAAACAACTTTTACTATGGGACCAAAACTGAAATCACGAAAAAAAAAAACAGCTGCCCCTTAGATTCATGTTCGCATAACTCGGCAAAATGTAGGGAGCAGCTGATTTTTTTTTCGCGATTTCAGGTTTGGTCCCCATAGACCCCATAGATTTTGACGACACGGTTGACGCAGTGGTTGAGCGATTGACTGCTGCGCAGCATGTCGCGGGTTCGATTCCCGCACAGAACAAATATTTGTACGATCTACAAGTATTTGTTCCGAGTCTGGGTGTTTTTCTATCTATAATATGTATGTATTTACAAAGAAAAATGTATATAAGTAGTTTATCAGCCATCTCGTTACCATAACACAAGCATTAGGTTGCTCAGCTTGGGACTAGATGGCGTTGTGTGAATTGTCAAAGGATATTTATTTATTTATAGTAAAAGTTGTTTGTTATCATGAGCAAAATCATGAGTTCAAGTATCGGTCACTAATTACCAGTCACCCTATATAATGACATCGTAATTGGAATTCCCCGAACTCATAGCAATAAAATCTAAGAGGAATGTTTGGTATTTTAGTTCTATTGCATCTTGAAACTTGAGACCATACTAGATGGCTCTGAATTAATCAAGTATTAATTCAGAATATACAATATACATCAAAAGGAGCTCCGTTCCTAAGCGGGTGTCCCACGACACCTCCAACTTTTTTAGTATCTGTCTCTGCACACTATACATACGTTTAATTTTACACAATTTTTGCGAAACTTATCGAAGTAGGTATAAGGTATTTTGTAAAACTACGGTACACATGGTCAGTTTCTGAAACCGCAATTTCTTAATAATTGTGATGACACGCGTGATATCGGTCGGTTCAATGTATCTGAGACATATGTTTTCATTTTGTATAATTAGGTAACAATTTTGAGAACTAATCCTGTATACAGGCTGATTGGAAGATGGGTGCAAAGCTTTAAGGCGAAGATAGTACAGACAATTTAAAACCATTTAAGCCATGGTTGTCTTAGACGAAGTCTTACCATTTTTGTAACCTAATTTTTATGATTTATATCGAAAATTCCCAACATTTTAACTAAACTGCTTAGGTATTTATGACCAAATAGAATGATAAATTAATTCATTTTAATTTTGTTTAATTAAAGTAAGGATGGTATTTAAAAGTACTTCAATTTATTCCCATTTCATTTACCTAATTTTGCCTGTGTTCCACCAAATATACTGAATGTGCACCAAAATATGTTCATTAAAATATGTCATAACGAGCATCTATTGGATATGGCACTCGGCGGCCGCTGCCGCGGCACCGCTCGCTTTGCTCGCTCGCCGTCGCGCGTTAAGGGTCACTGTTCTAACCTTTTTTTTTTTTTTTTTTTTTGACGCTGAGAAATGCGTTACACATCCCCGCTCGTGGGGCCGAGACGGGGTATGTGGGACTCCTGTCGGGACGACAATATACCCACTAAAACTCAGCGGTGTTCCCACATCGCCGTGATGGGAGGGCCATGGGAAACCGGCTCAACCTTTACTTCCACAACCCTCCCGGCGCATGCCCGCCTAGCTGGCAGGCCCCACATGCCCCCCAGGTTGGGGGGCTGTGGGAGTGGCCGGGAACACCTGGCCATTCCCGTCCGACACTGGTGGAGGCCTGTGCAATACAGGCAAAGGTGCCCCCACACCTATTGCCTGCTGGCCTCCACCTGGGAGGAGTCGGAGATGACTATCATACTGACGTCTTCTTCGACCCCTCCTCCGCCGTCGGAGCGGCGCCGCGTGAGGATCGTCCTCCCGTGCGCGCTCCGCCGCCTCCTTCTGGGACATGACGTGCTTCACTGTTCTAACCTAACCTAACCTAACCCAAATGATTCTAACCCAAATGATTCACCAATGTGAAGTTTCGGACGCGCGGGTGTTTTGTGTAACATTCAGGAATATTTGGTGCACGATCAGTATTTTGATGTACGGATAATATTTTTGGTGAACACAAAAATATTATCCTTAAAGTAATGTGTAAGCAATCTAGTAAATCATAAAAATTAGGTTTAAAAGAGTGGTAAGACTTAGTCTAAGACAACCATGGCTTAAATGGTTCTAAATTGTCTGTACTATCTTCGCCTTAAAGCTTTGCACCCATCTTCCAATCACCCTGTATGTCTTCACCCCAAGATACTCTCCGGCCTATTGCCTTGAGAGCAATATAGATATAGCAAAGAGGTAAATTAATATGTTAGTTTTACATAGGTACGCCTTTTTTGCTATCAGTATAATTTTGTTCTTCAATCGTCAAGATTCCATTAACACACACATAACATAGGTCATAGGTCCGGTGTTCAATTTCCGGGTCAGTCAAAGTGTTATTGGATTTTTACATCTGGAATTTCTCAGCCCTGAGTCTGGATTTGTGCCCGGTTGATGGCAATAGGCTCGCCCTGTACCTATTACGTGGACTATAAACATGTCTGGCGAAGTGTGGGGGCCTACCAGTACAGCGAGGCAGGGACATCGACGTGCGACCTGTTAATGAATTCAGTATATGATTCTGAACACCCCTTTTTTATGTGGATGGGAAATCATCAAATGTCTTCTCCCGATCTGGGTGGAGCGGAAGGGCGTTTCAGACTTTTACTGACTAAAACCCACCCGTGTTCCTTCAGTTGCCTATGCCAGGGCCACGGTATCTTTTTCAAACAACCCGCGACCCCAGCGGCATCGGCCCTATTGGACCCCATCTTTTGCTGACATCTCTTTGAGGCGCGCGTGGAACACAACACGCCGTCGACCCGGGCCTGGTTCTTACCAGATGGCGAGCTACCAGCTACTCACCGTCCGCATGCCTGCTACCGATTCCCGCCGCCCAGGGCGTCTCCTGCGGCGACTGAGGGCGTGAGACTGCCTCTCCCTCACGCGTTCCGCCTCCTCCTTCGCGAGCATTACTGCTTCGCAGAAGGAGGTGACGGCCTCCTATGCACTCTCGCTCCGCACCATGGCCTGAACCAGGCTCGGACGCGAGAGATCGCCGCCGCCGATCGCCTCCGTGAGAACACGGTGGCGCTCTGCACAAGCCGGGCAGACCTCCACTGTATGCTCCACCGTGTCCCCTTTCTATATCTATCTAAATATGTATTTTTTTTTGCAAAAGTTTTCGGACGCGAGAGATCGCCATTCTGAACACCCCTGCGTTGGCGTTGAAAATTTTCGTCAGTTATTTAAAAAAAACTAACTGCTCTATACATTTTGACCGCGTAGTATTGCATATATTTTCAATGAAACAGCAGACTTTTTTTTGATAATCCACAAAAAAATTCTATGCTATACGCCATACGGGGTCTAGAATCATGTGCTGAATTCATGGTTACAGTTTGCGTATCGATGCTGCCACCCAATAGATTCAATGATATGCGTGTGGTGTGAGGGCCACTTTTTTGAAACTCTTTGAAAATATGCTTAGGATTTAGTGAACATTCCCAAAGAATTGTGAAAGTTGGAATCAGATTTTGTGAAAGTCCACTTTGCGAGATATGGACTGTAAAGTGGGGCCCTCAGTTCTCACATAGAGGATTGAGGGCCCACCTGTACCTGATAAACTATGGACATTACAGATAAAGTCTTTATGGCAAAATCTAAGCTTATACCAAAAAAAATTTGTGAAAACAAGATATTATCGCAAAACACTCCCCTACTTGGTATATCTTCGTTCAAAATGGGCCCTCAATCCTCACACACGTAAAAGTTTATCACGCAAATAAAATGAAACCATTAACTTAAAGCCACTGTTTGTAATCCTATAAGATACTAAATAAATTGTGAAAATTTGTGAAAGCAAGAGCAGGTCACCATTTCTTGTTGTTTGAAAGTTATGACCTTGACAAAATTCGGGCCCTCAATCCTCCATTTATTTTGTTTTCCGTTATAATACGCCTATCGTATGAAAGATTAGACAAATACAAAATAGTCTCTTTTTGTGAAAAAAATTGTGCAACAAATTCGACACTAGAAAGAAATTAAAAGACCCTTTATTGTAAATAAAAATCGAGTTTTATTTTTGTTCCCTGAATTAGGAAATAGGGTGACCACAATACGGTATTTTACTCTATATGAGAAAAAATATAAAAATATATTATTTAGATAGATTAGGCCAAAAGCAGTCGGAAAATATTAGTTTTAGTTCAATAAAAATATAAATATTGAAATTAAATTCAAAGTTTACAGGTTTTTTTAATGTTTTCTCAAACCATGAAATAGTAGCCGCCATTTTATGACGTCATTCGGCTGTGTAAATTAAAAAAGTGACAAATATTAATTGATCAGCGTATCTCTTACAGCAGGTATAGCTTTCACTTAAAAATCAAAATCTTTACCGTCCATACGTATTGTGTGTATAGAGTCATGAGGAACAGAGTGTAAAGTTCACTCATCCTCTATTGAAAAGGGAGGACCCTCCGACCAGATGGGTGTTGTGTCTGGTGGGCAACTGACCCACGGTTAATGTCGGGTTGTTGTATACCTATATGCTAGTCGCGCGGTAAACTCTAATTGCGCAATGGAGGTTGTGGGACGTCATGTCCTTGTGATGCGTAGTTTGTATGTGGCGATGTAGATGCCACCACATGTGTATTACAAGAAGTAACAGGCTAGAATGGAGATGTTACAAGGATTAAAACAACAAATGTGAAAATGAAACTTTTTAATCACTATTTATAAATTACCAGATAAAAAAAATTAAAATCCTAAAACCCTAATAAAAAAAATAACATTCTTTTTTTGGGCACTCGTGGTAACACGTTAAGGTAATTGCGCTGTGGTAGCCCGCGAAATTCATATTTTCTTGCGTTTTTTACAATTTACAGGTCAGTGTAAGGTTGTATCTTAATCAGAATATGATTCGCGATATTAATAATTATGTATTTACCTAATTTTAACAATAAAATCATTAATTACCTATGTAACGCGGCCTTTTATAATGTGTGAGAACGTGCCCTTAAGCGCGGCAACGGGAGTATACACGGCCGCCCGCGCCTGAGGACCTGCGGCAGGTGGAATGTGAGGACGCCGTGGCGCCTCTCTAACCACTCCTCAAAGAGGGGACTTATCGTCGCAATTGTGGCGTGCCCAGCGCTGTGTTGCGACAGTCGCACTCTCCATGTCGCCATGATCCCGCCGGAGCTCTGTCCGCTGTGCCGTGATTTCTCGCGGCAGCGGAGTTAGGCCCCGCCGTTTCGCCTCCTCGCACCACTCCCACACGGCACGGCAGTGCGCGCAGGGCCTTACCAGTGTCTGCGGTAAAATCTAGGGTTTACCGACTGAATGCCGGTAAAAGTCCGAAATTAAAGACAGTTTTAGAATAATTCGGGGTTTTACCGGTGAGAGTAAATATTAGAATTTACGGGTAAATCCTAATATTTACCGCAGTGCGGGCTTTTACAATAACATATAGGTAGATGAGTATGTATCAAAACAAACTTACATGTACTTATTTGTATGACTATAATAATATTTCAGTAACTATTTTCGTAGTTTTCTCAATCAATTGACATGACATATTATTGTAATACAAAGAACATCACTGTACTTTTTCTTTGTAGTAGTCGCATAGACAAACTAATGAGGTTGAACTCCAAAACTCCTCCTCGATTTTATGTGAAAATGTTTGGAACATAATAATCGTTAAATAAAATTAAATATCAACATTCACTACTCCAAGATAATTACCCATAAAACTATGTGTATTATAATATTATGCTTTACATTGTTCTCTGAGCACCTTATGTCAAAAATTATTGTCACCCTACCCTACTACACAATTAAAAAATAGTCGATTTCGGTATCTATTAAGATTTTTAGTTTAATCGTTATTCTTATTAGTAACAAATAACACCAATTTGTTGCACAATTTTTTTCACAAAAAGAGACTATTTTGTATTTGTCTAATCTTTCATACGATAGGCGTATTAAAACGGAAAACAAAATAAATGGAGGATTGAGGGCCCGAATTTTGTCAAGGTCATAACTTTCAAACAACAAGAAATGGTGAACTGCTCTTGCTTTCACAAATTTTCACAATTTATTTAGTATCTTATAGGATTACAAACAGTAGCTATAAGTTAATGGTTTCATTTTATTTGCGTGATAAACTTTTACGTGTGTGAGGATTGAGGGCCCATTTTGAACGAAGATATACCAAGTAGTACAGTGTTTTGCGATAATATCTTGTTTTCACAAATTTTGTTTGGTATAAGCTTAGATTTTGGCATAAAGACTTTATCTGTAGTGTCCATAGTTTATCAGGTACAGATGGGCCCTCAATCCTCTATGTGAGAACTGAGGGCCCCACTTTACAGTCCATATCTCGCAAAGTTGACTTTCACAAAATCTGATTCCAACTTTCACAATTCTTTGGGAATGTTCACTAAATCCTAAGCATATTTCCAAAGAGTTTCAAAAAAGTGGCCCTCACACCACACGCATATGATTCAATGTATTCTTCCGAGAATACGTGATAATAATAAGACATGTCTCAATACTATAAGTCTTCTATATGTAGATCTAAGCCGACGTTCGCACGGACGTGAAAATGTCGCGGCGATTTTTTTCGCGCACTGGATTTTCAAAGCACGACCGCGGCAAGCGTAGCTTAACCTGATCGATCGATCCGTGCAGCTGTTATTACTTAGCCACGAGCCCCTCGATTGACACTACTCATTTAAGTAGGTACATATGGCACTTCATTACATTCGTAGGTATTTTTGCGTCTCCGAAAGCTTAAGTCTAGGTGTACCCATAGTATACCACTTTTCGCCAGTTATGTTTGAATTCACATGTAATAGCCTATTGCTATCAACCGGGCACACATCTAGACTCCGGGATGCTACGACCGGGGGGTCGAACGTAGCGCGTAACCGTGGCTATATTTACAGCATCATACTAAAATAACTGATTTATTAGAGTCTTAATCGGAACAACTTATCTTACGCGGTCTGCTGCGTCTCTCACATCAATTTCTTCGCTTTCCGCATCCAATCTACACATCGTCATTAAAGAAAGACCGAATAATTACCATAAACAAACTCACAACGAAAAGAAAACAACTGCAGTACCTACATTAGAATGCATGCGCTGGTTTCGAAGGCGCGCGATGTTTAGTTGTTTACGAGGAGCTATGTAACTACGTGACATAACACAAACACGCGTATATTATACCTGTTCTCAATCAGCGAAAGCGGGATATCTAGACTTCATACTACAATTTGCTAAGAATTTCCAATTATATCGATCGTACAATAAAGTGAAAAGTAGGTACTGAAAAGCTTGTTTTTCGAAATGATGATGACAGAATATAGCAATAGCAAGTAATTATGATAAGGGCTTATCCTTTTAAAAGAACTCCTATGACGATAATATTCTACAACTATAAAGTGCATAATAAATATAACCAACCAAATAATTAAAAGTGACGGAAAATAGTTATGGAAATTACTTAAAACTAAAGAGTGTCATGCAAACACCATTTGGTGTAGTTTTGCAATGAATAATATTGTTGCAACCTTTACTTAGGTATATAAGGTGCTATAAAAATATCTGCCAGGCTTCAATAGGAGATAGTATTGTGTATATTTACAATAGTGAAGAAATTTCGTACCCCGGAATAGTGAGAAAATAAAGAAATTAAATAAATATTTACTTTATTCTGCATAACGTGGTTCATAAATACGCAATAATACGCAGGCAAACAAAAGTGTTCATTGACATTTTGGGAAATGAAATGAAATGGCGTGGCGGTGCGGCAACAGCTAATTACTACGGGACGGTTTCATACAAATAAATCAATTCAAATTTATACGCACATTATATTGGTATCAAAAAATTTATGACATAAGATCAGTAATTTATCTTCACTTTTGTAATGTATATATAGGGTGACTGGTAATTAGTGACCGATACCTGAAAACCTGATTATGCTCATGATAAACAAGTTTATCATGAGTGACAAGTTTTACTATGGGACCAAACCTGAAATCGCGTAAAATAAATCAGGCTACAGCTCCCTACATTTTGACGAGTTATGCGAACATGAATGTATGGGGCAGGAGGTGATTTTTTTTCGCGATTTCAGGTTTGGTCCCATAGTAAAAGTTGTTTGCTATCATGAGCATAATCAGGTGTTTTGGTATCGGTCACTAATTACCAGTCACCCTATATACACAATATTGTCTCCCATTGCAGCTGTGGCAGATATTTTTATAGCACCTTATATTGGCAATATGGCAATTCGATACTATATTCAAATAATTTTATCTCAACTTTAGATACTTGTTAGTATTTTGATTGCATTTCATTCTACCTTATACAAATATTCTACATGATTTTGAAATAGCTGACCTTACAAGTGACTATAATAATAATGTTTTTGTTGCAGCATCGTATATCAAAGTATGTCAGCGGAACGACCCCCAAGTTGACAAATGCATCATGAACTCGGTGGATTTGTTACGGCCTAAAATGATAGAGGTAAGTTCATACTTCTCATAATATCAGTATTTACATTGAATGTGATCACCACAAAGAATATACTAACCTTTCTTATTCATCGGAAAACTAAAACTGGTCTTAACCGTAGGCAACTTCATTTTAACGAACCAACCCTGTGGTTGGTTGGTTTACACTCAAGGTTTAGTAGGTATGAAGTAGCTAAAAGATACTGCAGACAAACATTGGAACCGCTAAAATTAGTCGTTTACCTCAACGATTGATTGGATAGTTAGAAAAAGAAATGTTATTTCTCTATTTTTTTAATAACTTGATATTAACATTAAACTACAAGCAATGTTTGATTATAATCTCATAATGGCCTAATTTTTGTATACACTATGTAAAATAAACTTAGTACTTAAATACGTTTTTGTTACCTATGTCAACAAAACTTAAGAATCACCGTCACCAGTCGTTGTTGCAGCGGATGAACCTGTTTCTACCTCAGAATCGCCATCGCCATCAGTAGCTGCTTTGCTTACTCTTTGTCTGAGGTTCCGGTATCATCATCATCAGCTATGGTATCATCATCTGCGATATCATCGGTATCATCGGGTGGCTCATCTAAAAATTCCACGTCGCTTTCTGCTTTTGCTTCATTGCCCTCAACATCACTTGCAGATGCAACACTCTTCAAAATAAAATCGTCTTCCACGCCCGTTTCATCAATTTGTACTGTAAAGTCGACAGTGGAACCCGAATCTTTAGCTGACGATTGGCTCGTTATATGTTTTCCTTCTTCGTCCTCTGTTGCAAACACCTCAGTTTGAGCAGAAACAGGAGGCTCAGTAGCATTCTTCATTTTTTCTTTTTTTGAACCAACATGTACTGAAATAGTAACGTTCATTTTCTGTGGACCTTTAGGTCTTTGGTTTTCATTGATAGTTGTTGCGTTAGAGTTTCTAGTGTCAATGACTATGCTTGCCCAGCCAGATTTGGAGTCAGTTGGAATTGATATTTTGACAGCAGTTGGTTGAAGTCTAGTTTTACACCTTGGTGTAGTACATTTCTGCTGGTTGGCTAATGTTTGGTTGTTGGCATTAACGTATGGGTACGGCAATGGAAAGTAAAAAGGATCATTCAGTCGAGTATATAATTTTGGAATTCTGAATTGCATTATTGTTGGTCTACGGTTAGTGCAGTTACATCTTGCAGCTTGTGATAAATCGCACTGTAACAATTGATAAAAAAATGCTGTACGCACTAATAATACCTGAGTATACCACGTATTTTAATGTATACAGGGTGACAGGGAAATTTGACATATCCCTTGAAAGGGGTTATTATACTACCTACAGATTATTAGCAACAAATTAAGTGCAGTTAACTCAATCTGTCTAGCCTTTTCCCAACTATGTTGGGGTCGGCTTCCAGTCTAACCGGATACCAGTAATACCAGTATTTTACATGGAGCGACTGCCTTTAAGTCCAGTTAACTATGGGTAAAAAAAAATCCGCTAGGAAAGTTACTAACATTTGTACCTTTTTGGAAAGCTTACTAAAAATTACTAACTGGTTTCATACAGTTAGTAAATTTAATAATTTGAAATAATAAAAATCATTGCTACTAAAGACCTTTTATTTCTGAGATTAAGTATGTTTGGGCAAGCATTTTTTTTAATGATCACTAATTTTTCAGCTTTTAGAAAAGTACCAATTAAATGTTTACAGTGGATTAGTTTTTTCATAATAATTGTTTTTGGTAACAAGTCAGAAAATTGCATAAAAGTCGAAGAACCGTCACAGTTCGGTAACCATCCAGTTTCAAACCCTAGTTAACTGGACTTAATTTTTAGAATAGGTCAAATTTCCCTGTCACCCTGTATACATTAATATAATTAATTATGCCTGCTCCATCGAAAGATTATTGAATAATAGATCACATGCGAAACTGAAAACAATATTTTAACCGCCAAACATAAAATATGAAAGATAATTGGAAAATAAACAAAAAACTATAAATCTCAAAGTATTCGATCAAATTCTATTTAACTAATTCATTAAGACTTACTTGTAATATTCCTATAAAGGCCACCAACACAATAGCTTGACACCACCCCATATTGGACAATTGAAAGGCTCCCATATTCAAACAAGCATATATACCTTCGGAACAAAACTGATAACTTGAAATGACCATTTGTTACAAACTTAGGTCATTATTGGTGTCAAATCGGAAGCTAAAAGCACGTAGGAATCGTTTCGTTTTTACGTAAAAACAAATAACAATGTCCAGTGTTTAATAAATAAAGACATGAGACTCGTCTTATCGTGTGTAGTAGCGTCATTAGGACGAATTTTTAATTCCACTAGTGCTGTCAGTACGGCTAAATTGCTCTAGTTTTAGATCCATTTACACGAGGTAAAACGTAGATGTGGGGGCAAGGGGATGACAGTTGCAAAAATGTACGTGACCTATCTGTCAATTTTCATAACTATCGGTTCAGTGGTATAGGCGTAAAATTGTAACAGACACAGTTACTCTCATATTTATAATACAGTTTGGAACCGACCGACATCATGTGCAATGAATTAAACTACTAGTAATAGTAGTCCACAGAAGTATAGCAAAATTAAATGTTAAATTAAAAATCGTAAATTAAAATGTTATTTTTTTCAAACAAAATAAATGTCAAAGTAAATTCAGTAATAATCACTCTGTTTAGACAACCGAGCTGGCCACCTGCTGTGCACCACAGTGCCCAATCCATTGTTCGCCGGATATGGTTTTCTAACACGCTTTTATTCTAGGCTTCATCTGTATGTAGGGTAAGTCAGGGAGAGATGCCTATTGGTATAGATGCCTACTAAATTTAAAAAATTAAAATACAAAATTTTCGTGAACCACGCATCCTTATTTCGTCAGTCGAAAGTTGATGTCAGTGTAAAACTTTTTATTCCCAAAATAAAGATTTTAAAATGATATTTTGGTATTTATTCTCAGAATAAGGTAAGTGGGGCTAATTAAAACGATAGAATGTAATCTTAGAGATAGTTTGCAGTATTTTTTTTTCCTAAATTTTTCACGTAAAGAGTATTAAATTGTTTCATAACTTATCATTGTGATCTTGTTTTGTTGACAAACCGCCATTTTGTACTGCAAATGCTTTAGGGTGCATTCAGAGTCGATATGCATCTCTCCCTAATGATCGGGAGAGATACACAATGATGTTTTAGTGTTAGATGCCCAGTAAATATGAATGGTCTTTTATCTTTTAAGATGAAAAACCGGACTAGTGCGAGACGGACTCGCACACAAAGGGTTCCGTACCATATTATATGTTTAACAATCGCAAAGATAACTTTGTATTTCATAATGATACTGTGAATTACAAGGTTATTTTTTGCAGTTGCAGAAAATCGCCAAAATACCACATGAATCGCCGTTTTTAGTATTTCTTGATATTAAGTATAGTATAAGATATATTATATAATAGAGCTCGTACAAAAATGGTATAAAATTGACAACTTTTACGTCCCCTATTTCTACATTTTAGAAGATAAAAAAAAATAAAATATCTTTGTACTCTACTCGATGAGTTCTACACAATAACACCCCACAAACAGGTTATTTTTTTTTTTTTTCAAAATGAAAACTTTTTTGTATGGGGACCGCCCCCTTTGATTTTAAATTTATTTTATTTTTATTATTTGTTGTTTTATTTTATTTTATTTTTTATTTTATTTTATTTATTTGGGACAAAAAACAGTTATACAGTACAACATTTACAAAGTAGTAATTTAACAGTCGAGAAAACGTATAACCCACACTATTGTCCACGAAATGACATTTGAGTATGACAACGAACGCATGCTAAATGAGAAGAAAAAAAATAAATAATAAAAAATACACATTTTAAAAGAAAAACACTATAAACCGACGAATCGAAGGAAGCGGATCGGACATAAGCATCCGTCTTATTGGCGACTTGCAAGAGATTGTGAAACCAGTCTTTTAAATTTTGAATGTGACAGCGCGAAAATATCAAAATCGATGAATTGTGAGTTATAGGTATCTAAGAGTCGGCGGAGAGGGGCTCGCACCCCAGCCTTCGTTCTACAACGCGCAGTGTAGAATAGTTGAGGTGCGCGCACCTCTCGCCGAATAACAGTTCTAGGTACTACATAACACAATCCATTCGTGAGCTCAGTACAATTAAATTTGTTATTACATATACCGTACAACATCATAACCATGATCAGTGAACGTCTGGAATCCAAGTTTAGTATCTTAAAACGCGTTAGCAAATCTGCATAGGGAATCCTTGCACGGAAGCACTTGTAGTGCGTGGCACGAAGAAATTTTTTCTGAACCATTTCTATTGCTTGTTTATATTTATCATAATACGGGCACCAGATGGGCACCGCGTATTCCAACTGAGAACGGACTAGAGTTTTGTAAAGGAAGAGAAAAGTGGAAGGCTTTTTGAAGTCATTACAAGACCGCATGACAAAACCATACATTCGAAAGGCTTTGTTAATTATGTTGTCGATATGGGTGTCTAAATGTAATTTGCAATCAAGTAGTATGCCAAGATCTCGTGTGCACTCAGTTTTTGTCAACTGTATGTCATTCAAGGTATATGGGAAGTTAATAGTATTTTTGTTTTTAGTAAAAGAAATGAAGTGACACTTAGGAATACTGAGATGAAGTTTATTGACCCGACAGTATTGTGAAAGCCTGTATAAGTCATCTTGTAATAGCAAACAATCCTGAGAGCTCGCACAACCCTTATAGATTTTTATATCATCGGCGTACATTAGGAATTTAGAGTTGACTATGCAGGATTTTATGTCGTTTATAAACAAGATAAAAAGCAATGGGCCTAAGACTGATCCTTGAGGCACACCTGACTCGACGACCACATAATCAGACTCGAATCCATTGATGACAACTTTTTGAGTCCTATGAAATATATATGAAGCAAACCATCTGAGCAAATTGCCTCTTATGCCATTGAAAGCGATTTTATCGAGAAGCAATTTGTGGTCCACCCTGTCAAAAGCTTTCCGAAAATCAGTGTATACAGCATCAACCTGCCTGCGCATATCCATGTTTTCAAACAAAAATTGCGTAAACACGATTAAGTTAGTGGTGGTGGATTTGGATTTAACAAAGCCATGTTGTTCAGGTATAATAAGGTGATTTAACTGTGGAAATAAATGGCTGTGCACTAGACTCTCAAAAAGCTTAGACAAGGTGGACAAGATAGATATGGGACGATAATTCTCAACGTTTCCTCTGTCACCACTTTTGTAAATGGGCGTGATGAAGGCCCTCTTCCAAACACAAGGGAAAATCCCTTCCCTGAGACATTTATTAAAAATTATGTGCAACGGGACACAGATGGTTTGTGCAGTGTTTATAAAGAAAGAAGGGGGCAGGCCGTCCGGACCAGCTCCTTTGCTTAAATCTAATGAAGTGAGTGCCTTAAGTATGGCATTCTTTTCGAGGTAAATATCTGGTATGCATACAGAATTCTCGTCAAGGGTTTCTGGGGGTGTCCAGGTGTTAGGGTCAAAGGTTGAGGGCTCGTATACCGAGTAAAAGAAGGCAGAAAACAGTGAACATATTTCAGCGGGGCAGTTAGATGATTTATTTTTGTACTGCATGATATCTGGGATTCCAGAACCTTTCTTTCGGTTAGAGATGTACGTCCAGAAGTGCTTGACATTAATAGGAATGCTTTCTTCGACAGTTTGCATGTACTTATTGTAACACTGTTCACAAAGCAGTTTAAAACGCTTTCGTAGCATAGAGAACTTTTCATAATCAGATAAATTACGCAGTTTTTTCCATCTTATCCACGCGCGTTCTTTAATTTTGAAAGTTTTAATTAGGGAAGCGTTAAACCAAACTGGAAAAGTAGTTGATTTTTGACGTGACAGTGGGGCATGTAGTCTGACGATTCCATATATATAATCATAAAAAGCAGCCACGGCCTGTTCACTGGAGAGATTAAGAAACAGTTCGTCCCAGTTCAATTTGTTTAGTTCTAAATTAATTTCTTGGTAATTAGCTTTAAAAAAATTGTATTTTATTGTAGAATGACGCTTCATGGGTGAGAAAGGAGTCTCCAAGGAGCTTAAAACAGAAAATGGAGGGTGGTGACTGTCAGGCTGCAGCAGTAAAATGTCAGACTGTATCTGACATTCAGTATTGCTAATGAATAAGTCCAAAACACGACCCAAATTATTTTTAATTGTGTTGTATTGAGAAGCGTTCGTAACAGCTATTAAATCCAACAAAGATCGATTTACAATATTTTGTGGCTGAGTACTCACATGACTAGTGTTACATGACCACTCAATTTCGGGCAGATTATAATCACCTACTATATAAAATGATTCAGTACTGGGAGCCGTAATAATACTTTCTAACGCGGACAGATGTGACAAGTAGACATCGTCCTGTGTGCGTGGAGGGATATAGGCAGCGCTAATGACGTGCTTAGTGTTGGAGCGTGACGCGGGCACTTGGATCATAACATGCTCGATGCCAGTGGGAGAGGGACACGTTGATATCCTCACAGGCCGAAGCTCGCGCAGCACGGCTATCAGAACACCCCCGCCCTCGCACTTGTTTGTAGCAATGCGGTCACGATCGTCTCTAAAAACTAAGTAGCGGTCATCAATGAATTCTTTGTCCAATATATTAGGTGTTAGCCATGTCTCAGATAATATGATCACATCAAACGACAAGGAAAGAATATTGGTGTAAAGTGTGTGCAATTTAGTGCGGATCCCTCTGCAGTTTTGATAAAAGAATGTTATATTATTGTTACTAGTCATTGCGTGTAATTAGGTAAAATGGGGGTAAACAAAAAATAAAGAAATAAAAAACTTGGATTCAGTGCGTAGTGGGTATATCCATAAAGTTGAGTTACATACGTATAAATGGTTATGAGTAATAACACCAGCTAATGAGCCAGTTTTAACTAAGAAGTTCTGTAGACAAATTACTGATATGTGCGGCATAATATTATAGTCTAGGGTAGTATCGCTCACATACGTATAAGAACAACAATGACGAGAAACATTACAAAACAATGACATAAAACCAAATTTCGTGAGTATAACAATTAGGACACACTGAAGACATGCAATATAAGTTTTAAACATTTTTTTACAGTAAATCTGTGCAAGCGTATGTTTAAATTCGATAACAATGTAAACATAACAAAGAATTAAGCTATTCATTTTGCAGATTACACTGCGCAATCTTCTTGACATCGTTTTGACAACGCACAGCAAATGTTTTAGAGCTATCGGTAGCTTTAATAAGTACAGTAGCGTTTCTAATCCAGACATACTTAACATTATGTTTCCTAGCCATCTCACGACATGTACGAAATAAGTCTTTATTATAAAGAGTGAGGTGCTCATTAATATACATTTTACAAGGAGTACCTGATATACCGATTAGGTCGGACGTAACATTTTAGACAAACGATAGGCACTTAAGACATTATCGCGAAGGTTACGCGACGCTAATTTCACGATTACATTCTTAGGTTTGTTACTTTCCTGTGTACGGGCGTGGGGGACACGGTGAACGGCTAGTACATCCTGACGGGGAATTGAGCACTTGATGGCAGCACCGATCTTTTCGACGAGCCCAAGAAGGTCTTCATCACGTTTCTCAGGGAGGTTGCAGATCTCAATGTTGTTGAGTCGGGCTTGCTGTTCCAGCGACTCAATTTTTAGTTCCAGTCCGGATACTTTATCATTCATGTCGTTATCTGATGAACGAGACGACAGCTGTAGACTTTCGACTTTTCTCTCGAGATTAGTTATGCTATTTTTGTAGGTTTGGTTTTCCTTCTTCAAATTATCCACCTGCTGTCTCATCTCCTCAAACTTGCTGTTCATGAAGTCAACTGAATCCCGAATCTCCTGGTTAGTGGCCTGTATTGAACAATTTTGTGTTTTCAGGACCTTAATCTCAACAACAAGTGTTTCCAGAGCTGAAGTTTGTTGCTCCACCAGTTTCTGCATATGCTCCTCTTGCTCCTGCTTCCAGGATTTTAGCATGTTTTTTAGCTCCAGATTGTGTTCCACAAGCACCTTATTGGGTGAGAAATCACGAAGAAGTCGTTGACGACGCGACTGGGTATTTACGTAGTCGTCACTGCATACTGCTTTAGGAATGTCCGAGTCTGACATTGCTATGCTGATGAGTAGGTTTCTTTGAGATGATATGTGGTATTGATAGAAGCACACCGTGGTTTACAAGAACCAATAAGTTACGATACGGAGGTATGAGCACAGCAATTATGACGACAGTACACTCTTAGCGCGGAGGTGAAGGCGGGCTCGCGGGTAGTCGCGCGCGCACTTGGCGACTCGCGGGGATCAGCCGATGCAAAGAAAAATTATAAAAGTTTAACACACGTCCGCTCTCGAACAGGGCTCGGAGCCGGGTTGTTATAGTCGTAATAGAAATACACAATCTGTGTCTACCTATTAAGGTTCATGAGATACAGCCCTGTGACAGACGGACGGACGGACAGCAGAGGCTTGGTAAGTTTGTACGCACAATATTAAGAGACTAGCTAGACAGCCCGCGGCTTCGCCCGCGTGGATGTCTGATTTCATGGGTTTTAATTTTCTTATTATTGTTTATTTTACATCAAAAGAGTTTCAAGTTAATAGGACTGCGCTTTAAAATTCTTCCATACAAACTTTAACATCCCTAAACCCCCTTTGAGGGGTAGTTTTGAAAAACTAATAATGACAAACTTTATTACTTACATAAGCAAGTATTTGTGCTAAGTTTCAAGCTCGTTAACCAAATTAATAAATTTTTTCATATAAACTGTATCCCTGTTTTCACGCCCACAGGGGTAGAATTTCAAAAATCGTCTGGGATGTTTCCATAACTTGGCTCAAACATTATTTACACCAATTTTCGAGTTAATCAATCCCCAATAAAATCCTCCGCTGTAAAATTTACTACCCCTTTTCACTCCTTAGGCGTAGATTTTTGGAAAACCCTGATACACGTTAGTTAGTCTTCATTTTTGGTCTCAAATACAAAAACTGAGTTTTGAGTAAATCGGACCGCGTGTTAAAATTCCTCTATACAATCTGTGACACCCACCAATCCCGTCTTCTGGTGTCGCGGGTTGTTCGAAAGAGATACCGTGGCCCTGCCATAGGCAATTGAAGGAACACGGGTGGGTTTTAGTCAGTAAAAGTATGACACGCCTTTCCGCTCCACCCAGAGCGGGAGAAGTCATTTGATAATTTCCAATCCACAAAAATAAGGGGGTAGTTTAGGAAAACTAAAAATGATTAATTTTATAATTAACTTAGATTAATATTCGTGCTAAGTTTCCAAGTCTAATAACTCAAGAGATAAGATTTTTCATACAAGCTTTCATCCCCTATTTTATTCCCTTAGGGATGGAATTTCCAAAAATTATTCCTTAATGGATGTTTCCACTATAACTATAAGGTATCTATGTGCAAAATTTCATGTCTCTAGGTCAAGTGGTTTGGACTGTGCGTTGATTATTATCAGTCAATGAGTCAGTCAGGACTTTGAATTTTATATATTTAGATTTATAAGACCATAAACTTGTGATAGGTTTTCCTGTAATCTACAGGTAAAGAACTATTTTCTGTATTTTTTTTCAAAATTTTAGGCTCAGTAGTTTCAGAGATAAGAAAGGGGGGGGGGGTGGTCAATTTTCGTCTATTTTTCTTAAATAAATGCAAAACAATTTATTTTAAAATTATAAAAAATATATATTTGAGACTGTCATAGTAAGACCTTTCATTTGATATGTCACGCGGTACAGTTTACAAAACTTTTTTTTTATTGTACTTATTTTCCCCCCAAAAAGGACCCCCATATTCAAAATTCATTTATTTACGTTACATGTCCGTGTTTGGGTTACCAAAATATATATGTCATTGTGTACCAAGTTTCAACTTAATCGGTTCATTAGATTCGGAGCAAATCGGCTGTGACAGACGGACAGACGGACAGACAGACACACGAGTGATCCTATAAGGGTTCCGTTTTTTCCTTTTGAGGTACGGAACCCTAAAAATGAATACAGAAGAAAGCCTTCTGGCACTAATAGAGCTACATGGAGTGAAAAAACTTGGAAAGATAAATCATTTAATTTTTTTCAAGCAAGTAAAGAATACAATATTTCTTACAGAACTCTTTGCCGTTGGTTTTTCACAGACAATACTAAAAAAGGACGACTTGGACCTGATTCTCTGTTTGGAAACGAAAAAAAAAGATTGTTAATCATATCAAGAAATTGCAAAGCCGTGGGTTTGCGCCTAGTATTAATGATTTACGCCAGTTGGCTGTTCGATTTGCTGAATTACATATATTTACATATATAAAAAAATACTTAAATATTTATTTTAGTATTTTACATAAATAATTAATAATGATACTTTTTAAAATCTCCCTGATTTGCATCTATCCCTGATATCTATAGGCAACTCACCCACATGCCTGGGTGAGATGCCTATTTTACAATATTTTTAAAAAATATTCTTGAATCAAAATATGGTGCACAACAGTTCCAAACTTCATCTGAATGGCATAAATAAACAATGATTCAAATAAACAATGCGTATTTAATTTGGTATCTTACTTAAATAATTAATAATGATTTTTTTTAAACTACAGGCAACTCTCCCTGACTTACTCTATGTTTGTATGTAACGGAATCTTTGAACTCGATTTTTACCCACTTTAAATGGTCAGATTAATTCGACATTTTGCACACTTATCAGGGCCCGATGACAATACAATAATTTAAAAAAATTGTACCATTATCCTAATCAGGATCATCAGGATTAACGTATCCTTCCGGAGAGGGAGCCTGACAAACGGCTTCCATATTTATCCAAGTTTCGGTTTCCAATATAAATATAATAATATAGAATAAATTTTATTTGGGAAATTCGACTCTAAAAAATTGAAAAATAAATATTATAGTTTAAAAAACTAAAAAACACGCTTTTATAGCTTATATATACATTAATTTATTTTTAATTTTTTAGTTCGATCTACGAACTAAAAAATTAAAAATAAATTATTGTTTATAAAAAATCTAATAAAAGTAAAGCTTTTATTAGATTTTTTATAAACAATACCATTAAACTGAACTAAAAAGTAAAAAAATATTTTTTTCAATATAAGAATAAAGTCATTAACGAGAAAATTTATGTCATTGTAAAAAAACCTGGGGAGCTTTCGAATTGCAGAGTTAGTGTAAGAATGTCGTACAAAGCACTCCACGATTTTTTTACAATGACATTAATTTTTTGGTTAATCACTTTATTCTTATATTGAAAAAAATATTTTTTACCTTTTAGTTCAGTTTGGTATTAAAGCTTTTTTTTTAGTTTTTTTAAACTATAATTTAGTTTTCATTTTTTAGTTCCATCTACCTTAAAAGCGTGTTTTTTAGTTTTATAAACTATAATTTATTTTGTTTGCACACATGTTAAAGCATTCAAGTTTGACTCGTTGCTCTAGTGATCCAATTCTACAGAGTGTTCAAATTTACTCAAAATTAAAACTACTTTTTGAACTAAATACTGGACCGATTTCGTTATTTTTTTGTATATCGTCAGCAAAGGCGATATCACGTAGGTATGTGGTTGGATTTATTGCATAGACGTGAGTTCCACACCGTATAAGTACTAGCTTTTGCTCTCAGCTTCGCTCGCGTTTTTCTATACCTCGGGAACAGTAGGTACTTTTTTTCTGGATGAAAGTTACCCTATGTCCTTTTCTGTACCCCTAACAATGTGCCTGTGTACAAATCCCCATTGACGTCTAGGTCATAATGGGGATTTGTGGATAAAAAGTTCACAAATCCGCATTGGTGGGGATTGATTTGTGGAATAACTCAAATATAGCTCCAAATCCTTTGATTTAGCCTACAACATAATTTATTACTCCTAAAGCGTACGAAGTAAACAAAACCACTTGATTTTATGAAAGTAAATATGTTGCAACAGCGAAGGGACAACACACGGCAACAAGTACTGCACAGTTGTGCAAATTCAAGTTGGCACGTATCCTTGGGCATTGAATTAGGGTGAACGGCTAGACCGGTACGTTGGGTAACAGCGAACACTAATAAATTGATAATTTGATAGCTTACTCTACGCGTATTTGGTTACTGGATGGAGTATGATGTACTCAGGTACTCGTGTTGCTTGATTATGTTCTCACAAATGCATACGATAAGGCCATTAATATACAAATAAATAAAATTGAAGTGTCTAATGTCAAAATATCAGCTTTTTACTAAATGCATAGGAAGGTTCAACAAAAAAAAAACAATTTTTAAAAATTTTGTCTGTCGGTCTGTTTGTTTCTGGGGGCTTTCACGGGTAGATAGCTAATGTTAAGGAGTAACTTAGGCTACTATTTATTTTTAGAAAAATTATTAATGCTCTGCGCAAAAAAAAAATTGTGAACAAAATCCGATTCAAATAGGGAAGTATCCACATCCACGCGAGCGAAGCCGCGGGCAACATCTAGTTTAATATGAAGCCAATGGTAGAGAATCATTTAATTTCGTGGGAACATATTTCTTCTGTTTGCTGGATTTAACAATCGGATTCGTCTAGACTCGGGTGTTTCTAGCGCGATTTTGTTCAGATTTGGGAACTTGGCATAGGTACGAGTTGTATGCTTAGATTTTCAACACGATTTCATTTACATTTTGGATTTCAAAATTAAGGCGTTACCCCGACCAAAACCTTGTGATAGTGCGTTATTCAGAATAAATTACATCTAAAAGCACATTATTAATTTTCGATCTCTTATCATCACATTGCACGTTCTTATTATTTTTAATGTGTTAAAAATACATTTAAAATCTCGTTGTAAAAAAGTTACTAAAATTATTGATTGCATGCATCTTTTGCTGAAGGTGACGTTCTAATAATTTGAGGATTACCTACACTAATGGATAGATAATTTAAAAATCTAAATAATTCACGTTTTATTTAATTTCAAAAATAGCTATTCTTTTTTTATTTAAATAATTCCAAAAAAAATGTGAATTCTATGAAAGAAAGTGCTCAAGGAGGGGGACAGAGCGAGACTGAGCGGCGGGACAGAGAAGGACCGAACGCGCAAGGTCGTTTGGTCGGGGTAGGGCCTTAATGTTTACATAGTTTGCTTGATTATTATAAGGTTCAATTCTCGCTTAAATATGCCATCGGCAGAGGTTTACATTTATCTATTAACAGATACTATGCGAACATTACTCGTACATTTCGGGTTTTAATTTTTACTCATAATGTTATAAGGAAAAATCGCCATGACGTTGGCTAGCCCGGGAGAAAAACGGAAAATATTTGCTTCATAGAGAATTTGAAAGTGTGTCATTGTCAGAAGTTTCAAAACAATCAAGTGTGTCAAGGGGATGGTGGGTGCAAAATGTAAACTAAGCAACCTGCATCGTGTTTGTGTATTCTGTGAGTCATCGTGTGGATTTTTATGTTAAGTGCTAAGTGGACGTTTTGAAGTGTGTAAATAAATCTACAGTAGCAGAGAATTGTAATGTTATTACAATTAGACTATGGGTATATTAGGGCATACGCAATTTTTCGCAGATCGGTGGGAATCCCCGATGTTGTGGAGGCTGTAGGTGGATGCAACTCCACGCTGTAATTTTAATTGTACCTATATGTTAATCTGTGTATTAAGAAATTAATCATAGGTGGTGAAACAGGCCATAAATGATAGTAAAAACGGTATCAAAATACGTAGCTTAGAAGAACAATGCAGTCACACAGACAGACACGAAAAACGACTTTATTTTATAATAAGTAGGTAGGTACAACATTACTTTTTGTTTTAAATACTAAACCCGAAAAGGGGTCATTGTACTCATAATTTTAAACAATTTTTTCTATGGGACCAACCTAGAAATCGCGAAAAAAAAATCAGCTGTTCAGTACATTTATCTACATCAAACTCGTCAAAATGTGCTGAACAGCTGATTTTTTTTTCGCGATTTCAAGGTTGGTCCCATAGAAAAAATTGTTTAAAATGATGAGTACAATGACCCCTTTTTGGGTTTAGTATAAACAAAAACTAATTTTGTATATTCTACCGCCTGCATCTACGTTAGGAAACAAATAGTGTAGCGCGTACTCCTTATCTACTCTAGAAATTACAATCATGAAAACAGTTTGTTTTCGGCTGTTAATTACATTACATTTGGAAAAATACATACATGTTCATTGTTCACCTTCAATTTTAGTGCTTTTATCTGTCTTCTCATCTAAGGTTCTTTAAAAGTATTGTGAAATTGTGTAGGTATAACGAAGGTCTTTGATCTGCCTTGATGCAATGCATTTGGCGTGTGCTCTTGGCTCTTATAAGAGAGGCTGCAATTAACAAAGAAATATGTATAAATGAAGAGTTAATTAAAATTCCTAGTAGGTTTGTTTAGATACGCTTTGAATATACATAGCCTTATAACTATTGAGTCATGGTCCCATCTATTTTGTATTCTGGAAACGTTAGAGCTTATGTAGATGAGAATTAACTGTCATGTTCTGCATCTAATTAATTATAGTTTGTAATTGTTTAGCGTCTTACGTTTTTCAGCAAGTTATACAATTTATAACTTACTAGCTGTTGCACGAGGTTTTGCCCGCGTGAATGTCAATACTTCCTTATTTGAACCGGATTTTGTTTACAATTTCATGGGTTTTAATTTATTTGCGCTGTACCCTAATTATTTTTCTAAAACAAAAGCAGCCTAAGTTATTTTTTATAACATTAGCTGTCTGGCAGTCAAAGTTTCGTCAAAATCGGTCTAGCCGTTTCAGAGATTAGCCGGGACAAACAGACAGATAGACAAAAATTTTAAAAATAGCCTTTTTGTTATAAGTAGGTACCGTATAAACATACTTTCATATGCATTAAGTAAAAAGCTGATATTTTGACATTACAAACAGATACTTCAATTTTATTTTGTTTATAATGTAAGTGTACTACTGATTAATTATATAAATTAAAAAAAAATATTTGATAGATGTCAACATAAATAAAATTGGTTTTTGGTTAACCAGGCAAGAGAGCAAACATATAAATACGTTTTTTAGCCGGTTTTTTTTTTGACCAGCCTTGGTAAGCCATTAGGAATGGACACTTTCTTTCTTGCCTGATAATTTTTTCAATAAGATATTTTGTTTCTGCGTATTATTGACTCAAAAAATTTGCTCTTTCAATTCCAGGGTATCCCAGAGCTGAACGTCCCAGGCATCGAACCTCTAAGCTTAGGTCAGATCGCGTTGGCTCGAGGACCTCAGGGTGCCAAGCTGACAGCCGTTGTAAACGATGTCAAAGTCCGAGGACCCAGTAACTTCATCATTCAAGAACTCAAGTGAGTATGACGAGAATTTTATTTAGAGTTAAATAACTATTATAATGTTCAATATTTGTGGAATGCTTGAATAGGCGCCTGTCAAACTGGGGTTGAGACCAACCCTATTGGGGGTTGAGGTTTGGGGATCTGACCAGATCGTTGTGGGACGTTTGGCATACGTAAACAACTTTTGGAACGAAGTACCTTATCGCGCGTTGTGAAAGGGGGCTAGACGGAAAAAAGTCTCACGAAAAGTTGTCACGACACTTTTTGCTATAGGTAGCTATTGTAAGCCGTGCGGCGTGCGCATGTTTCTCTGTCTGTCTCTCTCTCTCTCTCTCTCTCTTATAGAAAGCAAGCCAGATATTTTCATTTCTATTTCGCATTGAACAGTGTGGTGTCGCGATGATGATGATGATGATGATGATGATGATGATGATGATGATGATGATGATGATGGTGATGGTGATGATGATGATGATGATGATGATGATGATGATGATGATGATGATGATGATGATGATGATGATGATGGTGATGATGATGATGATGGTGATGATGATGATGATGATGATGATGATGATGATGATGATGATGATGATGATGATGATGATAATGATAAGTATAAAAATAAAATTTTGTTACAATTCCTTCACTAATTAATCGAAAGGAACTTCGTTCCATCCGGGTGTCCCTTGACACCTCTCAAGTTTTTTTTCAAATATTTTCGTTTTTATAATATACGATATAAGCTTATATACCTATTATATATTATATAAAGGGTTTTTTCCTTATGCACACATGGGGTGCAGTCGACACTGTAGAGGTTAATATATAAGGGGATGTTTGAAAGTGGCGCCAGTGAAAGAACTGTTGAAAAGAAATCGTTTGGCATGTGATGTGATGATGTGACTAGAAGAGTGATGAATATAAATGTTGATGGATAGAGAGGGAGAGGAAGACCAAAGAAAAGATGGATGGACTGTGTGAGAAATTTTATGAAAGAGAAGGGAGTGAATGATAGCGTGACGGTTGACAGGGGAGAATGGAAGAAGAAAACGTGTTGCGCCACCCCCACGTAACATGGGATAAGGGCAGGAAGATGATGATGCCGGATCGAATACAGATGCAGATGAATAAAGCAATAGACAAACAGACAGGTTTAGACAAATTGCGATTATTGCTAGTATATTTATTACTGTGGAATGATAAAGATGGGCATTTTTCCCAATTTTTCGACGATTTTCCCTCATGACGAATTCATCACGATGATATCAAAATGATCATCATAATAAAATAATGCGTAAGTTCATGCAGCACATGTGTGGTATTAGAATAGGCATTTGATTGATGCTGACAAGACTAGGTTATGAGAGCACTACAATGTCGGAAGGCTGCATTACTTACATTGTTTTTAGCTTCAGTAGTCATGGTAGCCTCCATTTGAAATCTATCTAAATAAAAATCGATGTGTGTTCGATCGATGTTCCTAATTGTGGTTTAAAATAGCGAAATACAACAGCTAGCCGGAGCTATTGTTACTCACACTATGGATACTAAAACGGCTGGAGCGATTTTGATGGAATCTTCAGATGATTGCCCAGTGGGCTACCCATGCGAAACTTAGATAAAACATTTTATTTGGTATAAATATATTACTGGTTTTCGGAGATTAGTTATAGGAAAGACACTTGGATTCTAGTAGCCTAGCCACCAGTACTTTGTATGAAAATCGGATACTGAAGAATTGAGACCGCTTCTGCAAACGAACATAGATGAAGAAAAAATTGAAGTAAAGATAAACATAAATTGAGTTATAGAAAATATGCGCATTGTTTATTATAGGTTTAAAGTTTGAACTCAAACTCAAAGCATCTAATTCAATTAAACCAATTGCATGCACTTTTGAACTGTCAAGGGGTCGTCAGTCACGAACAGTGGCTTATCTACAGGGTGGCAAGTCGGCAAAATGCTACGGGCCCCCAGCCGGAAGGGGCCTCTGGTCAGAGGAGAAGGGAGGAGGAGGAGGAGGGTCTGGTCTGGTCATTTATTATTACACATTTAGTAATAAAACCGATGAATTTGCCACGGACCTCGAACGGTATAGTTACGCCACTGGTCACAAAGATGAATCTAGTTGCCCATCTTTGGAATTTCTCCATAGGTCATATAGAAAACTCCACGGACAGTCTTTTTGCTTCCGCATTTTAATAGTATGCTAATTCTTACCCTTAATTGAAAAACAAACAGTAATTTCCGTTATGAAATGTGTAGGTATTACACATATATTACAGGAAATTACTCAGTATTTCAGCACCTTATATAAACGCTTCCTGGCCTAGTCCATCCAAAGGATCTGTTAACATTTCCGATAGTTAATCGATTCATTGATTTATTCGTCATTATTGAAGGCCAGGAGCTGAGGAGAGAGTGCGATCAATTAAGTTTTCTTACGAAACTTATTGGGGTTCAATAAAACAGATCAAGTAGCAATTTCAATTCAGGACTCGTTTTGCGATAAAAATCGCTCGAGTTTGATTTATTTTCTTTGCTTTTAGTGTGTTTTCGCTGTAGGCAGAGTGAGAATCAAATTGAATCAATGATCTTGTATTGGTGACACTACGTTTCTCAAAACACAACGTTACCTGACTTAGTCCGTTACTTACAGGCCGGCCGTCGCGTCGTCGAGAGAATGCATTCATGAAACCTATCAGTTTCATAGTAAAGAGTGTTTTGCAAAGATCCTATTACTATCTAGTAAAAATTGTCCAACTGACAGGTGTCGGGACAGCATTCTCTCAACGACTGGACTGTAGTAGTCAAATACAGAGGTTGAATGAATACCTATGCCCCTATGCGCATATGGATAGTTAGAACAGAATAGAATACTGTTTAGTTTGTACAAAATAGAAATCAATCAATCCGCCTAGCCTTTTCCTAACTATGTTGGGGTCAGTTTCCAATCTAACCAGATGCAGCTGAATACCAGTATTTTACATGGAGCGACTGCCTATACGACCTTCTCAATCTAGTTACTGGGTAACACTCGTTGTCAGACTTTCGGGCTTCTGACCCGTAACGACTGTCAAAGATCCAAGAATGACAGCCGGGACCAACGGTTTAACGTGCTTTCCGAGGCACGGAGGGGTCTCGGTATGTAAAGATGGTCACCCATCTACGGACCGACCGCGGCAAGCGTAGCTTAACCTGATTGATCGCCCCGTGCGGCTTTTATTACTTAACCACGACCACGAGCCGTACAGAATATTAAAAAAACAGATATAAATGAAAGATATGGGTATTGGTTTGACGTTTTGGAGGTTTTTTACATTTTTAAAACCTACAGAAATCTACCAAACACAATCACACAATACAATCTACCAAATAGTTTCGACACCATTGTTTGTTTTGCGGTTTCGCGTACGCAACTTATTAGAAGGCCAATGAACGATATTTGGCATTGGATACCTTTTATGCTTGCACAAATTGTAAGGTGTATCTATTTGTTTTAACACATGCATAATATATAAAACATACCTAACATTTTGTTCTGAAGAATAGGTGTAGGCAGAAATAAATGAACGCAAAGAGTTAATACTGGTTCTTTTGCTTTGCCAAAGCTTATGTGTATGCTTTATGTATCTGGGGAGCTACTCCCTAAGCACGAAGCCCGTAGTTTCGGCTTTCGTTACGGGCGTTTCTTACTCCGTATCACCTACGGATGGATGATTGGTTCAGGGCCCGAACGAAGTATGAATGACAACATGATTTGCCAGTTGTCCCTACTCCCGATGTGTTTTTGCCCGTCCGAAAAATTTAACTTTTACACTTGTTTTGATGGATCGTAATGTCAGACGGACGGATGAACGGACGGACGGGAAGACGGACGGACTTAGGGAGTAGGCCCCCTGTTCATAAACTTCCGATCCGATCTCTTCAAATAAAACAAAACATAAACATCACGTCTGGATTCCTCGATGGGTGCACCCAGCACCTATAATAGTACACCCACATTTCGTTATGTTTAAGTTCTACAGGGTGACCTGAAATTAGTGGCGGACCCGTTAAGGGGTGATAGTAGGCATCAATTCCAGTCGATATCACTCTTAGACCTACTGTCCTAAAGTGAACCCATTTCAAGATACCTACTATCACCCCTTAACGGGTTCGCCACTAATTTCAGGTCACCCTGTATGTAATAGGGGGCGAGCCTATTGCCATCAACCGGGCACAAATCCAGACTCCGCCCTACTATTGAGAAATTCCAGATGGAAAAACCCAATAACACTTTGCCCGACCCGGGAATCGCACCCAGGACCTCATGCTCAGCAGTAGCGCTTGCGAACTCTAGACTAGACCAACGAGGCAGTATCTACCTATACATATATATAAAAGAAAGTCGTGTTGTTACACTATTTATAATTCAAGAACGGCTGAACCGATTTGGCTGAAAATTGATGGGGAGGTAGTTTAGAACCAGGAGACGGACATAGGATACTTAAAAAAAAAACCGGATAAAACGTGGTATAACAACGACTGGACCGATTTAGATGAAATTTTGTGTGTGTATATTTGAATGTGTTCCTGGATGGTTTGAAAACACAATTGGACCCGGTAGGTGGCGCTGCAGTCGGGTTCTAGGATCGTTCAAACAGGACAACGTCTGTCGGGTCCGCTAGTTTTTAAATAAAAAAGATTAAAAATTAAATCGGTGTACGTATTTAATTATTTTACGTATTTAATTATAAATATTAATCTAAGATGAGAATGCTTAGAGGGATGTGTGGTGTTAAGCGACTGGATAGAATAAGAAATGAGTACATATACGAGTATACGAGGAAGTCTGAAAGTGACACGGGCAACGGAAAAGTTGTGCGGAAATCGGTTGTCATGGTATGAGCATCTGATGCGAAGGAATGAGGAAAATATCGTCAGGAAAGTTTTGAGTATGAATGTGGATGGATAAACGAGTAGGGGAAGACCAAAGAAACGATGGATGGACTTTGTAAAAGATGATACGGCTATAAAGGGAGTAACTACCGAGAAGACGACTAATAGAGAAGTATGGAAGAAACAGACATATTGCGCCGACCTCAAGTAAATTGGCATAAGGGCAGGAGAATAATGATGATGACGTATGTCAGCTACCACGTTGCTATCTGGCTATTATTGTGACCACGTCATGAGCATAGTTTGTGCCGATAAGAGAAGAAGATTTATCAGAAAAAGTTATTTATACAAGGACAAATTAAATTAATTAGCGAAACGTAGTATTATATTATCTATGGCGAAACTATCCGCAGACGTGATGGGTATCGTCTGAACACGATAAAATAAAAAAAGATTTAATCTTTTTTTTGGGGTCGACGACCGCTTGTAGTGATGTTACTTGAAGTAGGTATGAGTTGAAAAAATCATTTTTTTTTGTTTTATCGTGTTACGATATCGAAAAATCCATCACGTCGGTGAAGTTTACACAAAAAAAAAACTATGATTTCAAGTGACTACACTACCTGCGGTTGATGACCCCAAAAATAGTTTCTCATATTGATATCTAAACATGATCAAACAAAAATAAATTAATTTGAAGACAGAATGGGTCACTTCTGCAGAGTTTTGCTAGCTAATTTGAGCCTGTATTCTAATGCGCTAACAATATTGACTTGTTATGTTCCAGGTCTGACCTAGACAACAACAGGTTTGACTTCAAGCTGTTGCTGCCGAAACTTGACTTTGCTGGCAAGTACAAGATGGACATCCAAGTGTTATTGCTGCGTCTGCAGGGAAGAGGAAATATCACTGGGACTTTCAGTTAGTATACTACTTTTAAACGCACACCCTTTTCCAAATTCGAAAAATCTGAAACGGGGTCTCAAAAATTCAAAGTAGGGGTACTAGGGCGGGCATGTGGGGTATCATAAATGAAAGAGCGCTGTTTGCACATTCTCTAACATTTTTTTTTTCTTTTTTTTAAGCCGCATAGTTTTCGACTTTTGATGAAAAATGTAAAAAAAAAATACCGTTCCCCCCCTTTATCTCCGAAATTTGCAAAGCGAAAAATCTGAAATTATTCTATGTGATAGAAGTTTATGTAAAGTTTACAGGAAAAATAAAATGATGTCTCTAAATAGCACACTTTTTCAGAAATCGGAACGGAACCCTCGGTGCGCGAGTCCGTCTCGCTCTTGACCGGTTTTTATTTGACATTTTGAATTTAGAACGCCAATCAAGAAATAGCGTATTCAGATTCGAAGTTTAGAATGAGGTCTTACAGAATCACACGGCTGTTGTTTAATGGATTGGCATATGCGCAGGCCGGAATATCATCATTAATTTTGTTAATCTCTGTTTAGTCATCTTATCGTGATTTGCGATCTACATTTCTAACTTTATTAAAACTCTTAAGAAAATAATGAAAATGCTTCTTAAATCAATAGTTCGATCCTTATCGTATGCAATTTGTCATCCTACGTTAAATTCTGTCAGAGATCTTGCTTTTACAACTTGTATTTACTTCGGCCATATTACCTATCCAAGCCTGAAACTGAAGTTCACCGAACCTTATAATGGGCACGGTTATTTTCGGCAAAAACCCTAGTCATATTTTATTCCAACCATATATACCTGTATACCAAGTAGTAACTCGATCACGAAAGAAAGTTATAAAACAAGTTGATCGCATGAATCGATTGCGAATGACGTTACACAATCACATTTCTATGTCAAGTTCGTACGTAATTCGTTACAATTGTAATTGGTAAAAAGAATGATATAATATTACAGTGGAGCCAATTACGAAAGCAAGAAATATGAAGCATACAATGGTCACGAAACATGGGTGAAGCCAGCAGAGATTTAAATCGTTAGATTTGCCCTCATCGTTATTAATCTACTTAGGTCACGCGAAAAGTGTCCATCCTGAGAAGAGTGAGCTCGCACGTCCCGCAGAAGGCATTTCCATGGCAGCACGCGACATTGTGTGACAGAGATGTCAAAACGAAACAGAAAAACATCTTTTCATGCGATAGGGCAATAGAAATCTTTGCATGAAGCTCATATACCAAGTTCCGGGATGAACCTGACAGATGACTGAACGAGAACGCATAGACGTAACAAGTAAAGATAGAAACATGAAAAAAAAAATTCTTTGATTCAAACAGAATTTGATGTTTGTATTTTATGGAAGAAGTCGTGAGGAACAATTTTTTTTTTCTAGAAGAACAATCTCAAATCAAAATCTGGGTAGGTCAGGGTCTAAGTCACAAGCAGTATAGCTTCTTGCTGTTCGGTATGGCAAGCACAACAAAGAGCCTCTTCGAGTACGTCCTTAAGGTCTGAACAGCCAGTCTTGCTACCTATCATGGAGACTATAGCTCATGCAGACAGTAGAAGAGTCCAATTGAAAGTCATTCGTCTTTCCTTTCATTCCGGGAAATGAACCAGGTTCCAGTAAGACTTTTACCTTCTTTTACTTTGTTATCTTAGTATATTTACACTACTTTTGTTTTTGTTGGCTGCCCAGCACGTGAAGGGGACGTAACGTAACAGTCCCAATGGAGGCGATGCGTGACATTCCAAGAAAATAATTAAACCTTATTTATTCTTTGTCCGTGTGTTATGTGAGCAAGTAGTGCAATTTGTGTTATTAATAACGAGGTAAAATAACTACATATTATAAAATAAAGTCTCTTCCCGCTGTATGTCTGTCCCTATTTATGCTTAGATCTTTAAAACTACGCAACGGATTTTGATGCGGTTTTTTTTAATAGATAGAGTGATTCAAGAGGAAGGTTTAAGAGGAAGGTTTATATGTATAATAAACGCTAAAAAATAAAAGCTAGTAATTAATAAAACATGACAGATATGATGAATGTGTGACTGCAGGTCTACGTATAGTGAATATACTTCGTAAGATGCGCTGAGTCCGCGGAGAAACCATGAAAAAAGTTAACGTAAATCGGCAGATTTCCAGATCGTGACTATCTTCCATGTATCGCGCTCCAAAGATGCATAGTCTCTCTTTCGATACCTGGGTCGTTCTTCTTTTTCATCGACAATGGCATGGCCCCTCCGAATTCCACGTTAATCTATATATGGAAATTAATCTATATACTGAAACGTCAGATTGATACAAAATCAAAGAAATACTTCTAAATGCCAATAACCTAGGATTCAACAGATCTTTCGTCACACACATTCCCCGTATCCAATACAACAAATTGAGATTTCTTAAGTGCATTAGTAAATAGTGTAATGGCAAAGTTTGTTGAACCGCGTTGCATAGGATGACGTATGAAGCTCGCTGTTGCACCCGTCTGTGCCGTCATGTGATTGCATTGCGGTCAACACACAGGGCGCAAGGGAGAGAAAGGCGCGGAACATTTCACTTGACGTTTGCGGAGGCACTAGACACGATATAAGTGTCATAGCCGCGCAAACTTTTACCATGAATTAAGCTCACGATTTGTTGGGGGTCTAGCCCCCCAGCAAATAAATGTTTCGTATGTTATTAAAAAAAGATCTGCTGTTTCATACAAAAGTAAACGGTCCTAAACGGACCCACACGGTCCTAAATTTATGGGAAACCAGATTCTTTTATAATAACCGACGATAAGTGACTACTCTGGTGGGTCTAGAATTATGTTCTGTCGATGTCCCTTACACCTGTATCTAGGACCACAAGGACAGATGAACAATCTTGACCATTTCTATTTTGTTAGCTCTGTTGGCAGAGCAAGTATTGTAGCAGGTCTAAATGCCTAGGGCGTGCGGCTCTTCTATTGTAGCTCATTTCTTATTTTCATTAGTTCGGGACATACGACTCGAAGAATACTCTTCAAGTTATATACCATACGCAGGTCACGCTAAGAGGATATCAGGCTGCTCACATGGAGCAATAATAAATTACTGCTGGGAGCAGCACCAAGATTGTTATTAAGAATTGGAATGTTCAACAGAGATTTACAGAGTCGTAGATATTATAATATATATGCTTACAATTAACCAAAAATATTTTCATGTTGTAGTTATTTCATTTAATTAATAAACCTTGATCTTTAAGGTCATGTTTCTTCTGTATACTTAAATCAATAACAAATTGCTTTGACAAATATTAAATAAGTAGTAGAATTAAATACTAAAATATTTATCTTAGCTGTTACATCCTTGCGAAACATTTTACCTTGGCTTTGCTGCTGTTTGCTAGTAATAAAATTTAAAGTATTTACATACCTATTTGACTAAATACACTTTGCCAATATTTTTATTAAATATCACAAAAAGAGCTATTAACTGCAGACAATAATGAAATAGATGAACTTGTTTACGAGGTAACGGATGCATTACATTTCAAATTCAAAGCATTTATTTAATTTAAACCATTAACAGGTACTTTTGAATTGTCAAGGAGTCGGTTAGTTAGTCAGAAAGTTAAAAGCTAAGTGCCCGTTCTAAAACGTAGATCTCTATGGAGAAGAACGGGCAAGAAACTACATGGACACCTTTTTAAATCAAAATATTTTAAAATCCTGGGTAAATGATCTGTAATCTGTGTCTGTGATCTGTATGGTCTGGTCTGTCTGTGTCTGTGTTTTAAGAAATGCAATTCGAAATCTGTATATTACATGCTATGACGTAGTTATTTAAATATACACTAATATACGTAGGATATTATGGTTATTGTACTTTATTCTGCTAAGTCAGCATTTGTTATGCGTCTTAGCAACACGTTCGTCACTTGCGCCGCTACCACCGTTTACTAATGCGCCATGCAATGTTTAGCATAGGTGTTAATGTTACAAGCTTACACGTGCGTTCTTATTGTGTTACCATGTCACTTTATGTAATCTTAATCACTGGTTTTAATGAATCAATTACCGAGGACCTGATTGATAATCAATTTAGGATATACAGGGTGGCAGGGACATCGACGCACAACCTGTTACCGTGGATTCAGCACATTATTCTGGACCCGACGGCGTTGAAATTTTTCGTCGGTTATTAAAAAAAATTGCTGATTCCTACAAAAGTGCAACAGCTACGCTGTCAAAATGTATGGAACAGCAATTTTTTTTTTTAATAACCGACGAAAAATTTCAACGCAGTGGGTGCCAGAATCAGGTACTGATCCATGATAACAGGTTGCGCGTCGATTTTTTTGCCACCCTTATAGACCTGTACTGTAGCATTTAGTCGTAAATTATATGCTTTTCTTTTTCTTTCTCAGCCGGTACTCATCCACTGATGAATTTGACCCATTATGGGGCTGATGCCAATTCCTTTACCACATTTTTTTATAATTCTTAGTTTTCTCCGTTTTAATCTACATTCATAAAGCTACAGGCACTTTATAAAATATCGACTGGAAAAAAAAAATAAACATGATGAAATTATAATACATGGCATTATTTGATATCAATCTTTATACTTCGTTACTTGCAGAGGAAGACAAGATCATGTAAATCAGGAATTATAGTTGCGTAGGCGAAACTTGACTACACTTATCTAACTGCCACTTCCTACATTATGTATGTAGCTGTGCTGTAGATATAGCTCAAATTACCCATATACATAACGTAATTATTAGGTTCGAGATAGGTAAAATATTATAACTTGCATATGATATGAACGCTTACATTTAGACAGTACCATTTCGACCTTATATGAACGTTTCTTTGTTACATGTATTTAGATTGTGTAGCCTTAACTTTACTCTGAGTTTAGGTTAAAATGTACCTACATATTTTTAATGAGTGTTGAATATAAACATTTATGGAAAATTTAAACATTTATTTTGTCATATCCAATAAAAATATTTATTACTTTTCAGGGGACTACGCTTGCAATGTCACAATGAGAGGACACAAAGAAATGATTGGAGAGGAAGAACACCTACAGTTCGATCCCTTCAAAGTGAAGCTCCGTGTTGGTCAGTCTTCCATCTACCTGACCAATCTGTTTGACGGCGATCCAGTCCTGGGACCCGCCACCAACAGGGTCATCAACGAAAACTCACAAGTATTCCTACAAGAAATCAGCCCGGTCCTAGAAAAGAGCCTTGCGGATCTCTTCACGGAAATGGCGAATAAAATAACATCAAAGTTTACTTACAAAGAACTGTTCCCGTGATTTGTGCTCATATAGGGTACTGTGTAGTATTAAGTTGTTTGTGATTTTGTATGTACGTCTGTCTATGAATTTGTTGGCCGTTAACAGTGTCGAAGGCCTTTGGAAATTCCAAAAATAATTTTAGGGTTGGTTCGTCACTCTCCACGACATTTCATTTTCATCTAGTGTAACTAACTGTATTATTTTCATCAATAATTTTCAAGTATTTCATAACTTTCATATACATATTAGGTTCTCATACCAACCCTTGTATTTTGTAGTGATTCGATTCAAAGTGTTAACACAGATACTAGTTGTAAGGTATTGGTTATTTAAGTGGTAAAGTAAGATTGTAAATAAATAGTTTAGTATTATTTAACAGTACATAATATATGCCGGCTGACGCAACAAGAGATTGTATAAATAAATTCTACCTGGAATCGGATAAAGCGCGCCATTTTGAACGAAAAATTAACCGAACTATATTATGTTTAATAGCTATCTTTTTGTGACCTAATGTCCATGGTACGTATTTTGTCGATGTATGGTAAATTTCACTGTATTATTTTTATATTCAATAAGATTGCCATGCGCTTCTTAAAGATTCATCTAAATTCGATCAAGCCATATGCATGCATTGGAATATTTAATATGATTGTTATATTAAAAAGAACTTGTAAGAACAATATCCTTTTGTATCATTTCATAAAAATATTTATCGTATCAAAAATGTGGTTCTTTGGTGAGATACTTCTAGGCACCTAATTATTAGTATTTTGCATATAATGACACCTATACTGACCATCTTTGTAATATTTACAGAATGTAGCTCAATACACTATGTATTTACCATTACGACTTTATTATCTTTGTATTGGTCATCATCTCATTCAAAGTGCTTATCCGTTTCTTTTCGAACTAAAACATTTCAACTACGCTTTTAATTGTCATTACTATATCATTGACATGTGATATCAGGAGATAATGTAAAAATAAAATTTTCGTCAGTGAATTGTCATTGTTTTTATTATTTTCTTACTTTTACTTCCTTTTGTTGATTTGGGGTTTGCATAAAATGTCCAAATTCAAGGTTTTGAAAGTTTTCAATTAATGAAAGCTTAAAAGAAGATCTGCTAACTGAGAACTATTTCTTAGCCCCAGTCTTTATAATAATACTGAATGAAATGATGCCTTCAACCAGTCATTGGGCACCACTTTACCATCCATGACGTAGTAACAGGCAACGTCAAGAGTTTAAACAGCATGCACCAATGATAAATCATGCACTTTTTCTAATAACATATGACAGCAATCATTTGCTAAGCTTGCCATACTAAATAATATTCCCTGACCCATAATTAGGTCTAAGCCTAACTAAGGCCTTATTTAAATATGGCCACAATATATTTATATTTGCCTTTCACAGTCTGATAATTATGATGATGTGGTCAATGATATTATAAGCTTATAATATCATTGGGTGTGGTTGGATCATTGGATCCAAAATAAAGTACGCAGCGATATTAGCGCCCCTGGTGGTGTCAATAACATGATTAGTAAAAAAAATACAATACTGCCTGCCGAAATTAAAGGTACTGGTGAGGTGTAGAACAGCTTTACAACAAGTACTGTTGTAGTGTAGACTGTAACCGTTAGATGGCGACAGCTAGCGGCAATGAAAGTATCTAAGATTGTTGCATGTTGTATCTAGCAGAAGTTGAGTAAAATGTTCATAACAAACATTTAACCAAAGCTGCACTAATATTACTATTCTTAATAAAGTGTCCGCTCGCATCCCAAACTAACTTCATTTTTACCCGACTACGGCGAAGCAAAAAGGAGGGTTATGATTTTGACCGGTATGTATGTATGTATGTTCATCTGTTTGCTCATAACTTCTAAACTGCTTGTCATAATTTGACAAAATGAGGTATCATTGGAAGCGTCTTGATCGTCCGCGGGTTATAGGTTATGTGACGTCACATTAAATTGAAAATAGCGTCCTAAAGGACATAAAGTCTTGAACTAAAAAAAATATTGTTTTAATGCTGTGTTGGGTATCAAATGAAAGGGCTTAATTAGCACATTTCAAAAATATATATATTGTTGGCTATTGCACGCGGCTTCGCTTGCATGCACCCGATAACTGTGAATAATTTCTAAAATCACGCCTCAGATGTGAGCTAAACATATTGTCACTTCAAACCTACCCAAAATACATATATAATAATTATTCTTCTTAAAAATGTAAATTGACTCTAGCGAAAAAAACTAAATTATAACCCCAAAAGAATTTAAATAAAAAGTAAGTTTTAAAACTAAAACTCGACTAGGTACTGAAATTAAAAATCCGCAGTCACACGTAATCTGTTCGATTTATGAACATTAATTACATTTATTACATTTTTTAACATGACGTGTGAATCCGGATTTTTAATTTATCTGTCTTTTTCTAATTTCAGATGAGAATATTTTCTTGTTTCATACTTTGTAGAGCGTGATTTTTCAGTAGTCGGGTTTTAGTTTTAAAACGTACTTTTTGATTGATATCTTTTTATTATGTGGGTGTAATAATTTTTAGTGTGAGAATGGATAATTGTGTTAGTGCATTTTTATTGCATTTTTTATTATAAGTGAAATACAAGTATTTACGCTCTGATGGATTCTGCTTGAGTTTCGACTGTGGCTTTTTATTTGGGTTTTGAGAAGTTTATTTGTTTAGTTTGTGATTTAAACACCAACACAATTACTTTGCCCGCATTGTGAACTTGGAGTTTTTTTGGTTCTCTCTATGAATTGTAAAGATTTTATTTATTTAACTTAATTCTAAAATTACTACTTATATTTTTATATGCCTGCGATTATCATATACCTACCTACTAACAAACAGATCCGAAAATATAGCATAATCTCTTCCTAAATAAGAACAAACTGTCTGTTTGTCAGCCAGGTTTTAAGTGTCTTGTAACTATTTAAATATTATCATTGAGAAGACAGTTTAGTTGCAATGTTTCAACTTAGTTCAACAAACAACGACTTAGTCTAGACTTTTAATTACTTAACCTAAATTCATGAAGGCTCAAGTTGCCCAACTTATTCAACAAAACCAAGTCAATAACTTTATTGATCTGGAAGCAAACATATTGAAATAAATAAATAATAAATAACAAAGAACATGGTAGTGCAAACAAAAACAAAACTCCTCAATACACAGAATTTATGAAAGAAATAAGTTTCGTAATAAAATGCTGACCAAATATTGCGTAGAAGTTCTTTTGAATGAACATGTCCGTTTTGTGAGAGGAAAAAAATATAGCGTGAATTTATAAATACTTAGCAAAAGATCAGTGGCCATTCTAGTGTTGATCGGTCACGGCCCGGCTAATGGCGGATGTGTTGAGTTTGACATTTCACGCCTCTTAGGAAGAGGGCGCGAAATTATAAAGTGATAATGGAAACCCCTTTCCATTATCGATGATTCCCCAATCAATATTTCTTGTACTAATGCTGCTTCACCGAAGTTTTAAAGCCTTATTTTTATGGTAAGCAAAGGTTGAGAAACATCGTGTTCAGCAACATTTTTTGATGTAGCAAGTAATATTTACTTACTCAAAAACATTTTCCTTTCCTGAATAACGCTGTGTAACTTATGTTTACCATGAAAACGAGTCTTTAGTATTTAACTAATATAAGTAATCATATTTACAAAAAGGAGCTTTCAGTTGAAATTAAAATGTGGTATGAGAGTTCAATAAAATGTTCAAGAAAGTGTCAATGTTTTAAATCGAACATGATACCTACGGACCTGATACCTGACCTAATCCTTTGCAATTCTATATAACATCTAGAATTTTTGTACATAGTTTTCCTGTAAAAAAATTGATGAGAGACATTATTGTGTTTCTGCATCGCACCATTCGAGGAATATCAAGAGGTCGTCGGTTCCTGATAACGAAACTGTGCAACGCAGCTGACGTAGTTATGGCTTCACGTTTTTAAATTGAGACGACAGAAAGGAGGCGTTGTTAGTTACGACAACCGGATTTGTTTTGTTGCTCTACGCGAGGTCTACGGTTAAAAATGGTTAATTAAATTGCTCTTTATGATATATCACTATCCTACGACTGGGTGATGGAATTCCAGGATTTGAATAGGTTTAGGAAACTACTGGTACAGCTAGAAGAAACATTCTGGGCTGGGTAAGACTTTATTATGATTAGAGGGAATGTAATTTATCTCGAGTTCGACAAAGGGTGTTTTGCTGGTAGCTAACCTTTCCTGGTTTAAGCCCCTTAAACCAATGAAGGACCTTGCAAATAGTTAATAATTCCTCCAAGCGGAAATCAATAAGCCTCGATACAACTAGTGTCGGATATTGCAGCATGACCACTTGACCAGTACTTCCCAATCTGTTTACGGTGAGATAACCGTTGTGTAACAGTAATTGGCCACGCTGGCCGGCCAGCGGTCACACCTTTATGCAACAGATCGCGGAACTACGTACCGATACTATTACGATTGATCATAAAGCGGTAGAAGAATAAACGGGAGGTGAATGAGTCAATACATATTTGGCCGTGATTTAACTATGGACGAAACAAGACACAGTTGGGTCCAAAACGACAGTACGATAGGCCCAGAAGGAAATGGCGGGGTGAATTTAATTTGTTCAGAGATATTGGTCCCAAACCGCGTTATAAAAGGGATAAGAGCAAGAAGGAAAGTCCCTGCAGTGGGACACTAAAGGCATTTAAAGACGCAGTTGTGTCTTCAAGAGTTTTGGGACCTGCGGCCGTTGAAGTCAAAATCAGTGGCCCACGTGTTTCCCCTACCCAGCAGCTAGTTTCTTCCATTTTTGAGCACAATGCACAGCTATAGTCGATCTAACTTTTCGATGTTTGCTTGAAAGGAAAACCCAATTGCACTTGAGCAGGAAAAAAGATACCTATTATTCTTTTTTCTCCAAAAAAACAAAAAACTTTAACCGGAATGTTTACACGCTCCTTTACTTGGACAAACCCCTCCATAAGGATAAGAAATTGTGCTTGCTATAAGCGTTTATTTCTTACAATGACATTTTTATTGTGTACCTTCTCATTTAAAATACGATAAGCTATGCTTATTTATTATAATCGAAGCCTACTCGTATCACGGTTTATTGTCCTCCTCATTTAACATGCAAAACAGTGTAAAGTGAAGCGACTTTTAATCATATATGGACGTCAATTAAAATATACATGTAAACATATATTGCCTATTTACGTCCGTCTCATATCCGTGTAGCATGTACTAATTAGTAGTTATGCAGCGCTTGCATAAGGGAATATATCATGTTTCCTGGTCGTCGGCTGCAGCGTCAGTCATTGTCTGTAGTAGGATGTTGTCCAACGAAGGCATAATCATCTTTGGAAAAGGAGACTGGTGAATAGTTAATAAAACCAAACATTAAGCGGTCATTAGATAAAGAGAGGTAACTTTAGAAGATTTAAAATTAGCAGACTCGGAATACTCCACGCCTCCCACGATACAACATGTACATCATTTTGTATATAAACGTTTATCATACATATTATATAAACGTAAAATACCATCATCCAATGGCAACCGCGGGCTTACAGTACCTAGTTATGAACCTATGGCGTTCGGTTGACATTGGAGCACACATTGAATGAACCTATGGGGTATCACGCGGCACTTCAGGGGTATTCCGCTACAGAAGATAGTATTGTTGGTTATTAAGAGGATACCGAGTGATGAGGGTGACACTGCGCGCTTGGTAGGCTCTTGATAAATTTTTGAAGCTTGTTCTTACAGCGTTTATTAGTACAGGCTCCTTATGTCTATAGCCAAAAAGCTGGCGAAAGCTGGCTGTGACGAAAAAGCTTTGAAATTTTCCTAAAAAATAAAAATAAAATTCACCTAGGCGAAATCGCGGGTACAGCATGTTAGAATAGAATAGAACAGAATAATGTTTATTGCTTCCATACAGCTAGTACTGGTTGTAATGTTGGAAAACCATTCTTTATATTTCCGCTAGTTATGACGTTAGGACATGACATTAAAAGTGTGATACTATCGTCTCTGTTATTCAAGTACAATGATATGTCGTATTACTTGTATGTTATGTCATCTGCCTAGCCTTTTCCCAACTTTGTTGGGTATTTAGTCGTAATTTTCACTGTTTATGAGGAACCTTGGCTCCTGAGATACAAGACTATTTTGACTTAGTTTAGGAGCCAGCTGTTCAACCTGATTTTGACTACCACTTGTTTCCACTTGTTTTATGTGTTTCTCCTTGTACAATATTTTTTGTTTTGGCAGTTTTTAATAAAGATGGTCACCCATCCGTGGACCAACCCCGACAAGCGTGTCTTAAGCGGATCGATCGACCAGTGCGGATGTTATTACTTAGCCATAAGTATACTGCTTTATTACTTACCTATTTATTGAAGAGGATAGATGATTTCCATCACGTATTTCTCAGTAGTAGACCGAAGGAGAGGATTTTGTGCTCGGTTGATGGCAATAGGGTCGACCTCAGGTACACCTCTGCCTAACCCTTCGGAGAAAATAGGCGTGATGTGTGATGACCAAAACCTACCGTCTCTACCAAAGTTTCTTCTTATATACTTTGCGGCATGGGCTCTACAAGAAAAGGCGATTAACATGTCAATAAGAATAGCATCCGTTGTTGTCTGTTCATCTGATCGCACTAGACAAGGTGTATCTATTCATACACGAAATCTCTTAAGGGGTCATTGTACTCATCATTATGAAAAACTTTTACTATGGGACCAAACCTGAATGGCGAAAAAAAAATCAACTGCTCTCTACATTTTGACGAGTTTAATATAGGTAGATAAATGTAACAGCTGATTTTTTTTTCGCGATTTCAGGGCCGGTAGTCTCGACATTATTAACGTTGCCCTAACGATCGTTACGTTGCTCTGTGGTCTGATAAATTTTAAGGAACGGGCTCCAAGATGTGTCTGTGTCATCTGTGTGTCTTTAATACAACTGAACTATTACCATTTGCCCGTCTAAAGGGTCGAGGGGAGCCCATTAGGACCACAGAGCATGTCATTACGAATGTCGAGACTGCCGGCCCTGGTTTGATCCCATAGTAAAAGTTGTTCATAATGATGAGTACAATGACTTCTTAAAAAGATTTCGTGTATGAATAGATACACCTTATAAAAGTCTCGTACAACCTCTTTCAATTTAAGTATAAGCTAATAATGATGTGATGTTCGAAGAGACCATGACGTACGGTGTTGAGACGTGGACGCTCATGGAAGAGGCTGTGTATAGGGTGAGAGTTGCTCAGAGAGCCATAGAACGTTCCATACTTGGCATACGACTTTTATACCGAGTTCCAAACGTCAAGATCAGAAGACGTACGAAGGTTTTCGATATTGGAAAAAGAGTTATGGAACTCAAATGGAGTTAGGCAGGATACCTGGCAAGGCGCATTGATGACAGGTGGAGTAAGGCAGTGACAGAGTCCCGTCCAAGGACTGGAAGACGAAGTGCTGGTCGTCCGGCGGCGAGATGGGCGGACGTCATTGTTACCATCACTGGTGGAACCTGGATGAGGCTTGCACAGGAGCGTGGGGATTGGCACAAGAATAGAGAAGTTTGTGGTTAGCAGTGGGTGAAGTCGGGCTGTCGATGATTATGATGATATTGGAAGAGGCTACTTCGTATACCATGGACCGCCATGAGAACGAATGATTCCATACTGGAGGAACTCAACATTACCAAACAGCTATCTATGACAGGAGAGTGCCCACAGCTTTTTAACCGACGAGAAAAAAAGAGGAGGTTCTCAAGTCGACATAATATTTTTTTAAATATTTTTTGTATGACCACGCATTACAGAGTTGTCCCATATGAGAGATTCTTGTTATAATCGGGAGAGTATACCTCGAAGTTGGTCCAGTGTTAAAATTAACTTTGCCTGGGTTGTTTTGAGTTAGCTTCAATAATACGTATTTTTTTCCCACTTGTTATGTGGATGAATGTTCTAATTTCTTTTGCAGGTGGTGGTATTCGAATTTGTGCGAGATAGTACTACAACTAAAATGTGAAAAATAAAAACTTTTTTACAAAAAATAACAACCGACTTCCAAAGTCGGTTTTTGGAAGTCACTTGTTATAATATTATGAGTTCTCCTAAGCATTGTCTGGAAAGGCTTATAATACTGGGCCGGGTGGAAGAAAAACGCGCTGAAGGCAGACCACCGGCAAGATGGTCAGATATGATCAAGAAGGCCGTTAGAGGCAGCATGTACCGAGCGGACCACGCTGCAGAAGACAGCATAACTTGGAGACGCGTTATATGTGGTCGCGATCCTCAGCATTGAGGGAACGACGAAGAAGGAAGGAATAATGAAAGGCACCGGACCAGCAAACCATAACTTCCTTTTTTGTTCACTGTAGTCATATTTTTAACATGGGACTTTTAATGCACACACTACAAGGGACAGACACTACACGGGATAACATTGATTATGATCACCTACGATAGCTTTAACTCGCAGAAGGAAAAACATATTTTTTTCCTTTCTTTGTTTAAAAAAACTTTAAGTTCAGTCTCTTAGCAGCAGGAAAATGTGGTTGTTAACCTTTTTTGGTCTAAAAAACTTTACTCCTCACAATATGGTGATAACCACCTAACTAAGCCTAGCACTAACTGGTCCTCAATCAGGTCGACTAGCAACATTAAAAGGCTGGTTTTCCTCAAATGACATGATATAATATATTAGTTAAGTGTTAAATAACTGGCCTAATAGAAACGTGGTTAAACATGGTAGCCATGACAGTATGGTAATGAGAAACGATTAAGTTTACAAATAAAAGGTAAACTAACTATCAATCAACTCAGCCTATCGCAGTTCACTGCTGGACATAGGCCTTTCCCAGACTGCGCTACAATACCCTGTCCTCGGCCTCCGGCATCCAGTCTGTCCCAGTCACCTTTTTAAGGTTTCGGTCCATCTAGTTGGGGAGCGTCCCACACTACGCTTGCCGATACGAGGGCTTTACTTCAGGACTCGTCTGCTCCACCGGCCATCGCACCTTTTTTTTTTTTTTTTTTTTTGAGGGTGGGAAATCATCAAATAACCCAACCGTGTTCCTTCAGTTGCCTATGCCAGGGCCGCGGTATCTTCTTCAAACAACCCGCGACCCCAGCTTGCTTACCCTGTAAGCTATGTCGGTAACTCCGGCTCTTTTCCGGAGACTAAATATAGGTCCTAGCAATTACAAAAGACAGCAGTAGACCCTAAATCCTTTGGTAATAATGTAAGTCTAGATAGAGTGTCGGGCTGCAAAAGAACTAAAACAAAGAGACCAAGTGATGCGCGTACATACATTCGGTAATTGTTTTTTATTTATATAGATTTATTGTTTATTACGTTATTTATGCGTGTATTTATACTTGGAAATAAAAGATTTCATTTCAAATGCATTGAAAAGCTAAAATTAAATGGTATAAGTAGTTAGAGTTACTAAAAAAAAAATGTAACCGTCAATTTTATTACTCGTAAATGTTGTCATTCAATGACGTTCGAATGTATTCAAGTTACAAAATGGAATCGAAGGACAACATCTCTGGTCACATCCTTTATTGTAATGTGTGTAGGTATATTTTTATGAATTTCATTAAACAAATGTGATTGTTATGTATACATTGTTTTAGTAAGAATGATTTTAATGTATTCAAGGGGCCTTAATATTACAATTATGTTTATTTAAAGGGGCAGGCACTTGTATAATTTGCTCAGAACCACGCACAAAATTCAAATCGCTTCAGCAGTTTTCTGTTTTCCTATGAGAATGTACCAAATAAACATGGACATTATTAATGTTATACTTAAACACAATGGTATGAATACTTACTTTGTAAAGTAATATATTACTTTAATTATTGTATTTTTTTCGTTTATTTTGTCGTTCCAAGTTATTGTTCGTCCAGTGAGCTCCACGATTACTGATAAATGCGTGCTGACTGGACAGGTCCCCTCAAATCTGTATAGTTATTTCCTCAGAAGACCATTTCAGACACTAATCTACCTGGCCCTCACATGATCTGACAAAAATTATGTCTGGACTTAGCGACTGACCTCTGAGTTTGTTTCGGCCTTTCTTCTCAGGGAAGTCGGATAGAAAACGACGACTGCATCTAGTTTTTAAAATATGATTGACGTTTATAAGGGTTTGTACACAAACCTACTTACAAAATTAAAATCATTTATCATTCAACAGACGACTTGAGATACTAGCTGTTTTATTTATTTACTAGTTTTTCCGCGGCTTCGCCTGCGTGGATGTCGGAAAATATCCCACGGGAACGTATACTACTGGGAAATACTTCCTTATTCCTTGCCTAAATTATAAAGGGAACCTCTGTGCAAAATTTCAGCTTTCTATGTTCAAGGGTTTGGGCTGGGCGTTGATAAGTCAGTCAGTCAGTCAGGACTTCTCTTTTTATTTAAGTATAGATTGATTTGAGTTTTTTTAGTAGTATAGATTTCTAAAACATTGAGCCTATTACAATTTGGTTTTAAGCCAAACAACGAAAACCTCTCAGGGCAAGGCTTACTTTGACCTTACGCTATTAGTGTGGAAATTAGTCACAATTTAAATAATAAGGTAATTTTAATGTAATATATTCAAAATTGCAATAGTTTAAATGGAAGGAAATGTGAAATAAGTTTCGAAAAGATTTAGTACCTTAATTCTTAAGTGAATAAATTAGTTAAAGTTAATTTTAGAGAGGACAAATCAATCATGTAGTCATTTGAAAATGGTTTCATATAAGGAAAATTTTCCACTGAGTTTTCGAGTCTAAAAATACTAACGTAACTACCTATGTGAATGTAAAGACTAAGTATTATTATTTCAGTAATTGCTGTGACATTTTTTCAGCAAAACAAAGCATTTTCCTTACATGACGACGCATTTTATATTAATTGGCCTTCACGCCAAGCTTAATCTTTTCTAAGATCATTTTTAAATAAAATGCAGCAGGTATGACTTTCAGGTAGAGGAGATTACCTTGTTTTAATTTACATAAGTGCTTTTATGTTTTATTTTATCATGTGTGAATATTTACAGAACCCAAATAAAAAAATCTGCTGGTATTTCCCCAAAGTATTTTCCCTAGGTTGCCCAAGCTCGGCTTCTCGGGGCGGCGTTCGCGCTACTACAAATATCAGTTAATTCGGCGCGGGCGCACATTCGCGATCAACTTGTCGTTGCAACCTCACCAATAACTGCACCCTGTATAGTTATATCGGACAAAGACAAAATGAAAGTGTTTATAGTTTTTTTGTTCTGTGTTGTCTGTGCTCAGGCTAAAGTGACGCGTAAGTATTCTTTTTTTGAATTTTTGAGCGGGAATAAGACGAAGTGTTCAGTGATTTTCAGTGTCTATTTTTTCTGATTCCTGAAGGTTTCAGGGACACAGGGTTTTTTTAAGTGATGTAAGATTGTAATAGGAATAATAATTCGGGCAGTTAATTCATGGTTTGCTAATTGTAATGTACTAATTGGATAGAGCAGCGTGTCCTTCACTTTTGTTTACTTAATCACTGTTATGCAAAGAGGCTTAATTAAAACTGTGTTATTAATTGTTACTCTACTTTTTACGCTAAATGCGTAATCGTGATGACATTTTTATGCCTAATAATTGCTTAGTAAATTGTTTTATTTTTAAATAGGTACCTGGGCGACATAGCTCTGCTCGGGCGATAATAGAGAAAACAGATTTTCCCAGAAATGAGACCTAGCTAGATCGATGTTTTATTGCAACTTTCATCGAAATCGTCAGAGCCGTTTTCGAGAACGTGGTTACAAATATTTATACAAATATTGCTCTAGTAAAGGTTTAAAGTAATGGCGTGATTTTCTTAATGGTTTGCTTTAGCAAAGAAGTTAATTAATTGCAATTTTATAAAAGTTAATTCAAGTGAATTGTATCGATATTAGTAACACAATAATTAAATAAATACTTAAATAATTATTTATTAAAATAGTTTCTAAAGACTCGATTTCTATATCAATTCAGACTACTAGAAGAATGTTTTGCTCTATTTCTTCGCCTTAAATTCAAAGATTGCATTGTCGCTGTTACAACATCTTGTTAGCGGCTGTTATTTATGTAAAACTAGGCAGTATACTATCTATAATAGAGTGCATATTAGAATACTTGCTAAGATTCGATTAATACTTGTTAATGATTGAAAGCTTTTATGGACGGTAAATTTAACTAAGTTGACAATTTTAGACGAGACACTGAGCAACAAACAGAGCGTGATTTTTGTGTTGATAGATTGAATTAAGCTTTGTAGTATTTAAGTAGCTACCCACAACGTCACCAATCAATCAATCTGCCTAGCCTTTTCCCAACTATGTTGGGGTCGGCTTCCAGTCTAACCGGATGCAGCTGAATACCAGTATTTTACATGGAGCGACTGCCTATCTGACCTCCACAACCCAGTAACTGGGTAATACGATACCCCTTAGTAAGACTGGTTGTCAGACTTTCGGGCTTCTGACGACCCGTAACGTCACCCTAGTTCTTGAATGGCCAATCGACCATTTTTTGGGAAAAATAAATTTTAATGTAACCGTATAAACAGTCTTTTTGTACAGTTATATATTAAAAAAATGGTCGGTTGCCCATTCAAGTAATAGGAAGGTGACAAGAACACTATGTAGCTTCGCACAAAAATTTAATTGATTTAATTAAGATTAAGGCTATTGAGACTCCAATAGAAATCTAGATGTGATCTGCTATATTAGATGTTGGTAACATAATCCGTGGCCTATTCAAGTTTTTTCAATTGCATCTAAAGGCGATGTTGTACCCTCCATTCCCTACAAAAATAATTCGGACATCACTGCCTTCACAAATAAAAAAAAAGAAAGCGAAACGGTTATTTGGCAGTAGGTACAGTACCGTGAACGAAACACATTTGAACAAAGTACGAGTAAAAATTCATGAATGCTCTTCACGACGATTACCTGGAAAACTAAACTAAACCACTGAACGGATTTCGATAAAATTTGGCATGGAGATAGGTGGTATCCTGAGGAAGGACATACGCTACTTTTTGTCTCAAAAATAATCCTAAATGGAGTGATACAGTCGATGCAAGTTTATGATCGCCGATAGTGAAGAGGTGCCATAAGATTAAAAAAAAAAGAAAAGAAATCGCCGGCCGGCATTTTGCTTAAAAACTGTTTTGAATCCTGGATCGATTCTTGTTGTTCTACAAGGCATATAATCGCTTGACCACACAATGGTCGCGCAACTATGTACCGTGAAATTGAAAGTACTTTCGATTGTATACTTTCCGTAGTACTCTGATAATAATAAGTATACCTAAAGCTATAATACATTCATAATTTCAAGGATAATCAACAATCTGGGCCAGTATACATGTATCAAATCAATCGTATCGTTACGTGTTTGGACATGTTAAGTATGTGCTTAAGGCTTAATACATAATGTATGTGTAATAAAAGTAATAAATTCTTGATGTGTATATGGTATTATTTTTATCGATGATTAAATTGGAATATTTGAATTAATATGGTGTTGTTGGATCACCCGTTAAGTTAAACTCAAGGATAATCTGGCAACTTTGAAAATCCGGCTGTGAGTGTTTAGGTTCGGTATTTCAGATTGAGAATACCTGTTCCTTAACTTAAACATAATAAAACATAGGTATCTAGTACTTCGTGTTAAGTACACGGAGTAGCTTCTGATTATACATACACACCTTTGTTTACAATAGTACAGTGGCAAGAAAAATAATAGGTTAGTCCCTTGGATCAGATATTCCAATTCTCACATCGTTTTTAGCAATGATTTCGTAACATTCTGTTTCAATCAGCCATTACATTAAAATGTATGTAGGTGCCTACCTAATAGTTATTTTAAAGGTATATCCACACATCAGAGTCATGACTTTCCAGACCAAAGCCAGGTCAGGCCAGGTCAGCAGTGTTCCGAAGTATACTTACTCTCTCTTCTTTGCGAATTCGGAGCAGCGTTTCATGCAGCGTGCAGCGGAGCGTTTAAGGGGATACATCGATAAATTGTGTGTTTTAAAATTCCTAACCTAACATACCTGATGATGATTGATGATAATTGTCAGATACTTCAGGTTGATTGGAAGTCTTTTCTGATGTGGAGTTCGATAAGTCACAAGGATTACTTGGTTATAAAACACTATCGAAACGGGTCTTATCGCGATATTCTTTTTAACGAGGTAAACAGACCACACCACCACCACACACCACACCACACCACACCACACCACACCACACCACAGACCACGATCGCTGCAAGGCGGTCGAAACGTCGGGAAACAAGTAGGTACCTGTTTACCTCGTTAAAAAGAATATCGCGATAAGACCCGTTTCGGTAGTGTTTTATAATGTGTACAAATCGCGAAAGTTTAAAAAGTTTGATTACTTGGTTGTTCTGAAAAACAAATCATTATTATTAGATTTTAAAAACCATTATATCAATTTGGTTTTATAGGAAATTTAAAAACACAAAATTTATCGATATATAAATTTTGTGTTTTTAAAATGCGGCCTCTGTCTGAAGTAAATAAACACTGACCCGGACGAGCCATAGTACGACCCGGACCTGTGTAGATTAAGTTTTAAGCAAATAATGTTTCTTGCCTTTCATAACTCTTGCATCAACATTCAGGTACATCTATGAATTGTTGCATGTCCAAGTACATCAATGCATATAAAAAGAAAAGTCCTGACTGACTTTCACTTTAAGTTAAAGACAAGGAATGAGGCGGATTTTTAGAAATTCCCTTGGGCGGCAAAGTGGTTGCCAAAGTGCTAGTATAGAATAATTGAAAACGAAAACGCACAACGAACGTTATTTTTCTATTATAAAACTTTATATTTAAAAACATCTACATTTATTATTGATCTGAACTTATTAAGGCCAATTCTTGTACCTAAAAACGTTCAAACTCAAGTCGCAAACTCATACCAGCGGCAGCGACAGTCAAATGTCAAAAATGTAGATGGATGCTATACAATTTTTGACAGATTGATCATTCGTAAAATCACAGGTATGAATTAGGCTTTACGCAAAGGAAATGCATCTAGGCCAAGGCTGCATCCGTTCACCGGGGCCCTTAATTCATGTTTTAGGTAGCCCTACTGACTATTATTTGTCGCTAAGTAGTGCGATGACAGGAAACTAGCACGGTTGGATGCACTTCAAAATTACGTGTTGAAGTAGTTGCTAAGATGTTATTACGAGGTTGTCGTAGTATGTTAATACCTACTCTTTTTCCGTTGCTAAGTCGGCATTACTTATTTTGATGCGGTTTTTGCGTTGTTCGTGGCTAGGTCATGTTTTTTACGATAATGTTTAGCATTAAGAAAACGCTGTATTTTAGAATAGAGTATCTATTTTAGAAATGTATATTCAAATTTAGCAGAAGGTTTTTATCAGAAGGTTGCGTGTTCAAATCACGTCGGGGTCACCAGTTTAGAGGCATGAGGAACAGGGTGTAAAGTTCACTCATCCTCTATTGAAAAGGGAGGATCCTCCGACCAGACGGGTGTTGTGTCTGGTGGGCCACTGCCCGACGGTCGATGTCGGGACGTTGTATATATGCTAGTCGCGTGGTAAACTCTAATTGCGCGATGCAGGTTTGCGTGACGTCATGTCATTGATGCGTAGTTCATATGTGGCGATGTAGATGCCGCCACAGCAAAAAATGCCTAATTCAGCAACATGAAAGCGGAAGGCAATTTACCTGATATAACTATTCTGCTGTTTTTCATCCTGAATTTTCAATTAGACGATTACAATTACAGAAAAACTAATTGAAACCATTTCTTTTTACAGCTGACTATTTCCCAGCATGTAAAAGGAGCGATCCTCAAATAGAAAAATGTGTCCTCAACGGTCTGGAAGCAATGAGGCCACACCTCAAGGATGGCATTCCCGAGGTGAACATCCCTGCCCTGGACCCCTTCACCGTGCCGACCCTGAAGCTGGACAGAACAGCTCCCAACCTGAGGATCAAGGCCACGGTCAAGCACGCGAAGGCCTATGGAGGCAGCGACTTCAAGATTGAGAAGCTGAAGTAAGACACTTTATAAAAATATGTTTTTAGTAAGTGTTTAAACCTAGTTACAGAACTGGGTTTAAGTGTAAACACTGCGGCTGTAAGAACGGAAGTGTAAAAAAAAAAACGAAACTAAGAAAACCTAGTTATCATTTAATAAGTATGTCAACGTGCATGTACGTGACTGTTATGTGGTAACATGCCATTTAGGAATTGAACAACCGGCCTGGCTCAGCCTATGTGCAGTAGGTACGGCCACGACTTGTAGTTTCTTGAATCAATCTTCCTAGCCTTTTCCCAACTCTGTTGGGGTCAGCTTCCAGTCTAACCGGATGCAGCTGAATACCAGTAAGCAACTGCCTATCTGACCTCCGCAATTACTGGGTAACACGATACCCCTCGGCAAGACTAGTTGTCAGACTTTCAGGCTTCTGACTACCCGCAACGACTGTCAAATATCTACGAATGACAGCCGGGATAAATTGCTTAAAATGTGCTTTCCAAGGCACGGAGAGGTCTCGTTATGTAACGAAGGGTCACCCATCCACGGACCGACCGCGGCAAGTCAGTCAAGTGAATGAGAGCGAGACTGAGTGCGGTGCTGGGTGCCGATAGTTTAGGTAATTGCTTTTTACGGTGAAAATAATGGTAATTTGAAAAAAAATAAAAACATTATAGTTCAGTTAGTATTCAAAGTTTCATGATCTAATTTGAAGTATTTTTAGGGTTCCGTACCTCAAAAGGAAAAAACGGAACCCTTATAGGATCACTCGTGTGTCTGTCTGTCTGTCTGTCCGTCTGTCCGTCTGTCACAGCCAATTTGCTCCGAATCTTATAGACCGATTAAGTTCAAATTTGGTACACATATGGATTTCTGTGACCCAAACATGTACAGCTAAAGTTAATATATGAATTTTGAATATGAGAGTCACTTTTAGGGGGAAAATAAGAAAATTTAAAAAAAAAGTTTTGTAAACTGTACCGTGTGACATATCAAATGAAAGGGCATTGGGCATTTAAACATGGGTGATTTTCTGCAACTGCAAAAAATAACCTTGTAATTCGCAGTATCATTATACAATAAGTAAAAAGTTATCTTTGCGATTGTTAAACATATAATATGGTACGGAACCCTTTGTGCGCGAGTCCGACTCGCACTTGACCGGTTTTTTAAATACCAGCGGCTTATTGTTCGGTTTGGAGGTAACTAAGTTCTATGGATTGTTCTTCTATCGAGAATTTTTTTTGGAATCGTGTTTTCGTCTAGAACATAACAAGAATCCCCAACTTTACCATAATATTTATTTCAAAATTAATACTGCAGTATTTTCGACATAACGGAGGATCAGGTTAAGCCATTTGAGATAGTATTATAGGCTCTTAAAAAGAAAGTTAACAGTTCATCCAATGACTTCCAGACTGAACCTGAACAACAAATACGCTGGTGAGCTGAAGCTGACGCTGCCGAAGCTGATGGTGGTGGCCAACTACGACGTGAAGGGATCCAGACTCCTCGCCCTGGACATCAACGGCAAGGGACGCCTTCGAGGAAACTTCAGTAGGTGTATTTTTTATTAGACCCTGCAGTCATCGTCATCATCTGCCTAGCCTTTTCCCAACTATGTTGGGATCGGCTTCCTGTCTAACCGGATGCAGCTGAATACCTTAGACTCTGGAGTACAACTAAAAATGTCTTATCTCATTAGCAAATAATATGTACAAATCTCCTATACCCGTGCCCATAAACGCTCAGATCCGGAACGACTATGCGTACATATAATAGTAGTAGTATGTGTGTGTAGAAGTATGCGTAGTAAGTTGAATATTTATGTTGGAAAGCTCGCATATTTATGTTGGAAAGCATCGCGGACTACGTCAAACCCTGAAAGTCAGTAGGTTGAACAAGTTTGTGGTCTATAAAGTATTTTATAGGTTGGTTGGTTGACCTCCAAAAAAAAAGATGAATGGATTGTGTGAGGAATGATAATATGAAAGAGAAGAGAGTGAATGATAGCGTGACGCGGGTCACCGTCAGGTTGGCAGGGGAGAATGGAAGAAGAAAAAGTGTTGCTCCGACTCCAAGTAACATGGGATAAGGGCAGGAACATGATGACGGTTGGTTGACCTCATCAAAAGAGCTAGGTAGTTCGAAACGCAAAAAGAAAATCACGAAATACCAAAATAATTTGTAAATCAAACATATTAGTCAGTGTCCTCAGTATAGTCCAATATAGTCAGTGTCCTTTCAAAATACATATTTGGGAACCTAGATATTCTGTAATCCAACTGGGATAATAGACCTTAATTTGACCTTTGATTTATAAATTATTTTGGTATTTCGTTTGTATGAACTACTCATGCTCCGGGGGCCTAGTGTGATTACTTGAGGCAATTTTTAGAAACTTCTAGATTGAATTAGCTTATCATAAACAATTTATCTACAGAACGGATTTGAATCATTTTCATAACGTTAACCTGTGATTCACAAAATTACATCAATTATAAACAGCTTATATTCAGTAAATAACAAGTATTTAGGCACATATTCTAGAATGATGCACAAGTATGAATGTCATGAAGAATTGTAGTGTTCAGGTTTGAAGGAAACGGGTTCGTGGGAATTTGACGAGGAAAGCTTCTTGCTTGTGACGTACAATTAAATTGCACCAACAAATGACTTCTAAACGTCTAAACACTATTTAGATGATGCAAATTTTATTTATTGTTGCTTCAAGTTACGTTATGCCACAGTCAAGAACGATGCATCGGGTTTAAGGTCGGCTTTACTGTAGGTTCGAAACGACTAATGGGGTTGTTTACTGGAAGCTTTGCCGCGAGCGAGTGTGTTTGCCACTCGTCAAAGTCATCTTGAAGACAAAGCGGCAAAGTTTTCAGCAAGAAACTCATTGGCAGCTGAATGAAACTAACAAACATTTAGTGCTATCTACGCGGAACTAATTTGGGAGTTTTCTTCCCCCAATGGATCCGTGCACCTAGATTCTGACGTTTCATAGTTTTATATTTTGTTCAGAAACCGAAAGAAAAGAAAACCGAAATCTCTTTCCCAAAGGGACGTTGTAACCAATGTCCACCTAAATATTTAGGTGTCAACGTCAAAATATAAATCCGAAATTCTAACTGTAGTCTGATATGATGTAAGAAGTTCCCATTTAAATCAGACATGTTACTTAGTATACCTAGACATAGGCAATAGGCATCAATGTTACCAACGGCCTCAATGCATTATTTAACTTATTGCACCAATACATGCAATACAACAACGGTAGTTACAACATCTTACTGGAGCCAAATCATGTACAAAATCGTGATTGGTCGAATTGATCTACATACAGTCGCTTTGACCTAACTGTTAGATCATATATGCCTCCTAAGTAATTAAACTGAAGGAAACTACTCTGTCCAAAGATGCTACTAATATACTATGCTGGTAATATAATATAATTGATTTTCTTAACTATGTCTAAAGCCTAGCAATCAGACTCACGGAGTTTTTTTTGCCTTTGGTAGATGTCATGTGAGCTGTGGATGATAAAATAAACATAACATCACAGGTTTACATTTAGATTCTATGGTATCTAGACTATTTTGAAACGGTGATAGAAAGTTGTTTAGTGCATTGCAATAAGTATTGCGATTTTGATTTTATATTCTCATTAAAAGGGTACCGAGCAAATGGCGCCCTCATCGTTTGTTTGGTTATTTCTTTTATTTTAAAACTAGCTTTTGCCCGTGACTTCGTCCGCGTTTCCGTCGTTTTTCGTAAAAAAAAGTACCATATGTCCTTCCTCACGGTTCAGTGGTTTTGATGTAACAGACAGATTAACTTTCGTATTTTAGTAGGGAAATATAATATGTCAATCCACAATACTGTTGAAAAATATCGCAATAAGGAACCGTAGAATATTATTATTAATAGCTGTGCCCGCGACTCCGTCAGCGTGTAACTCCTTGTATGTTATTAAGTTAATGTATTGGACTGCTAAGCTATCGGGAGTTACACGTGTTATTGTGAGTCAACCATAAAAGATAGACATATGCTGTTGTGGGATATTTTTTAGATAATTTTATGTAAAACATTTCCGTCATAAATGATTTCTATGTAGCTTTAACCATTAAGGCTGCACACGCGACGGAAGCTTAAAAAATGGAGCAACTTCTCCAGTTTTCCCGACATTTCCCTTCACTGCTCTGCTCCTATTGATTGTAGCGTGATGAAAAGTATACTATAACCTCCCCAGGAGTATGAAGAATAATTGTACCAAGTTTCGTTAAAATCCGTCGAGTAGTTTTTGTTTCTATAAGGAACATACAGACAGACAGACAGACAGACAGACAGACAAAAATTTTACTGATTGCATTTTTGGCATCAGTATCGATCACTAATTACCCCCTGATAGTTATTTTGAAAATATATATCATGTACAGAATTGACCTCTCTACAGATTTATTATAAGTATAGATGAAAATGCTTGAGAAAATAAGCTTGTTACGTTTTGCTACACAAGACGTTATTATTATTACAAACAGTAGTTTTGCATTGTTAAGTTTTAATCCTAAAACGGGCGGTTGAGTTAATCCTTAGAACGGAGCTTAGTGCCCACTATTTTACGTTTTAAGGATTATAAAAAACTTGATCGTGATAAAGACTGAGATTTTTTGCAACATCGAAGCATGATCTGGCAGGTAAGATTGACAGAACAGAAGAAAACATGCCGTTTGAAAAAATAACTAATGATATTTTAGTTCATTGTAATGTCAAGACGTATTATTAAAAACAGACACATTTATTTCGTTTATTTATGAAGTCACATGTTTGTTTTTTTATTCAATAACTATTAACTTAGCCGTCTATCATTACAAAAATGCCTTTGTTTAGATCCTGTGTTGGCATGGGAATAATAGTATTTTTTTCAAATTCATTTGTTTATAATAACAAATTAATTTTACAAATGATTCTGTATTCAGAGTCAGGTTGGTACTTAATATCTTACCTAGGACGGATGGTTTCCAATAATAACTAATCAATAATGATTCTGCAATGCAGAAGGCATTGAATTTGGTTTAGCGTAGAGACTCATAGTCGCAAACAATTTGTGAAATTTTGTTCGTGTCCGTGAGTCACTACAGGAATGTAGCAGATTAAGGTATGCTCGGTAGTCATTTCAAACGCCGATCTATTCTGTAAAAATATCACCGTGAAAATTTAGGTGAAGTGAGCGTGAAGTGAGCTATCAATAGTGTCAATCCCTAGCATCAGCCGATCGATTCTGTAAAAATCTCACCGTGAAAAATTATGTGAAGTGAGCTCAGAATGAGCTGTCAATCTCTAGCATCTTGGGTGGAATAACAGCTCACTTCACCTAAGTTTTCACGGTGAGATTTTTACAGAATAGCCCGGCAGATGGAATGACAGCTCACTTTGAGATCACTTCACCTAAGTTTTCACGGTGATATTTTTACAGAATAGCACTGCTGATTCATTCCATTTCCATCTGTCAATTTCTTTTTTTTTTCTATTTGTTGGGTACTGGCGTTGTAAAATGTTATTATGATGTTAAATTGTTCTAATTTTAAGTAGTGTCGACGTAGGTACCTACGTAGTACTGAAAATCTATTCAATTAACATGTTTTTTTTTTTGTTTATAGCCGGCATCACCGTGGTTGCAAAGGGTTTTGCGAAGCCAATTGCGAAGGAAGGTGTGGAATACCTGCAGGTTGACAAGCTCGTCTCCAAAGTCAGGATCAACCACGCACAAATCGCGATCGATGAAACTGAGAGGCCGTTAGCAGGTAAATATTGTATCCATTTATTTTATCACTAGTTGACCCGACAGACGTTTGTACTGTGCAAATTTCAATACCTAGTTTATACAAAAATCCCTAAGAAAAAAGGAGTTCAGTTATTCCCAATTTTGAACATTTTCCAGGAAACTTTTCTAATTTTTCTCTCCTTATAAACCTGATTTGGAATATTACGAACATTTTGATATAAAAAAAAATTGCCAAATCGGCCCAGCCATTCTCAAGTGAAGCGCTTACCAACGAACGGCATTTCAGTTTAATTTTATATAAGTAGATTTCCATTAAAATATGAGATTTCTCTATGTCATGGTCTAGCCGTTTCCTAATAGGTAGATGCTTAATTTTCATCATCAGTTTTCATTGTGCGTATCATAGATATTATACCCTACCTATAGAAAACTTTGGTTTCAATGTTTTGTGTCAGATTCTATCTTAATGTCTCCTTTAATTATACTTTTATTATTATGGAGTTGCGGATACCAGCCCGTATTACCTATTACCTATTGTCAATGAACCCGTGGCCAAGCGTCTGCTATCCCTCAATTCGTTAATCCATTATGCAGTCATATTATACGGTATACGGTCTATACAGGGCTATCTTTAAATCACTTGCTAAATTTTCACAATTTAGCAAGATTTTGTGAAAATTTTGTTAGTGATTTAAAAATTGCCCTGTAGAGAAGATATTCAGTGCATCCATGCCATTGACTAAAATAATATAGACTGACGTTTATTTTCTCATCCACAGCATCCTCAGCAGCATCATTCTTCAACGCCAGCCCTAACGTAGTACTGGACATCTTGAACCCCCTCATTGACGAGACAGCCGCAGCAGTCATCAAGGCATTCGTCAACAAAGTATTAGGAAGCATACCCATCGCTGAAGTACTGACAGACGATGCACCCGCCGCCTAAAATATAAATTGGTTAGCATTTATAGGTTTTATGTAGATCTGTGAGAAGCCAATAACCGCCGCAATAACTTCAGTTTATCCGTGATCATGGTGCTTGCAACTTGCAAAACTTATACTGTGAGAAGCCTTTAAAAAAAAATACAGATTCTATATTTGAATTTGGCCCTTCTGGTTATTTGGTTATCCTGACCAAAAGCACCAACTTTCGCTGGTATATCCCGAAATGATCAGGGAATATGCTTTTGATGCTTATTTATTCAGCATAGTACCTAACCAGGACTTCTGGGGCATTCGAGTAATGGTACGGTGTTAATTCAAGTCAGTAATCAAATTACTGATTAATTAACATTATTGACCAATTAATTGGTATTCCACTGCATAATGGCGATAAAATTAATCCACATTGGCTAATTCTACAACTCTTCTCACATGATAATAACTTAGTTAAGACACACTAGGTAGAATATTTATTGATTACAAAAATATATTGTTAACTTGTCAAGAACTGACCAACTTAATAAGTATTTAAGTTTTTGTGGGGACAATATCGTTCGAAAGTTGGGCTATCTATAAATTGGGTCCAGTCAATTTTGATGGTAATGGTAATAAGCGCAATGAAAGTCTGGTGACGAGGGTTTTTGATCACAAAACATCTCCAAATATAATTTTAGGAATGAACAAAAGAGCTTCAATATCAATTATTAAAACGGTTAATGTACAATTTATAAAATGATAGAAGCTGTATCGTGAGAACTAACCACTTTACCTACATCAACATGTACCTATGTACCTAAAAAAATGAGTAATTCTAGGCAACAAACATGTTCGTCTCGTACCTGCTTGATTTGATCAAGGCTGACAATTAGGTTAAGATTGTAAATAAATTAAAAGTTACCATTAGATATAAGATGCCTTTTATTTAATTTCAAAATTGAATACCTACGCGAAAAATGGATCATATTTTTCCTTGAATCGAAAAACGATGGATGGACTGTGTGAAAGAGACTACCAAGATGACGACTTATAGAAGTATAGAAGAAAAATATTGCGGGGACCTCATAAAATCATCATTCTCCTGCCCTTATCCAGGAAAATGATGATTTTTCCTTGAATCATCGAACCCTCATTAAGTTATGAACAGCTTATGATGATGACCAAGATTTAAATGAAAGCCGCAGTCATTGTGGAAATATTAAAGTAATTGTATCGGGGCATATGAGTAGAAGAATAGATGTACCTACATTAAAATTATTTTGCATTAATACTTCGACATCCCAGGTAGACCATGTAGTGAACAGTATCCGGGCTGCCCCTGTTTAACCGACAAGATGGCCTACCAAAAGCTTGCAAAATAACAACGCCTCAAGCCAAGTCAATACGTCAATATGCATAAATATAATACAGGGTGTTCGGCGCATGGACCGACACAATTTTTTGGGGGATTGGGGGGGTCATTTGCTAGGTTTCACCTAAAGACCTCCATGTCCTAAGTGTGACGGTAATTATTGAGATATGTTTTTTTTTGTTCTTTCTTTGAATTACCCAAAATCTCGCCTTTGAATCGATATATTTTTTTTGTTTATGGTTGCAATAGAACAAAATAATTTTTATTATAGTCTACAATGTATTCTTATTCGAAATAAAATAAAAAAATATAATTACCGTAATAAATCTTTTCTTAAAACACTCCATAACGGACTCTCTAACTAGTATTTTAACTACATTTGAATTGTTTTTCATAGCGTGTAGCATACCTTTAGAAAGGGTACAAGCTAAAAAACTTTTTGAGATAAAAATAAGGTCAAAATGGCTTTATTTAAAAAAAAATGAATTTAAGAGTAGTAATTTTTCATACATTTAAACATTTTTAAGACTTTGGAAGCACATAAGTCATTTTCTACTGATCAATTACATCAAATAATAATTTATTTAGAATAAAAATACATTGCAGACTATTATAAAGTTTATTTTGTTCTATTGCAACCATAAACAAAAAAAATATATCGATTCAAAGGCGAGATTTTGGGTAATTCAAAGAAAGAACAAAAAAAAAACATATCTCAATTACCGTCATACTTAGGACATGGAGGTCTTTAGGTGAAACCTAGCAAATGACCCCCCCAATCCCCCAAAAAATTGTGTCGGTCCATGCGCCGAACACCCTGTATAGTTTACATTTGTAAAACCAAAGACTAATGCCTGCTTTCACCAACCCTAAGTGACACTTAAATAAGCATTAAGTTGCTTAGCTTGGGACTAGATGGCGTTGTGTGAAATGTCCAAGGATATTTATTTTATTTTTATTTTATTTAATCCCTAAATAAAAGTGCACTGTTGCTGGATTTTCAACGCTAGGCTTAACAGCGCAGCGCCGAGAGTTGAAAATCCAACAGTGCAATAACATATAGGGATTCATTTAAGTGTCACTTAGTGGCGAGAACAGGCATAAGTCATGTTAACATAGTAGTTAGGACTACACATAACATCACGCCTGTATTCCCCGAAGGATTAGAAAAAAACAGCAGTCTAGGAAAAGTAGCATTTAAGCTATTTTATGACCCAGTAAGCCGACGCTCGCACGGACGTAAAGATATTTTCATCGCTCTGCTTAGCGCCGAGAGTTGAAAATCCAACAGTGCGTTTTTTCGACGCGCTGGGATGCACTCTGTTGTTGTTAGGTTGGATTTTCGAAGCTCGGCTCAACACAGAGAGTTGAATATCCAGAGCGCGATAAAATCCCGCCGCGATATTTTTACGTCCGCGCGGACGTCAGCTAAGTCACTCATTATACAAATAAGGTTATAAACAGACATCAAGATCACGACAATCTCGTGTAAGGTTGAGGTCACACTGCACCTCTTTCCTTATTTCATTCACTCTAGTAGATAATGTACTACTTCCTGATACAATCTACATATGTGGAGCAGAATTTAAGGGCCAGATAATAGTTGATTTAGCAGTTTTTTTACAGTTTTAGACCAAAAAGTCTGTTTTATAGAGACCGGATACGGGATAGGCACTACCTATCAGATCATCAACTCAGGCTATCGGAGTCCACTGCTGGACATAGGCCTCTCCCAGGCTGCGCCGCAACACCCAGTCCTCCGCCTTCCGTAGCCAGTCTGTCTCCGCCACCTTTTTAAGGTCGTCAACATTCGCTGGCCATATTTGTCAAAGGACCAATGGCCGATGGAACAAACGAGTCCAGGAGTGAAGAGCGCGTATCAGCAAGCGCAATGTGAGACTAGATGCTAGCTAGATGGTCCTATCAGATATGTTCAGTAAAATCAGAAAGATAACTTCGCCAGACATATCCGGAGTTGGTGGTGGTGGTGGTAAATAAACTGCACAATTATTGTTTATGCACAATCAAACACTTTGAAGGAGAAAACAAGCAACATGTTGGATTCAATTTCAGAATCTCACCAATAATGAGATTAGCAGACGGGCAAATGAAAACACACGACTGAAAGATTTATTTAATAAGCACATCAGAGGAAATTCAGAGAATTACTACAGGTATGTACAACTTGTAGGTATGCACTGGTGTTAAAATTAAAATCTAAACTCTGTTAAGAACTGGCAGACCCACCTAAGTTCATCCACTTAAGCGTTATTAATTGTAATGTACATATGCACATATTTTAAATGTTTTTATAACAAGAAGATATTTGCAATGTAACCCTCACGACCTCATTCGAGGTTCCATTCCACATAAGGTAACTAGTCATACCATCGAAGCTATTATAAGGGACACTTCTCCATTCAGTCGCTTAGATGAAGTAGAATTCTGAACAAGAAAGGTGTCAATATGGATTTTTTCAAGATAATTTTGGTAGTCATTTACGTAAATGGTGTGTTTGGAAGACGTCTCAACAGGAATGGGACGGTTTATGATGATTATCACAATAGCAACAGTAGCTCGGATTTAAGTAAGTGAGAGTTTCTTTTTACTGATTTACTGATAATCTATGTATTTCTGACTTTCTCTGCTATGGGGACTCAAATACATAATAACCAAGCAGATGAACCAGTATGATCATACATTTTGAATACAGAAGACGATGCTAAGAAACTGAATTCAATCAGGCGCCTTTAAAAAATTGGTAGCAATTCAAAAAGGACTTCATTCATTCATAACGATTGTGTTTTATTTACACGTGCTTTATACAGGAGTCTATTAAAATAATTACAAATTAATTGATACGTTAATCCGAAAACTCATTCCAGCCAAATCAATATGCCACTACACGGACCCAAACGTGGCTGACTGCATCCAGCGGATCGCTGAACAAGCAAGGCACCTACTGGCGCAAGGAGTACCGTCACTGAACATCCAGCCGCTGGAGCCGCTGAAGATCCCCAGCATCAGGCTGCGGCAGCACAACATGCCGAAGAACAGCTTCAAGTATGACGCCTGGCTGTCTGATGTCGCACTCGAAGGACTTACGAATTATACCTTCAATAAGTTGGAGTAAGTATCTTAATATCTATTTGCGTGTGAACTGTATTTAGCATCACTTTGATTAGAAAAAAATCTAGTCAACCTGAAAACCATTTAATGGTTTCCAGCCAATCTAAAGTTGAGAAGATCGAGGACCTCTTTTGATCTTTCCCATGAGAAGTCTTCCTAATAAGTTTCCGAGTTATTCTTGCATTCTTGACATAATGTCACATAGATTTAGTTGAAAAGTCTACTTCTGCAAGTAGCTTCAAGATCGCGAAAAACAGAAAGAGATTTGCGCCACCTTCGATAGTCTTGATTCATAAATCAACAAGTATTTAACAAGGGAGTCGTTGCTAACTCATTCAGTACAGGCATAGTAAAAGTAGTGTTAATTATTTTTTTGCGCAAATAACTAAACAGTTTACTATCCCAATCAGATCTTTTTATCATAAAAATTTATTAGGTATCGTTAGAAACCTCTAAGCCTTTTAAAATTTGAACTGAACTAATTCGTCTTCATAATGATAAATTTCCCTATAATCATCGCATACTTTAAAAAATTCATTAATTGCAGTGTATATCCTGAGGAGTTGAAGGTGACAGCTAACATCAGTCTGCCCCACTTGATGATGTCAGGAGACTATGTGGTGCTCGGAGACTTCCAGATGCTACCCGTCGAGTCGACCGGCAAGATGGCCGCCAACTTCAGTAAGTTCTGGTTGCTTTTGTTTTGGAATTAACTGATGACAAAGAGTGACTCATATACAGAGGCTTTCTTCTGTCCTCTCTACTTATGATGGCTAATTATATTTGAACTGTTTTATTATGCGTTAAATGTTTTATGCATCTTCCATTAGGACATTGTAACCACTTAATATGTCACCATATCCAAATGTGCGTGTAATGTGGTCATGGTCAAGGACTGTTTTGTAATTGCAGTGTATCTATTTTCGACCTGGATACATAACATTTTATCTACCTTACTTTAAAAAGCCACTTTTCTCAACTAACTAACTACTTAGGGTCAGTTCACACCGAGACGCGACGCGACGCGAGCTGCGCGCATTTTTAAGATTCCAATACAAAATCGAACTTATTTACTACAAAATAAGGAATACGTGCTGCGCAGCAAGGCGCATCTCAGCGTAATTCGACATGCGCTCGCGCGTGCACTAAAATGATGCCTTTTCCTGTAGAAATAAGTTCGAAATTGTTTTGCTATATTAAAAAGTGCGCGTCGCGTCTCTGTGCGAACTGACTCTTAGGCAGACCGGTTGTCAAGGTAGCTCATCAATTCAGCCGAACGACGTTCACTGCTGGACGTAGGCCTCCCCAAGCACCGCCGCTTCGACCGGTTCTGTGCTTCACGCATCCAGCGGATTCCTGCGGCTTTCACAAGGTCATCAGTCCACCTTATGGGAGGCCTTCCAACGTTACGTCTTTCGGTACGCGGTCGTCACTCCAGAACCTTGTTCTGCCCTGTCCACTGCCACTTATGTTTTGCAATTCTTCAGGCTATGTCGGTTACCTTGGTTCTCCTGTGGATCTCTTCATTTCTGATTCGATTACATAGGAAACTCCAAGCATAGCCTATCCATTGGCTTTTTGGTGACTTTTAGCCTTCTAATAAAGCCCACTGTGAGTGACCACGTTTCAGTGCCGTAGGTCATCACCACGCACTGGTCAACTCCGACTCGGCTACGCAACGTCACTGGTCAAGACGTTGCGTAGCTTCCCGAACGCTGTCCAGCCGAGACGGATTCTCACTAGGTTGCTCACTAATTAAAAATTCATCAAGTCTTTTCTTCCACAGCTCAATGTACGGCAGCGCTGGAAGCGTTAGGAGCCAGAGTACATAAGAGGATGGTGATCCGGGATGCGACTGTACATCTGCGGTGCACTGGACCACTGCAAGCTAGCCTCATGGAAGCACACTCTACTACTGGAGAAATGGGTCAGTTACTTTGTTTGGCTGAGAGCAATGGTGGCCCAGTCCCAGTGGTAACGGTCGCGACTTACGAGTTGTAGGTCGTAGGTTCGAACACTGATAGAAGCTTTACTTTGTATAAATTATTTCATCACCAATGCTCTCAATACGATGAAGGAAAACATCGTGAGGAAACCGGCATGACCTAGAACCAAAAATCCGAAGACATTATGTGACATCTACCAACTCGCACTGGGCCCGCGTGGTACATTACAGCCCACCCCCTCTCACAGAGAGGAGGCCTGTGTCCCAGCAGTGGGAATATTATAAGCTGATTATGATGATCCATTATTTGAATTAGCATATTAAGCCAGCTGATTATGATGACTCTGATTTTTCGTCATAATAACTATCGATTATTTGAATTATTGGTCAGCGAGCGTAGAAAGTAAAACGATCAATTGCAATTGTCAATTTTACACATTGATGCACGAATTCATCGTCTCCAAATACAATTGAAGCGATTGACAATATTACTACAATTACAATTTATTGCAATTCATCGTTTCGGAGACCCTTTTGATTTTCGTGAGGCTTATTTGTTTTCTTAAATTCCAGAAATGATAACCGACCACATCGCTCACATGCATTCAACAGACATCGCGAAAGAAGTACAGCCCGCTGTAGAGACAGCCCTCGGCATGGTCCTCGAAGACATAGCCAACAAGTTCCTCAAGCATATCCCACAAGACATGGTCTTCCCGAACTAAAGATGCAGCTTCTACGCTCCCGTGGATTGGTTCCGGACGAAAAGTGATCATACTCGTTTGGTTTTAGATTATTTATTTCATGAATGACGTTTTACTATGAATGATAAATATAATTATAATTTTAGGCATCTCTAAAATTCAAAGTCCTGCTTACGGAAAGTCCTATAAGCAATACCTTTGCTTGTTTGTTTTGATTATGTCCACATCTCCACGTCACGGCGTCATCAACGTGGAACGGTAACGTGTCACGTTACGTTGCCGCGTCGTGCTAGTGCACGGTATGGCAACGTTGCCGTGGGACGGCGCGTCACGTCGGCCGACGTGGCTCGATTCGATTCGCTCGCTGTTCTATGTGTGAAGAATGTAGCAGAATTCAAGGCACGGCGACGTGCAACGTTGCTGCGTCGTGACGTGCATTTTTACGTTACGTTAACGTAAATTTGTAAGTCACGTCAACGTACCGTGCCACGTTACTCCACCTTCCACGTTGACGACGTCGTGACGTGTAGTTGTGGACAGGCCCCTATTGTTATCTCTTTATGATTTGCAGAAAACTAATACTTAGCTTGTTAGCATATCCAACAACAGCTCTACAGACTATTAGAGTGTATCAGAAACGTGTGGTCAAAAAGTGCAATGTGTGGTACCGACCATCAAACTGAACAACTTTCTCCATGGTACCAACATCGTAATCGAGAAAAAATTATCAGCTGTCCCGTACTAAACTTCAATACCTACTCGACCCAAATGTACCTATGTGATAATTTTTTCTCGATTACGATGTTGGTGATGATCTGTACCACACCCTTAAGTTTGACCACACCTATCTGATATACCCTGTATAATCAGGAATATTGTTAATTCTCGTCGTTTATTAGGATTTTAATTATAATGTAAACAAAGAAAGAAAACACATTTATTTAGCACTGACTAAATTAAAGAGTAGGTACTAGCAGTGCAACAACCAATACAACAATCAACAATACAACTACATAAGTTAGCATTTATCTCAAACCTCATGATTTCATGAAATCGCTAGATTTGAGGTAAATGCTAACTTATGGAGTTGTATTGCTGATTCTAATGATTATAATTCTGTAAAGCCATATTAGCTACGGCCGCGAATCATATTTTAATCAACATACAAGCTCACACTGACCTACAAATTGCAAAAAACGTAAGAAATTTTGAATTTCGCGGGCTACCCTGGCGCATCAACCTTAAGCAAGATCAGCTTAACTTATTTAATTTATTTCATGTATTGTGAGAGTAAATAGACGTTGTAATAACCATGGGAAGGTATATTACATAAGTAATGGTCGCTATAACCGCTAATAATATAGACGGGTACCTCTACGTGTCTTCACGTTCTAATAAATATTTAGTAAACTATCATATTTCGTGTATTGCCTTGTTTTCCTTATTTTCTTGAGAAAGACCGGATTTCGTGAATGTAAGTACTTAGTGATTTCATTCAATATTAGGCGATCATTTTACGATGATGGATTTTCAATCAGATATAGGCCTTTTAGGTTCGGAATGGTACAAACATGGATGATGCACCGCTAGCTAGAGTATTTCAGTCTTCTATCGTTACCGATATTATCTGCTATGAAAAATTTCAGTTTCAGATCGTAACAAGTAAGTTAACAGCAGATTTACGGATCCGAGATTAATTAGGCTTTTAGAAACGTTCTTTCTCATGAAAACCAAGTTCCCACTTCGAAAAGCAAAAGGTTGCTTTAGCAATATCCACGAAAGAAAAGATGGATGGACTGTGTGAAAGATGATATGGCTAGAAAGGGGGTCACTACCGAGACGACTAAAAAGAAGCATGGAAGAAAAATACATGTTGCGCCGACCGCCAAGTAAATTGGGATAAGGGTAAGAGAATGATGATCTTTTGGAAGTCACTCCTACAGCTTAACTAATCTCGTGATAAATAATGAAAAACTCGTGATAAAAAAGAAAGTGCTTGCAATTTGAATCACGACAAAACTATTTTTGATTATCACAATACGATACCTTTTCAACTTAGTTTGTTCAACAAAAAGGTTATTGTGTAATGTGCCTTAAGTATGCCAATGTGCCGACTGGGCCACGCGGTCAAGCCTACGACCAATTACATCAGACGGACTTACAACATTTAAATAGCCACCTGCTGAATTAAAATCAACCTTAGTCTAAAGATTTAAGGTTAAAGTTTCGCTGGCGACGATAGATGGTTTTTAGGTCAAAGACCTATCATGACGATGCTAAAATGCAAGTTGCATTGTCACATAATTTCGCTTTTGTTTTGTTACTTGTGATCGCGAATTATTAAAAGTGTAATTAGAATAGATAATTATGTTCGAATGCAGTAGTTCAATGATGAGAACTAGCCTAAAAGCTGGTTTTCCACCAGAGATACTATGCTACGTTGCAATGGATGCGTTTGATATCCAACAATCATATTCATTGGTCCACATAGCATAGCACTGGTAGAAACGGGTGCTACTAAGCTATGTTTCTTATATGGAAGGATGCGTGCTATGGATGGCAGCTATGTTTGCACGAGTGGTGTAGCTGCCGCTCCCCGTGCCTTCCCTACTGACGATGCATCGCATAGCTCGAGCTGCGCATCTTCCTCGCACTTCTTCTTGTTCGTTCTAGTATTTATTGAGCTTAGGATTTTTCTATTTCTCTAGCTTTGGTTGTTGGCCCCTAAAAATAAAGGACCGCCACCACTGAATCGCTGCTATAATTAAGTATGGTAAGTGTTTGTTTACGATAAAATCAATAACCTCTTTTCTTAGTAGAACTACCTACTATGAAAATAGATCATTTAATTTCGACGACAACATGGTAGGCCGTGTGGTCCCGACTTCAAAAATGTAGGAGGATATAATGTTCGTTAATACCTATGTACTTTGTTTTTTTCCTGGATATGTTCATCGATATTTTCGACAATTGTATACCGATTTTAAAAATTCTTTTTTCATTTGGTAGAAGAAGCCTGCGCGGTCGTCCCATATAAATTTTATTAACTTTGCTTAGGTAGCTTTTGGGTTAGCTTCGATAACACGTACTTAATCCAGTTTGTGTATCTTGATGATGTTATAATATTTACTGTCATGTCACTGTGGTTTACCTACATAGCAAGTACCATAACAAAAAAAAAAAAATACAACCGACTTCCAAAGAAACACTATTAAGGCGCTACCAAAATAAATTGGAGGATTTTTCGTAACCATTTATTTCAGTATTGCAGCATGTATGGATTTAATTTTTGCATATATGTTTATTGACTATTTGATTAATACTTTGACTAAAGGAAAACACGATTGGGTTCCATTTCCTCGATAGAATTTAATTCCGAAAAGACCTTTATTTTTTGTTTTTTTCTATAATTTTAAAATCCTAAGTAATTTCATTGCAAAATTGCATTTAAAATATCCGTATTAGGTAATTGAAAACTCTGGCTGAACATAATTATTATTGATAGCTTAATTTATTTTTAAACATTTTTTTTTTCATTTGGCGCTTTTATTTTGGTTCCAGGGCGTTGTTGCGCTCTCTTTTTTTCGCTTGTGGAAGTAATTGACTCTGTCACTTTTTTATTCCCGCCCAGTTCACTTTTTTTGTATCACCTTAAAGTGAAAAATATCTTTAATTTCCGAAGTCGGTGGCAAAAAACTAAAATGCAAATCCAACGACACCGACTTCCGAAATTAAAGTTATTTTTCACTTTGTAGTGTTTTTTTAGAAGTCTTCTTTCAACGTTGTTTCAAAAGTTGATAACTTCAAGAAGATTCATACACGTGTTTCTGCAATCACCAACCCAGAACTAACTAAGCTCAAAATAGCTATAAGAAAAAGTGTTGCCTAACCCCATTTCTCATCAGTCTAATCAGAGGGTGATGCATCATGAGTTCATGATTGACGAAAGATTTCATAAATGATCACGCATTATCTATCCCCCAGATGACGATAAAAATGATGATGACGATAAAAATGATGTTGATGTGCTATCATCACGTTTATTTTTATATTTAAATGAAAACTACAGAACTATTCTAGTACTAGTCAGTTAATAGGATGAAGATGTGGTCAGTGTTGTGGTGTTTGTCTGTGGTTCAATTTGCTGCGGGTACTGATAAGAGCTTTATCAACTGTAAGTACCAAATCTCATAAGTATTACTAAAATATTGATGCTGTGTCTCTTATGTTAACCACCTAAAAGTAAGCTAGAGTTTCTCTATTCTTTTATTTATTTATTTATTGAAATCTCCCTTACAACTATCATTACAGATTTATGTACCCAAATGCAACAGTGCGGTCATTTTACAAATGCATGCTCTGAAGATGACTGAATTTATTCTTTTATTTTGAATCGCTTGACTATTGACCTAATATTTAATTTAATATAGTTAATTGTTGATTTATTGATATTATTATTCTTTGAATTTTTATTTTGAAATGTCATTTTCTTTCGACCTAATCTGTACACCAGTCATGGTCAAACATGTTGAGCCAAACAATATCCTGTAATAAGCATCATACCATCTAATATATGTTTTTGCAAATAAAATGAATCTGAATCTTACTTACAATATAAATAACATACAATAAGGACTAAGGCTTGCGCGTACTGCCGTGCGTTTTTCTAACGCTTAATAATGTGTGAATGTCTTTGAAGTGCGCGCTCTGCGGTGAGAAAAACGCATGCGTTTTAGTCACCGTAGGCACCGCCGGTGCGGCAGAACTAACGCAACGCGTTCCACCGCACGGCAGTGCGCCCAGGTCCTAAAACAATTATCTAAAAAGTTTTCTAACAAATAGAACGAACAAAACGACAGTGACGAGTGTCGGACGTCGGTATAAAGCTGCCAAATTAAATACCTAGTGGATTTCTAAACATCAACAACACAACAATGTTCTAGAATCCTAGACTGACTTAAAAAACCTCTCGCTTTCATATTACTAAAAACCACTGGATCTTTTTTTAGATACAACATAAATAAATTGCATGTTATTTTGTTTCAGTCGGTGGCTTCATATGTCCTAGGGAAGAGAGAGCGCTGGGCAAGTGTCTCCGAGATGCCCTGAACGCCTACATACCACAACTAGCAACAGGTAGGAGAATTGTGAATTTTCCACGCAAACTTGATCAATATTTTGCGTCAATATTACTACCTACATAGTATGAACAGAAATAATTCAAACCTGTACTTACAGATGACTAATCATAATTCGAAGGGCCTGTTTCATCAACTACGATTAAGTTCCTATTGACTTACTTGGCAGATAATTTCATACAAATTCTGTTCCATTTTTGAATTTATTCGGTCAGTCGTGGCTATTCGGACATCGTGAAATAGGTCCCAGGTATAGAATTTCTATATTTCTGAATCTACGACTGTCTAAAATATTGTTATGGCAAAATGTTAGTGTTTCGGCTGTTTGTGTTACTGCTTTTGATGTTATTTATTGGATACTAGCTGACCCGCTAGACGTTGTCTTGTTAAAATTTCAATTTCTTTTTTTTTTTTCTTTTAATCCACCCCTTATAAAAAGCAAAAAACAAAAAAGAAATCAAATTGGTCTAGGCGTTTTAGAGTTTTAGCGAAACTAGTGAACAGCATTTGATTTTTGTATATTTACGTATATATAGATAGTTGGTTTAAACATTTCTGAAGACCACTTTTGGGTGCATTCAAAAAACAAGTGACATATAACTTACAGACGTCCAACGTACCCCGATTCGTCAGCTTGCTTACAACGGTCCTTCTATCAAATCGCTTTCATCATATCGGCTATGATGCTGATTTATTCTCTGCACCTACATTATCTGTGACCGGCTAAATGTAATTCTTCTTAATTTATATGACAGGGGTGCCAGAATACGGCGTGCCAGCATGCGAGCCGTTGGTGGTGCCCGCGTTGTCCATCCAGCAGTCCACGGGGCCCATCTCCATCAGGTCCAGCTACTCTAACGTCACCGTCAGGGGCCCCTCGTCTATGCGTGTCAAAGATGTTGAGTGAGTATATTTTGGTTAACTATATTTCTAAAATCTGAATTACTTTCTTTTGGGAGATCTTGTGCGATTTTTTCCCGTGTTTCTAGCGTGTTAATTCCAAAAGGTTCCAGAAATAATCATTTTTGGATAGTCCTATCTGCCAACTTCGTACTATTACCGTTACCATACACTTTTCCTCTTTTTGTCTGTTAATTCATGAAAATGATGTGTGTTATGTAGAATGTATGTAGAGATTTTGTCCTCTATCGACATAAATAAAAAGAAAAGCCCTGACTGACTCATCAACGCCCAGCCCAAACCCTTGAACCTATACTGCATTTACAATAAGATTAGACATTCAAACAAACTTTTTTTACTGTCCGTTCAACCGATTTTGACTTCTATTCCGTAGGGTTAAGTATGGCATCAAAGGCAAAAAAGTGGTTACAATACCAACTGTTTACTGCAGCTGCCATTTGTCATGCCACCAACGCAAAAGAATTCAAAATCGATTGAACGAACTGTAAAAAAGAATTGTTTAAATGTCTAATCTTATTGTAAATGGAGTATAGAAAGCTGAAATGTTGCACAGAAAACTCAAACTCAAACTCAAAATCATTATTGCAAGCTTTATTCCCTTTATAATGTAGGCAAGTAATAAGGAAGAATTTCCTTCGAAATCGGTTGAACGGACAGTAGAAAAAGTTTGTTTAAATGTCTAATCTTATTGTAAATGGAGTATAGAAAGCTGAAATTTTGCACAGAAAACTCAAACTTAAACTCAAATTCTTAATTGCAAGCTTTATTCCCTTTATAATGTAGGTAAGGAATGAGGAAGAATTTCCCGGCAGTACGTTCCCGTGGCATATTTTTCCACAATAAACACTTGGAACACCGTAACTTTATGTTACGTTAGTAATTTCCTTGACGATTAGTTCACACTATGATTGCATGGCGATGCTACCCTTTATAACCCAAAAATTATCAAGGGCGATCGACAGTGATGACGACAGTCGAGCGACGCGACGGTCTCTTTCGTGCTAGGGGTGCAAATCAAATCAAATCAAATCAAATCAAATCAAATTATTTATTTTTGCAGAAAACACTGTTACAATGGTGTTATTAAATGTATGTATCAAGTGATTCTACCCTACGTAAGGCATGCAAAATGTATACAGTCATGGTTTATCAAAGGGTGACATCAAAAAAAAACAAAATATATATTTAAAATTAGATATAGAAAATAAAAAAAATAAAATAATAAAAAAATATTTGTTTAAATTAATGAAATGTCCTAAATAAAGTTATATTAATACAATTTAATTATTTATTTAATAATAATAATAATAATAATTAAAATACTTCGATGTCATTCCTATTATTACAATACATTAACAGATTAATTATTTAGAGATACATGCATAATATTATTCTACGAGTATTACTTGATGTCACTGTGAGATCTTGAGTTTGGAAAAATTATCATTTAAGTAGTCGTTCAAGTTATAGTAACATTTATTAACTAAAAGGCTCTTTAGATTTTTCTTAAACAAAGCAGTATTCATTGCCCTTATTTCTTTAGGTAACTTATTAAAAATTACAGGAGCCATGTGAAACACACTTTTGTACATTAATGTGGTACAGGTTCGGCGCACATAGAGGCGAAATGCGTCACGTTGTTGCCTATTACTGACTTCTGAGGCCAATCTAAATAAGTTTTGATTGACCTTAACAAACATTGAGACCTCATAAATATATAGGCTAGGGAGAGTTAGAATTTTGTACTCCTGGAAAAACGGTTTACAGGTTTCAATTTTTTGAAGTCTGAAAAATTAAGTCAATGTCAGTCGAATTTCCCCAAAAAATTACACCATACCTCAGGACTGGAGCAACTAAACCATGATAGGCAGTTAACAAGGTATTGATATTTGAAATCTGTTTTAATTCATGTAGCGCATAAACTGATTTATTAATTCTTTTGCATAGAGTTTCAATCTGAGATTTCCATTTTAATTTGTTATCCACAGTAAGACCAAGAAATTTTGTTGTTTGCACTTCAGATACAGGTTCACCCTTATATTTAATCGGGGGCATAATTGCATTCACGCGCTGATTAAAGTGGATTATTTTAGTTTTTCCTATATTTGCCTTCAGATTATTAATGTCTAGCCATTTAATGATTTCATTTAGGGTACTGCTAATATCATTCTCATAAGATGTTCTGTCATTACACTTAATTGCAACGGTGCTGTCATCAGCAAAGAGTGTCATGGGGTTTGAATTCGCATTTGGAAGGTCATTAATGTAAATTATAAAGAGTAATGGACCCAATACACTTCCTTGCGGGACACCATATAGTATTTTACGTCCCTTTGATAGGTATGTATCCTCCATCTTAGTTCTAGTGTTAAGTCTGTTGATTTGTGTATACTGAGTGCGGTTTTTGAGGTAACTTTCAATTAGTTTTAAAATGTTGCCTCTTATGCCATATGTCTCAAGTTTATATAATAAGATGTCATGTGCCACGTAATCAAAAGCTTGAGTCATATCCATAAATATGGCGCAGGTTGGTATTCGCTTGTCGACATTGGACGTTATAATTTCCAAGAAATCATATATAGCAAGATTGATACTTTTGTTCTGTCTAAATCCTTTTTGTTCTTTAGCTAAAATGTTATGGGTTTCAAAATATTTAACAAATTCATTAGATATATATTTTTCAAAAATTTTTGAGAAAATTGATATTAGGGCAATAGGCCTATAATTATTCATGTTTTCTTTACTCTCTTTTTTATGAATCGGTTTAATAATTGCAACTTTTAATTTTTCAGGGTATACACCAGTTTCAATAGACAGGTTTAAAATATAACTAAGAGGTTGCGAGATACATTCTGTTACTAGCTTGATGATTTTAGTGGAGACACCATCATAACCTACACTATTGGTGTTTTTTAAACCTTTTATGATTTGTTTTATATCGTCTGGCAGACATGGCTTCATAAACATTGAGTTAAGTCGAGATGTTAGGTATTGCTTATGCTGATCTTTGTGTATAATATTAATGGGTGTTATCTTATCTACAAAATAATCATTAAATGCATTCGATATGTCATATGGATTTGTCACGATATTATTATTCAATTTAATACATGGAATAGATTCTAGTGGCCTGTTTTGCTTTGCAGCATTAATAGTTTGCCATACAGCTTTTGCTTTATTACTTGAATTTATAATATTGTAATTGTTTTGCGCTCGTTGTGTCAAATACACAATCTTTTTTAGTCTTTTGGTGTATTGACTCAGTTTTGATTTGTTATCTGCACTTGGGGTTTTTCGATATTTCCACAGTAGTTCACGTTTCTTAGCACTACAAGTCTTAATACCCCGTGAAACCCACTTGGGTTTTTTGTGGTTGTGTATAGTTATAGTTTTGTAGGGAAAACAAAGGTCATAAAATAACTTAAATGTATCAACGAAAATATTATATGCTATGTTTGGATCACAAGTATTATACATATCTGCAAAAGTCATTTGGCCTAAATAGTATTTGAATTTTGCCTGATTTTCCATACAAAAATCCCGTCGCCTGATTTTCCAGGATTTAATTATACAGTTATTTCTTACTTGACATCTTAACAATTGTGCGGTGTGGTCAGACAGTGCTAGGTCAATTACTTCTGACTTACAAAGTTGATAACTGTGTGATATCTTGTTTCAGTGTGGATTCCCAGCAGCACCGAGTTGTTGCCAGGCTGTACATTCCTGAGCTGAGGATGAAGGGCAACTACAGGCTGGAAGGACAGCTGCTGATGCTGCCCATCGATGGAGAGGGACAGTTCTCTGCTAAATATGGTAACTACATTTCGTAAATGCAGGCTTCCAAGGAACATGCATCGTGAATCCTTTACTTTATACATAATAGTAGTAGATAAATAGTTAGGTTCAGTATTATGGATATCGATGACTTCTACAGTCATTTGAAATTCATTTGTTACACAATAAGTTTCTCCATTTGATGGGTCTACATGGGTCTGATGAAATGCAATAGCATTTTTTCATTGTAGGACATTAAGTCTCAGTAGTTTTGGGTATGAATGAATGAATGTGAATTGTATAGGAGTAGGGCAAGACCATGGAACCGATGGATGGAATGTGTGAAAGATGACATTTTTATGAAGCGGGTGACTGATGAGATGGCGACTAAAAGTGAAATATGGAATAAGAAGGCTTGGTGCGCCATCCCCAAATAAATTGTGATAAGGCCAAGGGAATGATGATGATGAATTAACTTTATGGGGATACATTGATAATTTTGTGTTTTGAAAGTACCTATAACCCTACTACCTTTTGAAAGTACCTAATACTAAAACCGAAACGTGAATACATAAAATTTATTCGATAGAAAAAAAATCCAAAGTAGAACCGTCTTTTCTGTTTTAAACGATTATACGTAAACACTTCCTTATTGTGAGTAAAATTTGCTTTAAATCAAAAGTATTTAAATATGTTAAGAACTTACTAAGGTAAAAATTGATTTAAGTATAGCATTTTGTACTAAATCTACATTTAAATTAAGCGCGTTTAAATTCCGGTGCGCGTGAGAGGTATTCTATCTCGCGCGTCAAACTAGACAGCCATAACGCCTTATTTCCTTCCCTCAGGTGATATCGACGCAACTGTAACTATAGTCCTTGGTCGTCAGCCTCGCCAAAAAGGGGTGGACTCCCTCAAGTGTGAGGAGCTGGACCTGTCCTTCCACGTGGGGTACGCCTCCATGAAGCTGCAGAACCTGTTCGGTGATGATGGGGATTTGAGTACGTAAATCTACAATCATTAAATACGCCCTCACCATATTTAACTGGCGAAATATTGGTGAACACCTCTGCCTATCTCTTTCCAGGCATTATGTTAGGTACCAATCTGCCTAGCCTTTTCCTAACTTGTTCGGAGTGGCTTCCAGTCTAACTGGTTGCAGCTGAATACCAATATTTTACATGGAGCGACTGCCATCTGACCTCCATAATCCAGTAACTGAGTAAAACGATACCCCTTGGTAAGACTAGTTGTCAGACTTTTGGGCTTCTGCCGACCATTAATGACTGTCAAAGATCTACTAAGGACCAACGGCTCAAGCGGGCGACACCGCGGTCTAAAGCTAGTAAATATTAATAATACATTGATACTTACATAAAACACGTGTATATAAAGATTGCATCGCATTTGTAAATAATTAAGCACCTAGTTAGGAAATAAAACTCTTAAAGGAATTAACAATGTGGCATCGAAATGAGATAGAATTTCTTCATGTGTTAGTTTACCGGCATTCATATCCTCGGTCCACGGCACAGAGAAGTTAATCAGGAAAATCCTAGCCTCCACACTGGTTAATTTTGATGTGCCTTGTTTCGCCGAGGCTATGGATGCCTGGAAACTCGCTTGCCCGAATTCAGATCCACCCGATAATCCATCTTCCCAGAGACGGTGGGATGAGCCGCTCTGCAGAGTAGTACAGAACAATTTACTTGACACGTCTGCTACTACTGCGGAGCGTGCGCGTCTGCTGGCTGTGGGTAAGTGGGAGTCGGGTCTGTGGCTTCACGCACTACCGTCGTCGAACATAGGCACTTTGTTCGACGACACTACTTTCCGCCTCGCTGCTTCACTGCGACTAGGAGCTCCATGTTGTTCTCCTCATCGCTGTCACTGTGGTGAAGTTGTCAACAGCCTCGGACACCACGGCCTGTCTTGCAGCCGAAGTGCGGGTCGCTTAGCACGGCACGCGAACATCAATGACATCATCCGACGAGCCCTTGTCACCGTCGGCGTTCCAGCTGTATTAGAACCCAATGGCTTGGCACGCGACGATGGCAAGAGACCGGACGGGATGTCTTTATTTCCATGGAAGGTGGGAAGGCCTTTAGTGTGGGACGCAACGTGTGTCGATACTCTTGCGCCATCCCATCTTCCTGGCTCGGCGTGCTGTGCTGGCACTGCTGCTGCGGCTGCGGAAAACCTCAAGCGGCGGAAATATAGTAACCTTATCGGTAATTATATTTTCGAGCCGTTTGGGGTTGAAACCCTTGGGCCGTGGGGTCCAAGTGCTCTTGTTTTATTCAACGAAATCTCCAAACGGCTGGTTGACACTTCCCGTGACCCGAGGGCTGGCTTTTACTTTGGCCAGAGGCTTAGCATTGCCATACAACGTGGCAATGCCGCCAGTCTCTTGGGTACTTTACCAGTCGACAGCGATGCGGAGGAATTTTTCGACGCCATATTTTAGTTTTTTAATAGTTTAGTTAGGATATAATTTTGTTGTTTATAGGTTATGTATGAATAAATCTCTGTGTTAACTGTTATTATGTTTTGCCGCAACACGTTACTCATGTACAAAGAAAATATTCACCTCAAATGTTTACCACTTACGTTTTTCTTGCTATCAACGTCATATAAATGGGTATTAGGTACACCTCCGCCTGAAACCGCGAAACCGAATGATGTTCTGCTTCTCGATCCTGATTCGAGTAGCGGAACATCATGCGAGGCAGTTGAATTGAACTACTGTGGTTTCGTGGCGGTCCTCAGAGGTGTGATACCTGCTTTAGTAAATATTAAAGCATCTGTGGCCTCATATGATTGAAGAAGTTTACCGGACAAAAAGTTATTTCTTTATAAATTGTGATTTATCTTTTGTTGGAAGTGCTCTTATATAAATAAAGAAAAACAAAAAAAAACCGGCCAAGTGCGTGTCGGACCACGCACAATGAAGGGTTCCGTAGTTGAAAAGAATTTATGGCAAAAACAAAATTAACATTGGATCCCAAAAAAACTTTTTTTTTATATCATAAAATTACAAATTCACATTTTTTGGACTTTTTCCTTTACTTGTGCCGAAAAACCTTGCTTCTTGCCAAATTTCATTATTCTAGGTCAACGGGAAATACCCTATAGGTTTTGATTTACTTGCGACAGTTGTGAGTACTCGTATCAAAATACGTCGCAAAATAGCCGCATTTTTTATTGTGTTGACATAGAAGCTTGATTTTTTTAGAACTCTAAGGGACCATAGACCTACATATTTGATGTTAATTTCAACTTGTTACCTCCACCCGTCGCTGAGAAAAAGGGTCTTGACAGACTGCGAGACTTGAATTTTTTTTTTATGTGATAGAATAACAAATTAATATTTTTCGGACTTTTTCCTTTACTTGTGCTGTGAGACCTTGCTTCTTGCCAAATTTCATGATTCTAGAACAACGGGAAGTACCCTATAGGTTTTGATTTATTTGCGAGTATCAAAATATGTCGCATAAATGGCCGTATGTTTTTACTGCATTGATTTAGAAGCTTGAGTTTTTTAGGACTTCAAGAGACCCCAGACTTACGTATTTGATATTAATTTCAACTTGATACCTCCACGCGTTCCTGAGAAAAACGGTCTTGACAGACTGACAGACAGGCAGACGGACAACGAAGTGATCCTATAAGGGTTACGTTTTTTCCTTTTGAGGTACGGAACCCTAAAAATGTTGCTAGGCAAATTACTTTCCTGCACTGCACAACAGTCAAGACTTCGAAGCGATGAATTACCCAACAGAATGCAGGTCACTTTGCCATCCACTATAATAATTAATACTTCATGATCTACATCAAACTATACCCGTCCTAATTATCTTTCTTTTACTTCCAGGTAACTCAATGAACCAGTTCCTAAACGAGAACTGGCAGAATCTGATTGAAGAGTTACAGGCGCCGATGGAGGCAGCTCTGAAAGACTTCCTGAAGCCTCTGGCAGACCACGCTTTCTCTACTCTCAATGCTGATGACATTCTGTCTAAATAGTGAAGCTGTTTGGATATTCTAGGAATAAGAAAAAAAAAGAATGAGGATTCCTGCAACTATAACACAATTATCAACGCTTGGATTTAAACAGTTTATATTAGATTTTTGATAGTGATACTTCCAGGGTATTTAGTGTAAGGATTGTTATTTATTTTAAGAATAAATTATAGAAAAATTATGTTTTATCTTGTTTTTATTTTTCACTTTAACCCCTCAAGCGTCAACTGCACACCCGTGTGTGCATAAGGAAAAACCTTTACATAATAGGTATATAAGCTTACATCACGTATATATAAACGTATAAAAACATTATCCGATGGAAAACCAATCATCATTAGTAGTTGTGAACCTATGGGGTTCGCAACTAGCACCAAGGGGTTTTGAGTTTATAAATTAGTACATAGCTTACAGCCTAAGGAAGTAATTCTCTTAATTATGAAAAATATTAGCTACATTGTTTTTTTTTAATTTATTATGCTCTTACGCATAGTACAAACTACTGTTCTGGTAGAGATTTTTTTCTTCAGGAAAACTTTATTGTGTTTTTGATACCTCTATCGTAATAAAAATAAAATAATGTTGTAAATAATAATATATTTTTTTACAAATAAGTACATTTTAGTCATCACAATCGTTATTACAAATAATTAAACCTAATGTCTTAAGTACAAATAAAAGTACGTCTATAGTATCGGGTGATCACTTAGCAACTTAAATAAATAAAGCTTATGCCCTATGAATGGCTAAATACCCCTGTACACAATGGCCTAACTCTAGCATCCATTGGTTCATTTGTATGAAACAAATATATAAAGCAGTAACTGATTATTCAATATAAGACAACATTAGGCCATTGTAAACAGAGATTCGGAATATAAGACCGCCATTATACAGTCCGAATTTGAACACACGATCCCTTTAAAAGGGACTTAAAAGAATTTATCGAAAGTTCAATAAAGATCACAATTTAATTACTTCGACTGTACACAGTAAACGAGTAACTTGTCTGATGGTGTTTGCGAGCGTAGAACACATAAAATAACATAAAATTTATATGTTATGCTTGAATTTCAAAAAATAAGAACGGATTTTGAGATCTTTCAACACTGCAATAAAGGAAAAACGCGGTGTTTGAATAAAACTGATGAATCAAGAATGAATCAATCAATAAAACTATGAATGAAGAAGTCACAAAAACTGTTGGATGAAATGAATATCATCGAAATATCAAATAAAGTTGTTGATTCTCACAAATCATTGAATATAAAGACATCAACACATTGAAATAATCATACAAATAGTACGACTTCGGGTTCTAACAATTCCACTTCAACATTTAACATTTAATTTTGTACTATTATTCATTTGAACAGAATTCCATCTAGTTAAAATAAATTATAAAAGTCGGTGAATATACTTATACAAACACTCACAACAGTGAATTTAGCTGAACTACTTGTGAACTAACTGTCCAAAAGTTCACTCACAGGTCTAAGGCGTGAGCCACACATCTACGGGAATCTTGGAGAAGGCGGTGTTGACGAACGCCTGGAAATGCTTCGCGATGGCCGCGGAAGCAGCTGGCCTCATCTCCTCGATGATCTCAGCTGCATTATTGTTTAAGAACTGGTTCATCGCTTCACCTGGAATTTGGGGAGAACGGACTTTATTATTGAATACAAAGGGTAAATCTAATGAAGTCCATTGACGTTTTTGGCATGGACTACGGCCATGGTCTGGGAAGCCATCAAATAGAAGAAAAAGAGAGGCGTGATTTAAGTCTAGATCACAATTTAGGCTAGGAACACCACTTTCAAGCAACTTTTAGGCAAACTATCGAGTGCGCCATCGCCTATTGCTTAATAAGCGATGACGCACTCGCACTAATACTATTATTTTTCTGACTAAATCCAATCAAAGTGGAGCCCAAGATTTTTTGTAGAGACAAACTAAACTAGAGATTTATGATCTGGTGGTACAAGATTACAAAATATTTAAGATTAGGAGTAAAAATAGATTCAGGCAATAAAGCATTACATGATAATAATTTATGCATGTACGAGTATAGCTAGAGAAACTTCAAACTCACCAATAACGCTTCCATGGTTCACAGTGTCTTTAACCTTGAACCGCGAGGTCCTCAATTTAAAGTCCACCAGCATTCTGTCAGCCAACATGTACTTGACATTCTCCCGAGTGGTCTCCTTGCCAAAGATCTTCGCGATAGCCACCACGTCACCTTGAATGTGAAGGAGAAAACATGTTATAATATGGGATTTAAGAACTCTTTAGAAGGGCGCATTTTTGAACAGTCTTCACTTTTAACTAAGGAATAAATATTGTGGTTTGACAGTTTTTGTGTGGAAAATATTGTCAAACTGTCACAATAATGTTCGGGACTCCTTTTTATCGCATAATGTTTTTTTGACATTTCATAATCTAAGGTTTTTTTCCTATTATACTTACATACAGTTTTTGTTGGCATAATTATCTTCTAGCCTAATTTGTTTTGGTATAATTTGTATTACGCTTAATGTTTTTTGGCGTAATGTCTGTTAGCATAATAGTGTTATGTCATAAAGAATGTTAGGAATAATGGAAACATAAATGTAAGTTGTTTTTACGGATTTATTTTGAATTGTTATGCAAGAGTTTTATTTTTTTTTATCGTGTAATGTGCGATGAATCTGAAATAAATGATTATTTATTTATTTATTATTTATTATATTATGCAGACCCTGTCATGCATTGATAATTGTTAGTGTTATAATTAATGGTTATGCATGTGTAAATAAACAGTGTTTTATGTTATGTTTGTTAGTGTTATGTTGTAAAATAAAAAGTAGTAACTATAACGAATATCCATTATTTGTGTAATGAGTGTATTGTATGTAGTGTATGTAGAGGTTATGGTGAGGGGGGTGGCCATTGGGCCACACCTAAGCCGCCAGTATGTTGTACTTAGATATAAGAAATGCACTAAACTTACCTTTTCTCTAAGTGCATTTGGTTCGTTATTATGATTTTGCTTAAGTTTATATTTGAGCAATATTGTTTATGAGTAAGTTTTAGTGTATTACTTTAGGAGTTAATTTTTATGCGTGTTTGTTATCTATCTGCCTAGCCTTTTCCCAAGTATGTTGGGGCGGCTTCCAGTCTAACCGGATGCAGCTGAATACCAGTATTTTACGTGGAGCGACTGCCTATCTGACCTCCACAACCCAGTTACTGGGTAATACGATACCCCTTGGTAAGACTGGTTGTCAGACTTTCGGGCTTCTGACGACCCGTAACGACTATCAAAGATCCACGAATGACAGCCGGGACTAACGGCTTAACATGCTTTCCGAGGCACGGAGGAATCTCGGTATGTAAAGATGGTCACCCATACACTGACCAACCCCGGCAAGCGTAGCTTAACCTGACGGATCGACCCGTGCGGCTTTTATTACTTAGCCACGAGCTCCTTATGCGAGCGTGTTTGTTATGTGATTAGTAATTATGTTTTAATATTATTATGCGGAAATATATTTATGCTTTGTATTGTTTTGCTTATTTCCTTATTATGATTAAAGTTATTATGCTAATAAAAATTATGCGTAATATTTTATACGTAAAAATATTTACGCATAAAATGTTACGCATAATTTTTAACAATAGTTATGCGTAATTATTATTATGCTAAACAAGTGTATGCTATGTAACATTATGTCAAGTATGTTTATGCAAATAAACCATAATGTTCTTCAGATAAAATTAATCTAATTATTGAAAAATCAGCCTTCAATTAGATAATTTATAATCGAACATTACTTTCATCATACATACAAAGTAATGCAAATGTGGGGACAATATTTAATTGTTCATCAATAAAGCAGCTAGAAGATTCCTAGTCATCCGCATATCGGATGTTTTGTCTTGTGTCAACGAAAGGATTTGACCCCGTTAGCAAAAAATGACCTCCACAACTCCACAATGAACTTCAGCCTCAAACTACAATTATTATCATTGTCATCGAAACCATTATTTGTACAAATATACCTAATCAGAACAAATATTAATAAGCAAGCCGCTTATATACTTATCCCACCCGGAAATCGAAAATGTGACCCTGTATTTATTTTTGGTCTATGTATTGGCATTGTTTTATCGCGTGCAAAGGACTCTAATACATTTAATTTCAGCCTTGTATGGACCTTCTATTTGCAGATTATTGCTTTAATACACGCAGTTTAACAGAACGTCAAAAATTAGTATGATTTCAAGTATTGATATGTCATACATATATATATCATTGACGACACGGTTGGCGCAGTGGTTGAGCGATTGACTGCTGCGCAGAATGTCGCGGGTTCGATTCCCGCACGGAACAAATATTTGTACGACCTACAAGTATTTGTTCCGAGTCTGGGTGTTTTTCTATCTGTAATATGTATGTATTTACAAAAAAAAAATGTATATAAGTAGTTTATCAGCCATCTCGTTACCATAACACAAGCATTAGGTTGCTTAGCTTGGGACTAGATGGCGTTGTGTGAAATGTCCAAGTATATTTATTTATTATTATTATACATTTCTTTGTTTATCATCAAACACTTTCGACAAATCTAAGAGCATTATCTTCATCTATATTACCCATGTCTTCTTTGTAAGCTATATCGACTAGTAGTTATGACTTACCGAATGAAGCCCAGAAGTCTCCTTGTGACCTGACGGGGAACAGCAGCACTTGTCCAGAGACTTCGTATCTTCCTGTGATCTCAATGCGAGGTAGGACCAGCCCCATGTCAATACGCAGTTTCTTCAAATCAGACCTGCATACATATGAGATCGGGTTAGTATACGAGTTATGTTAATGGGAAATAAGGACTTGTTTTTCTTTACTTTTAGGAGTTCAAACTTTAGTTTGATGCTAGTCATCTTCCAGTTTCAAATGATTAATTTCTTTTCTTGCAATATCTCTAAAGTAAAATATTTCTTTTGCGTTCTCTTTGTTTGTCATTATCACCATTTCTACAGCCCTCTATTGTAAGCGTAAATGTTACTAAACTACTTAGTCATACTTAGAAGATCATTTGCGGTTTTTAGATTGTGCTACTAAGATGAACTACCTATTATAGCATTACCACAAATATAGAATAGAATGAATTATTTCGTCTGTCCCTTTGTAAACCTTCAAGTTTCACATTACAAAATTCGGCCTTTACGCTCGAATTGTCCCACAGTCGTACCTAAGGCTTATGAAATGTTTTGTGCTCCTAATTCTCTCATTATACCAAGCTTCCCACCGTTTTGAGAGATCGAATGCAATGGTGAGTATTTCGAAACTGCGACGTGGCCAAAATTACTACTATTTTTGTACTTACTTGATTTTTTGGCTGTAAAGCAATTCAAAATTCTTGTGAGAAACAATTAATTAGATGTAGTTTTCATGGATCTTTAGGTTTCATGTGCACCAGTGGAATTAGGTGATAACACGTTTTTTTTATTTATTTCAAAGGTTATCCAAATTCACAGCTTCGGAATTTATCTGCCTTATTCTATATCAGCTGTTAAAATTAAGCAAGATGTCTGCGAAAGATTTGCAAGAGGTTGGTGAATGATCTGTTTATTTGTGATCGTTAGTGCTATTTTATTACCGTCTGCCTTTTCAAGTAGGTATCTGGCACCTATTATTACTACATAATAGTACTTACTATATAATAAACTACAAGTAGTTTATTACTTAGGTAATGTTAGGTATGTCCATTCATTCATCACGGTTAAAATATTATGAATAATGAAACAGCGTAGTCGTACCTATTTATTGAAATGCATTCGTTTTCTTCTTGACTTACCAGTACTTACCTATTTGGAACCTGAACGTGCCTGAGCCTACGTTTGGTTAAGTGCCTACCTGTGTTTGCTATACACTAAAGCTGTAGTTCTGCTTTACGGTTTATCTAAAGAATTTATATTTTAGATCATAACATCTAGTGAAATTACTATACGTATTACAAAAATGTTTGCAACGTCAGGTGACTCGGCTATGAAGGCGTCTCTTACAACATTTTGGCAATTTTTATACTTATCCGTTTGCAATAGCGACAACACAGACTTGACCTCGTTTCCTTGCTGTTAAAATTTTCAGTTTAACACAGAATTAATGTTTCTAATTAATAGTTTTGAAATAACGCCTTGTAGGTAGTTGACCCAGAGATCCAGATTAATGTATAGGTTGTTTCTATTTTGTGAAGATAGCCCTCGTTTAATTACTATGGTGTGATAATTTTTAGTTCATCGTCTTATTTATACTAAAATAGCTGACCCGACAGACTTTGTCCTGTCCCAATTTCAATATTCCCATATAAAATCCACTTTCACTTTTCCAGAATTTTCCAATTTTTCCGGCAACTTTTCCAATTTATCTCATCGTTTAAACCTTCCCTGGACTACGTCAAACATTTCAAAACCAAAATCAGCTAAATCGGCTCAGCCATTCTTGAGTTATAAAATTACAACGAAAAGTGGCATTGATTTTTATAGATATAGATTCTCTGATTCTAAAACTGCATGATTCACTGTTATATGAATAGTTGCTTTAGATACTCACTTAACGTAGAATAATAAAACTAACACCTGAACAATACCTGCGTAATAATTTAAGCTTTGTTAAACACAGTGCCAACAGTAGAACAGCATTTTAGCCTGATCAAGGTAGATGAATTTAATTTGGTATATCCAGCTAAAATGTTTATAGTAGAGAAAGAAGAGTGATCAGCCAAATGACGATCAACGACAGTCTTACCTGATTTTAGTAATGGTATAATTACTAGGTCCGATAACAGTGATGTTACTGAAAGCTGCCGTGACCCTGACGGGACCAGCATCGTTGGCCATGACCAGGCGGTCAATGTAGAGGGGCTCCACAGGAGGAACTCCCAGTTCAGGGATGCCCCTGGATAGGTACGGTCGCAGGTGGTTGAAGGAGTTCTTTATACAAGTGTCCAATTCAGCATCTTTTTGACTGCATGGTTGGATGTATTCCGCTGAAAACAAGGAAAATATTTGCTGTTAAATCGTACCTTTTGTTTGCTAAGATGATGAAAATATTTGATAAAAGTCATACTGGATCAACTCTGAGTGTAGTTTTAGAATAATTATAAGTCTTAAATGACTATTTAAGCATTCACGTTGAATGAACCAAAACTGAATAAAGTCAAGATAGACATCAATTCAACATTCACAGCGCAGGGCATGTCTAATGACAGCACACAACTCTCGACGGCATGCCACCCAAATCGGAGGTACGTTTCAAAACAGAGTATTTGCATACAAACATCAACAATGCCTACATAAGCAAAGTAACTGTTACGTAAAGTATACAAGGTGAGGCTGACCGATCACCGAACTTTCCAATATTCAGGTCGAAAGAAATATGCGTGTGAACTTGGAAATACTAGGTAGGCCTAAAATTACTGAGTTACAGATTAAAACCAATAAAAATGGCTTGTTTTACATTATCAATACGATATTCCTCAAGAAAAGGAAACAAATATACAATAGCGTTATAAAATAAAATTACACCATGAGTCTTGTTATGTGTATGTGGTAAGACCACATACACATAACAAGGCTCGTAGTCTCGTATAAATTTCCAAATGCATCCGAGTATCATCAGCATCATTATTTCAGTGTAAAGAAGTCCACTGCTGAACATAGGCCTAACCCAAGCATCGCCACTTCGACCGGTTTTGCGCTTCCCGCATCTAACTGATTCCTGCGGCCTTCACAAGGTCATCGCTCCACCTTGTGGGAGGCCTTCCAAAGTTTAATTTTCCAGTATGCGGTCGCCGCTACAGAACCTTTCGGCCCCATCGGCCATCTGTTCTGTAAGCAATGTACCCTGGCCGTTCGGGCTATGTCGGTTACCCTGGTTCTCCTGCTGATCTCTTCATTTCTGATCAATTCGATCACGTAGGGAAACTCCAGCCATAGCCCTCTCCATTGCCCTTTGGGTGACTTTTATTTGAGCGACCACGTTTCACTGCCGTAGGTAACCCGCACTGATCAATTGACACACGCACAGATTGACTTCTTTCTCGAAGTTGGACCTACCTAACTGGACACTTTGTTCTAGGTAAACATACGGATACTCGTCCAAAACTTCGAGTGTACTCTGATCTTCACCCGAGTTTGCTACTGAGCAAACAAGGTGATGAAGATGGCAAGCTTGACAGGCATATTTTTAGAAAAAACGGAACCCTTATAGGATCACTTGTTTGTCCGTCTGTCTGTCTGTCTGTCAGTCTGTCAAGACCATTTTTTCTGAGGAACGCAACGAAGTCAATGCAACAAAAAAATACGGCCATTTATGCGACATTTTTTGATACTCGCAAGTAAATCAAAAAATAATAGGGTACTTTCCGTCGTCCTAGAATCATGAAATTTGGCAAAAAGTAAGGTCTCACAACACAAATATAGGAAAAAGTCCGAAAATTGTTAATTTGTAATTCTGTCACATAAAGAAATATTTTCAAAGTTATCAGTATGTCAAGACCCTTTTCTGAGAAACGCATACAGGTATAAAATTGAAATTAATATCAAATACGTAGGTTTATAGTCTCTTGAAGTAATAAAAAACTGAAGCTTCTAAGTCAACGCAATAAAAAAATACGACCATTTTGCGACACATTTTGATACTCGCAACTGTCGCAAGTAAATTAAAACCTATAGGGTACTTCCCGTTGACCTAGAATAATGAAATTTGGTAAGAAGCAAGGTCTCCCAGCACAAGAAAAGGAAAAAGTCCGAAAATTGTGAATTTGTAATTTTATGACATACATTTTTTTTTTAATATCCAAAGTTAAGTTTGTTTTTGTGATAAATTATTTTCAACTACGGAACCCTTCATTGTGCGTGGTCCGACACGCACTTGTCCGGTTTTTTGTAATGTAACGACTGCAACAATCAGGTTTTAAGATAATAACTTAAATGCCTTATTGAGAATAAAGATTGTTATCAAACGCGAGACTACATTCATAAAACGATGAGGTAGTTTAAAATTTACTTCACAATTTACATTATACAGTTAAAGCAACAAAAAGTCATTAGTCCATAATAATTACATTATGATGCATAATGTATGTAGAAACATAAAGTAAAGTATATGTAATTATGGTAATCTTAGGAGTAATTCTCATCACGATCACAATGCGTAGCGAAGTAAACGATTCCTGATCAAGACATTATAGAGAATTCTTGGCAGCGTACTGCTATGGCATACCAACGTAACAGAAGAGTGTTTCAACGCGGAAATTATGTTATTTGAATCTATAAACGAGTAGCAAACTGTTTTATATATACATACAGATACATTCGAATATACAGGGTGGCCGGAACATTGACGTCCAAAAATAAAATTTCGGTCCCTCGTATCGTGGGGTATTTGAATCACCCCCATGTATGTTCCGCGACTTTTCATAGTTTTCGAGTTATGAATTTTTTTCTGAATGTTTGAAAATTTTCGACCTGACCAACCTAAAAAAATTCTAAAAAAAAAAGTAGAGGGTTTTATCGAGTTTCTTTTTTTGCAACTGAATTTTCATTAGTAGTACTTTTATGCATAAAATAATCAGCTTCGTAACTGTGATGAAAGTTATGAAAATGTTGATCTAAAGTGAAAAATTTACGTTCGGTAAATTATGACTTAAATTTTCAACTTCAAATTAAAAATCTAAACAGGTGACTTCATGGTTCTCAAGTAGGCTTCAAGAATGCGCCAGACTCTCAGCTTTCATAATCATTAAAAAACGTAGGACTTAATGGGGCTAACTTTGGCCTTAATCGGCCTTCAAAGACTGCGAGGTGGAAAATTCTTAAAATTAGCTATCTGATTAATAATTTTTTTTTTCCATTTTCTCGCTCCTAAGGTTATTTAGTTTGCTAACCAAAAATGACTGCAGGAAAGCTAAGATTTAAACGCGGAGATTTTTTTAAATGTTAGTTAAATGAATTTTGCGCGATCCGTTCTCGTGGACTATGGGTTGTAAACGAGGGTGCAACTCTTTTACCTGCAATAACAATGGACCGAGAGGAAAAGAGACCGAATTATTGCTATCTCTCTCACGCAAGGCGCGCAACCGAAGCCAACGCAAAACAAGTACCTCAGTCGTACTCACATTGTGTTTACTGCTATGCGCGTGTCGCCATTTTGAAAACTATTTGTTGGTTAGTTTTCAGTATTCTTATCATTAATTAACCTTAGGAACGAGAAAATAGCCAAAAAAAAATAATTACTCAGATGGGTAATTTTAAGAATTTTTCCACCTCGCTGTCTTTGAAGGCCGATTTTAAACAAAGTAGCCCTATTAAGTACTTCATTTTTTTTATGATTATGAAAGCTGAGAGTCTGGCGCATTCTTGACGCCTACTTAGGAATTATGAAGTCACCTGTTAAGATTTTTAATTTAAAGTTGAAAATTTGAGTCATAATTTACCGAACGTAAATTTTTCACTTTAGATCAACATTTTCATAACTTTCATCACAGTTACGAAGCTGATTATTTTATGCATAAAAGTACTACTTATGAAAATTCAGTTGCAAAAAAAGAAACTCGATAAAACCCTCTACTTTTTTTTTTAGAATTTTTAAGGTTGGTCAGGTCGAAAATTTTCAAACATTCAGAAAAAAATTCATAACTCGAAAACTATGAAAAGTCGCGGAACATACATGGGGGTGATTCGAATACCCCACGATACGAGGGACCGAAATTTTATTTTTGGACGTCAATGTTCCGGCCACCCTGTATATCAGAAATATTAAAGATGATAACGATAGCAAATAAAACACTCCTAAAATTATTTAAGAAGATTCCGATAGATGCCCAAATTATTGGACAAATTAGGTGCCAAAAGTAACGAAAAGTCATCAGCTTTATGAAAATACGGTAAGTGATGAAGTCAATGATCAGTTTAAAAAGCTCTTATAGAAGCATAAAAAAATGGTCACCAAAAAACATTGTTTAACAGACAACACAACTTACAAAGCCTTAGGAAAATTGTTTAGTCAACCCACTTAATCATTGACTAACCAAAGAAACCCAAATACAACAGCAATAATTCACCGCAAAATACAAAAATGTTAATGCAAATATAATAGAATCCAAGATGAACTTGAACGCTTCGCCAGTGCTGTTTCACAAGGTCATCCATTACACAAGTCTTATATAACTCATTGCCGACCTGGTAACCCACTTGGTACACTAGCGTATATTTTGAGAAACACCCATGGAAATTGTGATGGAATTCAGAATATGTACATAATCAAATTGGGTGATTTTTGTGTATTTTCCGTTGCGTCAGGTTATGAGAAACGTGGTAATTGGATTATGATTTATTTTGATCGTTTGCTGGATTGAAGTTATTTCGTTAATGATTGTATTTGATTGCGCGAGTTTTGTTTCCATTTCATTCACTTCTTCTTCTTCTTCTTCTTCTATGTTATCTTCCACTTCTTGACATGTTTTGTTTTTTAAACATGATGAGTATTTTCTGGGGTTTCGTGTACATAAATATTCATCTGTGTATGTCGTTGTATGTTCAATTATCTATTTGGCTATTTGACACCAAAAAGATAATTGTAACAGTTTTATAGCTGTTATGAGCTACTTACTATTGACAGAATCAAAATATTCTGCATTTATGTTGATTGCCATTTTTGTTATAGTATAATAACGTATTTTTGAGAACGTCATTATCAAAAATAGTTTAACTTTTTTTACGGGCCCTTAACATGAATTGAAGTCGACCCTAAACTTCCTTCTGAGTAAGTAGGTAGCGCTCCATAATTTTAAGTATGTTCGAGCATTTTGGAGTATTAATGGATGAATCCCTTTATTATCTTCTTCATGTTCAAGTTAACAATGTTATTACATGATTTATTTATAAAATAAATATAACTTTTGACCGGTTATCGTAATTATCAATGACATTGATTGACACCTTGAAAAATATGTGGTCTTAAAATCGTATAATATGCTCAAGGTTTCTTTTCTAAATCGGCAATAAATGGTTTGCCATATGACATAATATTTTGAATGAATTGCACAAGTGCACTATCAGCAATTCAGTATGAAAAGATAACAATGGCCTTAGTGCGAGTATTTATATTTACTCGATCACGTTAACGTAAACTTAAATTTTTACTGAAACTGACTAAGCGCCGTCTGGTGACTATAAAGGAAAACACAATTATTCCATACAAATTAACGTAAGGTAACGTTAGCGTAAACACGATCGAGTAAGTACCTATAAAAACTCGCACGAAGCCCTCTGGTATCCGCTTAGACCACTGGAATAAAACCGTGTCAAAATTATTAGTCAAAAGGTATTTCCCAATAAAACCTTTTTAACGTTGGTCCTTGGGTAAGCACAATAGTATATTATGCAATTAGTGAATAAAGGACGGATTTAAAGCAAGGGCCATAGATGAATCACGAGCTAGTGAAGGATTCTAAATACTGAATCACGACCGTAGGGAGTGATTCATGAATTCAAGTGTTAGAATCCTGAGCAATGCGAGTGATTCAAGGCCCTCGATATAAATACGTTGTATTCAAGAGTTGCATACTATAATTTATACCATGACTACGAGAAAAAGAAAGATTTAAGCGAAAATAGACATTTAAAAAAAAAAAAAAAAGAAGAAAAGAAGAAGAAGAGAAGAAAAGAAAAAGAAAAGTAAGAGAAGGAAGAGAAGTTTTTTTTCATTGAAAAAGGAAAGTTAAATAGGATTTGATGTAAGCCAGCCGTCATTTGTTGGGTAGCAAGTTTTTCACAACATCGGCTGCCCTCTCTTTCATAAACTCAGGTGTTAACACATCTTCATCACTTGAATGCATTTTTAATCGATTTATTATGCCTGTCTGAACGTGTTAAATAACACTAAACTTTGTGTTTGTACAACTTACAGTACCTATTCAAAATAGCAGCAATTTACTAATGAAAGCAAAGCAAAGAACACAAAACAGTTTTTATTCTAATGCTAAACTCCTTGTCGAAAATGTCGACCAATCAAATTGAATTTAGAACACACCAATATAGGTCGAATACACAGATTTAGATAGAGAGAGATACCGCAAGCCATCCGACCAAGCGTGCCCTGCAAGTTTGTACTAAAAAAAGTCTGTTAGCTCAGTGACGCTTAGCGATTGAAACAATTCGGTTTACGTTGAGCACATCACTAAATGGCTGGGGTGAAGTTATCGTAGGTTTAAAAAAAAATACAACCGAATTGAGAACCTCCTCCTTTTTTGAAGTCGGTTAAAAAAGATGACACGCTCGGTTTTCATACTATCTAATAACATGCGGTATCTAGCATAGGTTCTCTAAATCTGTGGTCGAATACCTTGGTATGTTCCAAATTCAAACATCAAAACAGTGAGTAAAAGTGCTTTTATTCACTGTTTTCAGTGAATAAAATAAGCTTTTTAGAGGTAGAATGGTATAAATATTTTTTACGATTACATACAAGCACAATATCACTCTGCAAAGTAATACTTAGAATTCGAATACCTTAAAAGGTACTTCAGCTTTTTAGTTCCACTTTCGAGCTTTTCCTCACACTGATCTATCATGTCGGTCCAAATGCATGTGTTGAAACAAAACTGTATCGCTCACGTAACAGCGTAACGTGGTATCAAATGTAAAACTACTTGTAACAGTAGACAGTTCCTCTCTGTTCTTGTGAAATGTTTCTTACAGTGTTTTAGGTGAAAAAGCTTTTGTAAAAGTCTCTTTGCTTTTTTATTGTCTTTGAGCAGCATTGTGGGAAAAAGCAGATCATACGCTCCATGACCGTTTTACACAATAATTCTTGTGATTTTTCTGAATTAATAGCCTATCAACGGTCATAAAAGCAATAATGGCTGATTATTTAAGGGAGATATTTGGATACAACGTATAATTGGCTATGAAGAAACCAATTATGGTTTCTTGATTAAAACATAGGTACCTAATTATACAGTCGTTATACAATGCAAACACGAGTAAAAAAAGGTTTCTGAAAGCGTAAATTTAATTAATTAATGTGATTGCGCTGTGGTAGCCCGCGAAATTCAGATTTTCTTGGGTTTTTTTTTAATTTACAGGTCGTGTTGTATTAGTCAAAATATAATTCGCGACAACAAAAATATATATTTAGATAATTTTAAACATAAAAATTATCAATACATCTCTCTATGGCCTGATTTTTCAATAACTTCAGATAACTTTTATCTAAAGAATAAATATGACAGTTTGACATATTTCTATACAAAAGCTGTCAAACCACCATATTTATACCATAAATAAAAATTATCTGACGATTAAAAAATAGCATGAACTAGCATCAATTAGAGAGATGTATTGATGATTTTTATGGTTACAACTTAGTACTTAAATAGTAGTAAAGTATTTTTCGATACACTTCCTCGAAAACTGGTTCATATCGACTACGATTAGGTTCATAATGCAATGTATGTCGCACGCGTGCGATTTTTCATTTTCCCACCCGTGTGCGGGAATACAAATTGCCACAGATAACTTATGCCTATACTTAGTCCAATTGGTTCAATGCCTCTATTCACAACTCTCTATTCGGAGGTGAATGTTTTTTTTAAATCTCGGCAAAGAGATATGCGTCTATAAGGCGTTAATATTTTTGAATATATAAATAATGTTTCTATATAGAATATTATCAAAGATGATTATTACAATAAAAAAAACGTTTATGAACAAATTAACATTTATTTGTGTTCTAAACTCAAAAATATTTGAATTTTCTATTTTTCATATTAGGCTATTTAGCGGCTTTATACCTTTGCTTCTCTTTCAACCTGGCGAAAGCCAAGCGCGGAAAAAAAAGAAAATTTAAGTCATAGTTTCCTATTAATTCATGGCAAAAATATTTTCCGTTATTTTATTTTATTTCTTCAAAAGTGTATTGAAAAACGTCGTTTGTTACAGTTCTCGGCTCAATAACAACCTCGACTACGGCTCGGTTTGTTTTAATTCCGCCTCGAATGCAATAACAAACGTTCTCCACTTGTATCAAAATGTCCTAGGTATTTACTATCGCGAATCGTATTTTGATTAAGATACAACCTGACACTGACCTGCGAACTGCAAAAACGCAAGAAAATTTCGCGGGCTATCTTAGCGCATCCCCGTTAAGCCTCAAGAGAAAGAACATGTGGATGCATAAGAGAGAAATGCATCTTCATACCTACTGCCTAAAATTCTACCAAAACTATGAACGCTGTTGTAATAAAATGATTGCATTCCTCTCTCCGACACATTAAAACCGCGTGCCACTTTCTACCCGCTGTCGAAACTGTTTCGAGAGAAGAGAACAAAATTTCCAGCAATGTTTCGCAAAAGCCTGTCTGCAGCAGTAATGTCATTATGTGTAATGAAGTCTGGGAACCCATCTAAATGATTAAGCTTGCATGTCCTGCTGCAATGGATGAAAAGCATTTTGATTAATGAATTTGTGGTTGCATGCATGCTTCTAAGAGACTGGTAAATGAATATTAACTAGGTTAGTCTACAAAAGGCTTTTCGCCACAACTGAAATGTTCGATTAATGGAAAAGTGAGCTAACACTAGTTCGACTTTGCTGGTGTCCATATCCAGTCTTTCACCAAAATTTCAATCGATACTTAACAATAAAAGGAGATAAAACTTTGAAACGAAGAGGCAACAAAGAAATTAGGAATGAAACAGTTGATATAGAAAATGCTCAACTAAAAGCTCACATTCTATGTTTCGACCAATCGATCACAGAAATGAACGACGTGTCTATATGGCCGACGATGCACTAGCGGTTGGCAATGGTGCAACTCTCATTTGTAAGCAAACGATAGTCTAAACAAATGCAACATGTACACGAACTCAATACTACTTATGACCTTTGACCAAACGATGCAAAGGCACAAAGAAACATTCAGGATTACAATCTTTTCTGAAAATGGAAAATGCATTGTCTCAAAAAAGATAAACGTAGATTTTCTCTTAAAATTTGAATTGTATTAGGCTTGACATTTACACCACCCACTCCATTATATCATATCAGAAATCCAAGGTTAATCATAAAGCAGGGAGATCGTGAGATGGCTTGTGACAGGATGGCGCAACGTGTTATGCAACGCTGCCGGTGTCAAGGCTGCGCGCGCGGCCACCGACTGACCGGTTACCTATAACGTGAATTTTGAATTTCGAAAATACGTCACCTTTGCAATGTTGTGACGATGACTTGCTTTTGGGTTGAAATAATGCATTGATTCTGGTACTACGATGTTGTCCAATTGCTTAAGTTTTTTTGTAACTTGTCTTTAAGATCATAATGTCAGTAAAGTAACAATATGCATGCAACAGTCGGTGATGTCAATGAAGTCATTGCAAGCAATAACAACACTCCTTTTTAAATCGAAATGAAACAACTGTTGTCGAATCAATGGTTTTAAATCCAAGTTTTAACTTTATATAACTTGGATTAAAAATCATTGATTAATATTTTTATCATAATTTCAGTCTTCACTGAATGAAAAATATTTGCACGATTACATAGTTGAATCAAATCAAAATCATTTATTTGCATAAAATGTGGTGGTACAAAATATGTTACATATAAAAAGTGCAAAGACACATTCCGCCGCAGTTTTGGCATGCAAATATTTAATGGATGTTAATGTTAGTTAACATACAATAAAATTATAGAAAAATAAATAACAGTTGTTAGGTAATAAATTCGAGTTATAACGTTATAAATCTATGAACGAAAATAACAATTTATTGAAGTCAAGGTACCAATCCGAATTAAAATTACACACTACATATTTATAAATAGTAAGGTATGTAGCTAGCGACAAGGTAAATACCAAAGTAACTTAAAAATAAATAACTAAAAGTGACTTCAAATAACTAAGTGACTATGAAGTGGTAGGACTGACATGTTGAATTGAATTCAAATTATGATATGCTGCGTTATTTGTTTCAAATTCATGGCCAGTACAAGGTAGTTTTTAAGTATTATCACAAATTAAAGAGTCGTTAATTTTGAATTTTTATACAGGGTGGCAGGACTGTTACCATGGATTCAGGACAAATTCAGTTCGAAAATCGACGAAAAATTTAATTTCAATGGTCCACCATTGAAATTAAATTTTTCGTTGATTTTTAAAAAATCAGCTGTTTCCTACAAAAGTGCAATACCTACGCGGTGAAAATGTATGGAACAGCATTTTTTTTTAAATTACAACGCCCCATTGCGTTGAAATTTTTCGTCTGTTATTAATTTCGTCGATTTCTTTCCAGAATCATGTACTGAATCCATGGTTACAGGTTATGAGTCGATGTCCCTGCCACTGAATTCTGATTTTTTATATACATTTTTTTTTCTTGTCTTTCTTCATTTTTATTGGTATCCACTATAGTACCTACCTATTTTGTTTCCAATTCCAAAGCAAACCTATGATCAATATCTGCGTAGGTTTACCTGCGATCTTCCTGCTATGATTCTATTTTCAGTGCTTCCTTATCAACAACGCATTTTTATGTGACATCGATCTCGTTATCATTACACTGTTCACCACTTAGTTTGTCTGTACGCTTATTCATACGGTTACTAACTTTACCTTCAAAACAATCATTACTCAATGAATCACTCCTAATTCCCTGAACCTTCCATCCTCAATCCCCTTGAGTCAGCTCACTAATCAAGTTCCATTGCCCAATCTACATCCATTCTCCCCACGTATGGCGCACCCATTAAAATGTTATATGTATCACAAAAGGTGAACCAAGGCTGTACCTGACTATCTTCGCCGGGAATATATCGATATATTATGCAAGTCAGGCGTTTGTTTGACTGTCGTAGCAATCTTTCATTGTCAGTCTATTTCTCAAGGATTGTACGTTTGAAGTACGGATTATTTGCTATTGTATTATTTTTAGATCTTCTGTGACTAATTTGTTTGTAGTGTTTACTATTTTCCTGGTGTTTGTTTTATCGATTGTGTCCTCCCTAATAGTTTTGCTTCTAAAGCAAAAAATAGTCGTTTATCTACTCGGGGTCATATAAAGGCAAGAGCTGCCGATTTTTACTGGAATCACATTAAAATTGATTACAAAATTGATTACAAATCAAAAGTTAGGATGAAAAAGTTTTAAGCATGATAAATGTCTTTCTATAATGGTACTGGACACTCGTCTTACTTAAATATTGTATGGTATTCATCATTTAAATATACTTTAAAATAGTGTGACAACATCATTTATAATGTTACTAGAAGATCATTAATAGTAATGTAATTTCAAACACCAAATTATATTCATCTCTCAATAAACTTTTCATAATAAAAAAATATGAAAATTGTATTAAGAAATTATTATTTTATACCTATATTAATTTATACCTATATTATTTTATACCTATATTAATTTTGTAACGCTTTTTAAAGTAAGTAGCACAAACAAAAGTGTAATTCATAGTTATAAAACTTTTCCATTAGTGAAGCTGAAAATATCAACATCATTATTCGCTACTTTAATTCAATTATCAGTACCCGTGTCTTGTAGGCTATTGACCTCTGACTAATCACGCATTATAATCATTGTGCTCAACTATGGCATTATTTATAGGTTTATTTAGACCTTGCTTTAATAAAACTAGTACTGTATCTTTTTTTGTCGACTTTCTTGAAGACAATGTAAAGAAGGAGGATATAGGAATATAGAACGCGCTTGACTACGGTGTTACTTTTAAGACAACCCAAGGGTTACCTAAAGGCGCTCCCTCGACCGCTATAAGGTCTCGCCTCTCATGCACGAGGTTGTGGGTTCAAATCCGGGCAAGTACCTATGTGACGTTTTCAATTCATAAGTACTTACTTACTGAGTTTATCTTGAAAACATCCTGAGGAAACCAGCACCCTAATTGCGTAACACATTATCAATCAGAGTTGGTTTCATTTTGACAATTCGACAGCATTAATTGCGTTATTTACGTTGTCTAGCAGACAAATTTTTCGAACCTATGAAGCAATAGGTTAGCAATTTGTTTCTAAATGATTCAAACTCCGATTGATAATGTGTTACACAATTAGGGTGCTAGACTTATGGTTAATGTAAGTCTGAAATCGCCAACCCGTCTTGAACAAGCGTCGTGATCAATGCTCGTGTCTTCTCTATATGAGAAGAGGCATTTGCATTCGCCTGTAATGTAACAATCCAAGATTCGATAAGATTCGCATTCATGTTACGAATTGTATCATTACAGGTTGCGCACTACTCGGTTCTACTCACTGATGTAATGCTCGAATCTAAAGCGTTACATTACATGCAAATTCTCCCGGTGCGGGAGCGCTTTTAAGATACGACATTCACTGCATGCTCAATATTACATACACTCGTACAGAATTATGGGGGTGACTACCGAGATGACGACTAAATAGAAAAGTATGGAAAAAAGAAAGATATGTAGGATAGAGAAGTATGGAAAAGATAGTTGCGTCGACCCTAAATAAATTGGGATAAGATAAAATGAATGAATTCGTACAAAAGTGAACAGCATCCACGATTATACCTTCAAATACCTTCGACTTTACGCTGACCTGGCCATCTACATAAAAGAGTTCCAGATAAATAGCAATCGACTCTGACTTGGCCATCTACATAAAAGAGTTCCAGATAAATAGCAATCGACGCTGACCTGGCCATCTACATAAAACAGTTCCAGATACATCGCAAACGATTTAGTTCCAATTATCAAATACCTTAAACATGAAGATCAAGTAGGTAACTAAATCATGAACGAATTAAATGTTGATTATTATTTGTTTTTACGCAGTACGCAGTTGATACGACCTGAAAATATGATTAAAACAAAAACGTAGGTAGATTCCGATATGAACAGTAACTTTGACCTTATTACGTACGCACATGTAATATGCGCAGCGCTTGATAAATAGCTTTTGGGTAATTTTACTGAGATAAAACCTTAACCTTAAAAAGTAAAATAAAACCTAGATTATAGGTACTTTAAAAAACTTCAACAAAATATGTAAAAGAAAAACTACTATTACTACTATAGTGAAACCGACTTTGCGTGAGTTGAGATTTATTTATTTATTTATTTATTATTATATAAGGTAACTTCACAGCTGACAGTAAGCAAACACAAATTATTATACCAAACATTACGCCAATTACGAAGTACTCAGATAATTATAGTAAAAAAAAATACAGAGAGAGACATAATTCCTAATATATATGTATTATGTATGTATGTGCGTGTATCTGTGCGGTGTTTGTGCTGTAAATGTGTGTAATGATGTGTGTGTATGTACGCATGACTAAACTGGCACTACTTGGTAAGCTGAGTAATCGGCGTTTGATGGAGGATTTGGATAATCTCCTTTTTAAGTGCGTTTCGTGTGGTACTAAAGCGGTCCAGAGATGGGAATTTATCATTATATAATGCAGGAAGACGCGAGAAAGGTGACATCTTTAGATAATTAGTGGAGGCCGTTGGTACTGATAGCAAAGTGGTATGTCTGGTACGCCTGAGTGGAACATTAAAATGAATTTTGCTGAGCAGCTGTGGGCAGTCAAATTTATTATTTAGTATATCGTACAGTAACATCATATCATTTAATTGCCGCCGCTCTTCCAGAGTATTAAGTTTGTGGTATCGACAGGACTCTTGGTAATGTGGTATATTATATGGTAAATAGTATATTATTATTATATATTATTATTATTATGGTATATAGTAGATTCACTTTTATTTATAAAACAATAATTTATACTTATATTCTCAAATCTGCGTAAAAATTCATGGTCAAATGATAAAAATACATTTAGCCATGCAAGTTACAATAATGCCGCAACAACTTATTCTGTTTATGAATACTTAGTTCATTAATTTTTTTACCAAAATAGATGCGATTGTTGCAAGACATACAAAAACACAGAGACACATTCACAAATTGGAGATTCATGCTTTATCAGATTTCGAAAACAATTTAATAATAATAATATTTTTTTTTTTTTTTTTTTTTTATAGACCGATCACTTGTCTACCGACGGTCTATAAGGTTCTTACATCCATTTTGAGAGCTAAAATTAACGAACATATAGACACCAACTCCATCATGTCTGCCTCTCAAAATGGATCTAGGAACGGGTCCCGCGGTACTAAGGAGCTACTCCTGATTGATATGGCCATTAGCCAACAGGTTCGTCGTTCCCGTAGGGATCTGTCGACATGTTGGATAGACTATAAGAAGGCCTATGACTCGGTGCCACATACATGGCTCATGAGGGTGCTGGAGTTGTATAAAGTAGATGCAACTCTACGCACCTTCCTGATGTCGTGTATGGGGCAATGGAGGACGGTCCTTCGCTATCCAGGATGTCGAAATATCCAGAGGAATAGCGAACCGATAAGGATTGAGCGAGGCATATTTCAGGGCGATAGTTTGAGTCCACTTTGGTTCTGCTTAGCCTTGAATCCTCTAAGCACACTGCTGGAGGATTCAGGTCTAGGCTATCGGCTGAGGAGAGGTGGTCAGGTTATATCCCACCTCCTCTACATGGATGACCTAAAACTCTTTGCCCCCAGCAATTTGCAACTGATGGAGCTACTGAAAGTAACTGAAACTTTCAGTAGCGCCATCAGGATGGAATTTGGTGTGGACAAATGTGCGGTCATGCATGTAAAGCGAGGGGAGATTGTGGAATCCGTGGGAACCCAACTCTCGGATTCCATAAACCTTAGAACTCTCTCCGCAGCCGAAACCTATAAGTATTTGGGTATGTCGGAAGCGTTAGGCATCAATGTTGCTGACATGAAGCAATCGTTGAAGGAGCGCTTCTTTGGCCGCCTGAAAAAAGTATTTAATATATAGTCTTCTATCAGGCGGAAACAAGGTGCGCGCCTTCAACGGTTGGGTCATGCCGGTTTTGATGTACTCTTTCGGCATACTCAAATGGACTCAGACTGAACTCGATGCCCTGGATCGGAGGGTCCGTACGCTGTTGACTGCATATCGAATGCATCACCCACGGTCATCGGTAATGAGACTGTATATCCCGCGAAAGTGTGGAGGCCGAGGCTTTTTAAACGCTAAGACCCTCCACAATCGCGAGATATGCAGTCTCAGGGAATATTTCCTAGAAACCGACGTGGGGATGCATCGAGATGTGGTCGCGGTGGACAAGGGCCTCACCCCGCTCTCCTTGGCTAAAGAGAACTGGCGCAAGCCTGTAGTGCTTGATGCTAACGACCGCATGGAGGTATGGCAGAGTAAGGAGCTCCACGGACGCTTTTTCCGGGCCCTACATGGACCCGATGTAAATTTGCTAGCGTCCGTAGCCTGGCTGCGTTCCGGTGACCTCTTTGGGGAAACCGAAGGTTTTGTCTGTGCGATTATGGACGAAGTTATCATGACGAACAATTACCGGAGATTTATTGTGAAAGACGGAACGGTTGACATCTGTCGGGCATGCCACCGACCGGGAGAATCAATTCGACACATTATCTCCGGGTGTTCTCGTCTAGCTAACGAAGAGTACTTGCATAGACACAACCTTGTAGCCAGGATAATCCATCAGCAACTTGCTCTGAAATACAGCCTTGTGGAATCGGAAGTGCCGTACTATAGGTATGTGCCCGACCCAGTTCTCGAAAATGGACATATCACATTGTACTGGGACCGATCCATCATCACTGACAGGACTATTGTTGCCAATAAGCCTGATATAGTGGTGGTGGATCGAACAGAGCGGCGCGCAATGATTGTTGACATAACAGTCCCACATGACGGGAACCTCGTGAAAGCCGAGAAAGATAAACAAATCAAGTATATTGACTTGGCTCGCGAGGTTGTCGACATGTGGGATGTGGACTCAGCAGTCATTGTGCCGATAGTCGTATCAGCCAATGGCTTAATTGCCAAGAGCCTCGACCAACACCTAAGGAGGCTCTCGTTGGGCAGCTGGATCAAGGGCTTGATTCAGAAAGCGGTGCTTCTGGACACGGCCCGCATTGTTAGGAGGTTCCTCTCTCTGGAGCCCTGACCGCCGGTAGCTTGGACCCTGTTCCCGATACCAGTGGGCTACTATTTTTATATTTTTAAATGTTTTTATACTTTTTATATTTCAAAATTTAAAAATGTAATTTATATGTATATACAAATGAAATAAAGGAAATAATAATTTAATTTTGTTTTTTTTTCCGTCTTATGTAAGTATAGCTATTGATATAATTTACAACTACTATGTATTCTGAAAGGGTCTTATGGAAAGCTACGTTGGCAATGTTAACAAAGGATTGTATGGAGGTATAAAGCCCTATGTAGATATGCAAGAAGAATAAGATCAAGACGTAGGATGTTTGTGACTAAATGCAACAATAAAGACATCTTAGTTTGGCCTATTTTTGCCAATATTTGGTAATGTTGGTTGTTACATTTTGCCCTGACCCACAAAAAAAACCAAGAACAATATTTATGTATACTTATCAAGTCAACCTGAAGTCATGGTGAATTTAAAAATTATATCAACGGTATAGGATAGTCTTCAGAGTTATTGGTAAGGCTGTATATAATTGAGAGCAGTGGTGGCCCAGTGGTAACAGGTACCTAGGTCGTGAGTTCGAACCCATGGCAGACAGGCAGTTTCCTTTTTGTAAATAATTTCATCACTACTGCTCTCAAAACGGTGAAGGAAAACATCGTGAGGAAACCGCCATGTCCTAGAACCAAAAATCCGAAGACATGTGATATCTACCAACCTGCACTGGGCCCGCGTGGTGGATTACAGCCTACTGATCTCACAGAGAGGATGACTTACTTGAAAAACCCTCTTATGATTAGTGTATAATATTATGGTTGATTCCATGTCTGAATGAAATGCGTGAAACATAGAGGCCAATGTCATTAACCTCGACTATAAATGTATGTGCCTGTGTACCGAAGTTAATTCCCAAATCAAAACTCCGAACAAACTTACCTATGACCTGTTTCACCACCTACGATTAACTAACTGAAATTATCTGTAATTTCATAGAAATTCTGTTCCATTTTTGAATTTATTCGGTAAGTAGTGGCTGTTTGGACATCGAAGAATACAGTTACCCAAGAGGCCTTGGGTAACCAAGGTAGTGAAACAAGAACCGTAGCCAGGGCGTGACGATGACTACCATTAGATAACTAGGAAGACGATGACTTACAAAGAAATGTCACGCGAGATCACGTTATATCACTGTGAAATATTCAGACTGGTTCATTTTAAAGGCTTGGTCTTTTGATGTAGTTTAACGGAAACAATTATCTGGTTAGCTTGTGGACAAACTGTGGTTGTTTTTGTTTTCCGCTTGCTGGGGTTGGTCCGTGGAGCAACAGGATCTTTACATTTCGAGCCACTCCTCCGTGCGTCGGAAAGCACGTTAAGCTCGTTGGTCCCGGCTGTCATTCGTGGATCTTTGACAGACGTTACGGCTCTTCAGAAGCCCGAAAGTCTGACAATCAGTCTTACTAAGGGGTACCGTATTATGGAAGAAACTAGGTTGTGGAGGTCTGATAGGCAGTCGCTCCATGTAACATACTGATATTCAGCTGCATCCGGTTAGACTGGAAGCCGACCCCAACATAGTTGGGAAAAAAAAGACTAAGCAGATGATGAAGATGATGATTTTTTTTTTGTTTTCCTCTTCCTAACCTTTCGGGGATTATTACAGGCGTTATATTATGTTACGTTATGATTACTTGATTGATTTGCTAAACCATATTTTTCACTAAGGTACGCTTGAAAGTCTCGTGTTTTGAGACTGCAGTTTTCATAGAAGTTACAACATCTCGCTATTTGGAAGAATTCAATCTGCTTTGATATAATACGCATCCCTAATTTATCACAAAAATTCTGGGATGGAATTCTGGGATTCACAATCATCTTTGCCCGCAGAATTTTCCTTCCCACTAAATTCGCTTTCAATTTGAAAAGCCCTTTGACAACAACACCCCAAAACAAACACCGGTTTTTCTGCAAACATGAAATTATCAGAATCAACGGACGTATTAACGTGTTTGCTAATTGTCCACATTTTTTGTCGGTTTCGACAGCGGACACCAACGAGGGCCTTGACACAGATGGGAAAAATCACACTTTTGAACGAGCATCATTAGCTGAATTACTTTTTGACTGCATAATTCGATATTTTACAATGATTTGGATAATTTTGATCAATTTTATAAAATTGCGGTCGTGATTGGAGTGGTCTCTGTAATTTTTCGTCCTTGGTTACGTTTTACAGGAATCGTAAAACTAGATAAATAAGTAAATACCCTACTTTAATACAGTATAAACTAGTACGGGGGGTATTGTGACTGTTACTGGCGGCCTTATATATTGTCAACAAATAAATAAATAATAAATAAATAAAATAAATAAATAAAACATGAAATTATTTCCATTTATTTACGTTAAAATACTGTGTACTTAGATAATACAGGACCGAAGATTAATTTATATAAGTCTTGTAACAAATTATTTGGCCGAGTTGAATGCACATGGAATCAATGCGTTATTTATATTAATCATTACTTATTTCGTTACCATTAAAATTAATTAAAAAGTCCTTTAAAAAAGTCCTTTATATTATTACGTAAAATTTATACCAGAAAAAATGTTGGTTCATAATAAATTAAAATATTAAGGCTGCTCCTCCCCAAAATAGGGCGAAACTAAGTAACTTTGTAACCATCTTTTACAGTAACTGTAGCATCTTTCTGATAGGATAAAATACACAGTAATCTACAATATATAAGAAGTGATTTCATGCGTCCCGAAATCTATTTTAGTTTGTAGAACTAAGGAAAAAAAAACCTAAATCTAGGTCTATTTCGGTCTATTTTTTCGAGTATACCATATTACTCCTACAGTTTTCATAAAAGTGTTCATAAATTTAAACAGTTCAAACAAACTAATAAGGAATGATTTCTTGTCATTACTTTTTTAGTTTAAGGCGCTGACTGACTACGATTTTAAACGTCACACAGCCGCGTAATCTATTGTCACCATTAGCTGCCTTGAAATAAGGTTGAAAATTGAAAATAATATTTGTGTTGCCGAGATGTGACTAAGCTGCGAATGTGCATTAATATGTTCCCAGTTTTCTTTAGATTATTTAGAATGTACACAATAAATTAAATAATTGTCCGGTTAAATTAAAAAAAAAATGATAATTCTATTAAATTCTTAAAAAAAGAATGTCGTTATCGCTGAAAATATAGAGATGTTCGACGTCAAAGTGTATTTTTGCGAAGCAACTTCCAAATTTTTTACTGGGAAAATTAAACTATTTTTTACTATTCTATTCGGTTAAAGTTTTTCTTTAAACCCTTCTGTGTCCACTGTATTTTTTGCGTCGTATAGTTTCATTGCGCTACGTCATACTCGACAATCCAAGAAACCAATGTTGAGCTAACACTGCGCCTTAATCAACAGATTTTTTGTAAATCGATAATTACTTAATATTTTGCAAGCGTTGTGTCATCGCGCTTCTCTTTCTTTTCTATGCAGTCTGACAGTGACCGCGCTTTTTACGCCGGACAAGCCTTAAAATCAAACATCAAACAAAACAAATTATTGACTCAAAATCAACTCAAAAGACTCAAAAGTATTTACAACTGCCAAATTTCTACATAATGCGTTGCGTCGCTGTGCTTAAATATGCCTAATCAGCCAAAACGCAATTTTGATACGCCTCATAATTCACTACAGAGATAAAATTTTAACTAGCTGGAATCGTCTGTAGAAGCACTGTTTATTTCCTCCGTAATCATTAAACTGAGCAGTTATCATACGCAAGAAAATACCATATTATATCTTTAACGAGGGAATTAAATCAATCATACATAATAATATTCACAGAGTTTTTAAATCAAAAAACATACACTAATTACAGAAATATTTAACTATTTGTTTAAGACGCATGGATATGCCAACGGCCTTGAGTGGTTAGCTTGCGTGTTCTGTTCTGAGCTCACGCAACGCATCGTACGTTCAGCAAGTAATAGGACTGGCCCATCAAGGGTACCAAATTGGACGCATTATTAATGTATTATACATACAACAAAAGGCATTTATTATATTAAAACACGTTTACTAAAGGATAAAATTATCTTTAAAATGGTGAAGGTTTCATAAAAATGCAGTTGATAGTTTTTGCGTGATTCTCAGTCTTTTTATCCGCGTCAGACATAAATGTACAAATTAATTACACTATGTTATATAAACATAATCTAAAATATTGAAATATTAAGTTAAGAAAATGCTCTAATTTAACACATATTTTTTCCAAATCATTAACACTACTCGTTTAAAATTATTAAATTATTATTATTATTCTCGATCTTCAGTTTAAAATTATTAAAAGTCGGTTATCGTCGCCTTAACCAATAACATACAAAGCTTTATACAGACGTTGTCCTGCCTGAACGATCCTAGAACCCGACTGGCAGCGCCACCTACCGGGTCCAATTGTATTTTCAAACCATCCAGGAACCGATTCAAATATACACACAAAATTTCATCTAAATCGGTCCAGCCGTTGTTATACCACGTTTTATCCGTTTTTTTTAAAGTATCCTATGTCCGTCTCCTGGTTCTAAGCTACCTCCCCACCAACTTTCAGCCAAATCGGTTCAGCCGTTCTTGAGTTATAAATAGTGTAACTAACACGACTTTCTTTTATATAAATAGATGTCTAAGTTACATTCGTATCGCATGTTAAAATTCTAGGGTTAGTATTGAAGGCCAGTGCAGCGTCTAAAGGTCAACATTTTTCGAAAAGTTAGTTGCAAAATATTGTTTCAACACACTTGGGCACGCAGACCAAATCTGATCCACACCATTTCATAATACAATATTTGAATACAGCCCATGGCTGTAAAGTATTGTGTGCGTAGCCTTAAGAAAAAAGTAAAAAGACGTTAAGGTTGACTTTTTGACCATTTTATTTTATGAATGTAGGTAAAGGTGACTGACAGATAGACAGACGGATAACAAAGTGATCCTATATGGGTTCCGCTGTTTCTTTTTGAGGTACGGAACCCTAAAAAAAACCAAGTCAAAGACCAAGTGCGTGTTGGACCACGCACAATTAAGGGTTTCGTAGTTGAAAAGAATTTATCATTAATAATTTTGGTGTAGGTTTTGGTCATAAATGGCCATAGTACCTATTGTTCTAGAGCTCCAAGGACCTACGTATTTGAGAATAATTTCCACTACCGCCTCGCGTTCCTAAGAAAAAGGTCTTGTGACAGACTGACAGACAAACATACAGACGGACAACGAAGTGATCCTATAAGGATTTTATGTTTTTTTCCTTTTGAGGGACTTAAACCTAATTAATTAAACGCTCATTTTCTTTTACCATTTACATTCGTACTACATAGTACGCTCATTTTCTTTTACCATTTACATTCGTACTACATAGTCTTTTCTGAATGTGCTATTGTAATGTCCATGAACTTTAGTAGCATCGTCTTTGACTACTTAGCTATCTAAAAAAGTTTCTTAACTGCATGCAAAACGTGTTAAATTATCGCTTATTTCGTTTGCTACATCGTAACCTATACTTAAATAAAATATTTCGCCACCAAAGTCACTATTCACACTTTTTACAATCGACAGTAGGTGCCTACAGCAGCATTTATAGATGTTAAGCCACAATCAAATACAAGAGAGCATTACATCTGTGATTACCACACAAGAAATTATTACTCATGCCTACTGTAGTTGAGTAGTAATATGTTAATAAAGTCTCGGACAACACTGCGGCACAAACTAGGCTAATTTTGACATTTGCGTTATGTCACGCAGTCACTTGTCAACAGATGCTAATGGTGTTAAAAGATATTTTTATTTAGTTTGTACTGCTGGAACAAAATGTTTATCTACCATGTGTAATATGTGCCTTGACATAGTAAGTAAATAGGTATTGATTTTCGAAAAAAATCTTACTTTTGAAGGTCATGTATTATATCACAGTAGTCTTAGGTAATCATAGAATTGTATGACATATTTTTTTTTTCGGGAAAAAGTAAAAATATAATTATATCATAGACAAGTTGACTATTTTATATCCATGAAAAACTAAAATAAATATTAACAATTATGATATGAACACTCGTAGTACGTAAATTATATTCTCTAGTGTGAAAATAATTATAATTATTAAGGTCGCGAAAAATTGTTTTTCTTTTTATAACTAATTGAAAACAATTTAATTATATATTATTTTTGAACTAGTAATTGAACTAAGTACTAATAATTCGTGTGTTAAAAGTGACTATATTTTAATGCTAGAGCTATGAATGAAAAAATATACGAAAACTTACGTATATTGGCTGCATTCGCGTTTTCCGCAGCTTCCCCGTTGTGGCATATAACAGTCAAACATAACATCAACAGCGACAAAACACAACGGTCTGCCATTTTCATTATTGTTAAAAATTAATTTGAAATTTAATAACTAACAAAATGATTAAGTATTTGTAAAAAATAATTTAAAACTTTTTTAATGTTTCAAACAATCCATTTTTCACTGAACGTTCGATTTTCGAAAAGCACTTTATTTTTCTTTTATTTGAATTCGTATTTTTTTAAATAATATTAAACTTATTTTTTGACGTTCGAATTTTTAAATTAGCCCGCGTCCGTTGTTCGGCGGTTTTAGTTAGCAATAGGCTCGCGCTTGGATGGTAGGCGGACAGGCGCACGACTCATTTTGTTTGAGGTGAAAGCAAGGAGCTATGTGTTTTATTCGCTCAAGATTTTCGACATCCCTGAGTGGGATCCCCACCGCCTGCGAACTATTTATTAACTTTGTGCGCCAGGATGAAAAAAAATATAGGATTCATGAGGTTCTCTATGGTGTGCGAGCAAGCTGATGAGTAATTACGGTTATGTCATGTGAGCAAGTGCTTGAACAAAGAGGACACGTCTTGGCTAATAGTGTTCGCTTCCTACAGTTGGTCATGCCCTAAAAGTGCAGACAAACAGACGAACATCGACAATTTGCTCGCTATTTTAATGACCGATTGTTTCAAGTTATTCGAGGAATTAATGAGCGTGCTTGTGTTTGTTTGTTTGCGATTATTACATCCCTAATTTTAAGTATGTGCAGAACTTAAGGAAAACCGTAGTGGAATTTTCGTGACGAATTTTCCGGGGAGATTTTTTCTGAGTTTTTGGAGTGTTGGTTGGTTGGTTTGATTACTTATGTATATGTCTTCTTATCTCTTTATTCATATGGATAGACCTTGAACTTTAAATATTTTATGAAGACTACCGTGCCAACCTCATGGTTTTTATTTATAGGATCTGTAGTGGCGTGGAGGTCGAACCTTATAAGGTGTTACCCTCGCTTATTTTACAGCACCTGTTCATCTTCCCTTTTTCGGTAATTATTACATGTTGATGGTAATGTTGGTCATTAGGGTTCCGTAGTCAACAAGGAACCCTTATCTTATAGTTTCGTTATGTCCGTCTGTCCGTCGGCACCTTAGTTCAGAGAATTTTAGTACTAGAAAGCTATAATTTAGCATGGATATAGGTATGTACATATTCATCACGCCGACAAAGTGGTAAAATTAAATAATGAAAAAATAGTACATTTTGATACAAGTGGAGAACGTTTGTTATTGCATTCGAGGCGGAATTAAAACACCCGAGCCGTAGGCGAGGTTGTTTTTGAGCCGAGAACTGCAATAACAAATGTCCACGTGTATGAAACGACGTTTTTCAATACACTTTTGAAGAACTAAAATAAAATAACGAAAAATATTTTTGTCATGAATTATTAGGAGAATACGACTTAAATTTTCTTTTCTTTCCGCGCTTTGCTTTCACCAGGTTGAAAGAGAATCAAAGGTATAAAGCCGATAAACAGCCTAATATGAAAAATAGAAAATTCAAATATTTTTGACTTTAGAACACAAATAAATGTTAATTTGTTCATAAAAGTTTTTTTTATTGTAATAATCATGGTTTTTTATGATATTCTATTTATAAACATTATTTAAATATTCAAAAATATTAACGCCGTAAAGACGCATACCTCTTTGCCGAGATTAAAAAAAACATTCACGCCGAATAGACAGTTGTGAATAGAGGCATTGAACCAATTTGGATTATGGATAGGTATAAGTTATCTGTGGCAATTTTTATTCCCGCACATGAAAAATCGCACGCGTGCGACATACATTGCATTGTGAACCTAATCGTAGTGCGATATGAACCAGTTTTCGAGGAAGTGTATTGAAAACTTTTTTTAAGGGTACCTTCTGTAGGGGATGTTTATTTGCCGGTCGTAGTGAACAGACGTATCGAGCAATTATTACAATAAACAAATAATAAGTTGCGAAATTGTGACCTAGTTTAAGCAATAGCCAGTAGTAACGCATACTCTTACATTAGATTTGTGAAAGGTGTATTAGTAGAAATGACCGGTGTTTAACAGGATCAAAATAACATCTTCACGATGGAGGACAGTCCATTCTCTCGGAGTTCTAGATGTGTTCGCTCCCCACCTACTACACCTGTGCCCGTGGCCGTACCCACTTCTTCCCCTCAAGTGCCTATCCAAAGGAATGATGCCCGTGAAGTTGTCTCGACGTCAGAAATTCAGAACTGGTTGGCGATAATCGAACAGAGCCTGAAGGAGGTGTCCACTATTGCAGCTGATGGAAAACAGAAACAGAAGCAGAAAACGCGCATCATTATCCTATGCAGGAAGGTTGGTCACGGAACTTCGCAGATGGCCGTCATAGCAAAAGCTCTCCAATCGCACTACACAGTCAGAACTCTCGAAAATCAACTTGGTCTTTCGCAGCAGATACAGAACCTTAATCTGAGTATCGAAGATTCGACGAAACCTGCCCAAGGTTCTTCCTTTGCTGACATGGTAAAGAAAGGTGCCAATAATTTTATCCAGCCGGGTTCTATAAGTTCTATGGCCATATGCCCGAGTGATCAGTTGAACATCAGCAATGAGACCAAAACTCTTGTGCAAAAAATGATCAGCCCCGAACAAATGAAACTCCATGTGAGAGGCCTGCGCAAGACGAAGAACGGCGGTGTAATCATCAGCACCGAGACGAAGGATGAGATCGAGAAGCTGAAACAATCGGTGCAGCTAACCAAGTCAGGCCTAACAGTCGACGAGCCCCATAAGAGGAAGCCTAGGGTTGTGATTTTAGGAGTGCCAACATCCATGCAGGAAAATGAGGTGTTTACCTGTTTGTACAAGCAAAACATAGCCGAAAAACTACAGAACTACAGCTTTGAGACGTTTTTGAGCTCAATTACTCAGGTAAGAAAGACACTGAGTCCTGTAATTACATAGTTGAAGTATTTTCAGACATACGCAAAGCCCTGATATCACAAGACCGAGTTTTTGTAAATTGGTCATCATGCCCTGTGAGAGACTTTACTTTGGTCACAGGATGTTATAAGTGTCAGCAGTATGGACATGCGGCCAAGTCATGTCGACAGACATCGTGTACCTGCGGCCACTGTGGTGAACAAGGTCACTCAGTAAAAGAATGTCCAAAAAAGGCTGACGAACCAAAATGCGCTACTTGCATGCATTTCAAAAAGCCAGACAAGCATAACACAGGCGCTGCTGACTGCCCCGCGAAAATAATGGCTGGTAAAAAGGTACATCAATTCTGTAGATTATGGAGGCGCCCGCCTCCTAATAGTCAAATATTCATGAAACAACAAAAAGCCCTCTTCTTAGTCCGCATTACTGTGCAACTACGGAACCTGCGCGTGGCCCGACATGCACTTGGCCGGTTTTTTTAAGTTATTAGGGTTCTGTACCAAAATGGTAAAAAGGAACCCTTACGGTGCGACTCAGTCTGTCTGTCTGTCTGTCTGTCACAGCTGGATATCTCAAGAACTACTAATGCTATCAACTTGATAGGAACAGTTTTAGATGACTTTTGCCCAACTACGAGTATTTTGCAGATAAGAAAGAAATATATTTTTTTTTTGGAACAGGGACTGAAAGGTGGGCTTAAAATTTCGAAGTAGGGCTACTAGGGCATGTGGGGTATGATATGAAAGAGAAAAACAAATATACATGTCGACTTGAGAACCTCCTTTTTTTGTCGGTAAATTAATTACCCAAATACTTTGTATTCAACGGACTCGGTATTATTTATGTATTTTGACCCTTCTTTTCTAATAGCGATTGCCGATTAGGTAGTCGGCACAGCACGGGTCTTAGTGGAGATACAAAAAATTAAAAACGGTGCTCCAAAAGTGCTCATTTCACTACCGCAATCTTTTTCCTTAATAACTTTTGGAACTTTGTACATAAAATTCAGTATCAATGTCGGTACAATTTTAGTTAATTATCACGAAACTCGTAAAAACGAGGGTCACAATCACGACCTCTATCGTTTTGCGTGTAAGGAACATGCGACGTACTAATTGTTGTTTTATCTTGGAATCAGCTAAGTAAGACGCGATATAACGTTGCCTGTCTATACAATAAAACTTCTATTGAATCTCGTTTAGCGTCCGCGAAAGCATTCGCTATAGGCTGATGTCGCAGACGTCGTTTGCCCTTTCCCCATTTTGGGGCCACTCCACCTCTTTTGGGGCATGCTCCGCTATCCTTTAGGCCTCTTAAGATGGTTCTAGAGCTTGTTACGCTATATTTTGGGCTTGATAAGCCGTGTTTTGGGCCTGCTACGCCGACTTTTGAGCCTGCTACGCTTATTTTTAAACCTGCTACGCTGATTTTTTTTCTTGGGGAAGTCCTCATGCATACCCTCGGTCTGGGAACGAATGGAGGGTTATGTCGGACTCCTACCGACTAAAACCCCACTGTTCCTTCTACTACCATAAGTCGGGGGCTCGGGAGAACTGGTATCAGTCCGCCTAGTGGGCCCCATCTCCAATCGTTTTCGCTTCCGGCCAGGGACTAAACTACGGCCGGAAGCGAGAGCTCACCCGTACCAAGTGTCGTGATGAGGGCACAGCGCTGTTGGGCTTGGCTGAGCACTCCTCCAGCGTATGTTGCGCCGTGTCCTCGGGGCAGTCCACACAGTGATGACCAGCGGGCATCCGCTCCATACCTATACGACGCAGGTACTTCCCGAAACATCCGTGTCCAGTAAGCACCTGCGACATTTTTGAGCCTGCTACGCTATCGCTTTGAGAGCTACTGACAAAAAAAATGCTACACAATTTACCTGCGGATATGAAAAATGTTTTAAAATGCTATTCTTCCCACAAAAGTATATATAATATTGGCGCCATGTTATTTTGAAGTCACGCTTACAAATCCGTCGATTAGATGTACACAAATTATTATATAATAAAAAACAAACATTCGGTATCAATATGTTTTACGATACACGTGATTCTGATAGTGATCGCCATATGCAGCCACATGTTAACTATAATTCATCATTCATTAATATTACTGATGTGGCATCTCGATAGTAATAGGAATAAATTAATTAAATAAGGGTGAAAATCACATCATTATCCATTGTGCAGTTTATAATAGCTAAGTGGTGAAAAAGACAGACACTAAAAACAACGTTGTTGTATACTACTTACGTACAGATATACAATTAGTTATATACAATTTTTCCTATTCATGAAAAAGGCCGTCACTGGACCTAGCTTATTACTAAATGGACTTGACTGATACGTTTCATCCACCATCCTTCTGTGCTATTTCGGCTCACAGTAGATACGTCTTTTACTTCCATAAGTACCTACATCTATCAGCTGAAAACAAGCGAGCCAAAGGAGCATGAAGGATCGTAGCAGGAGGCATTTTGTAGTTGCCATACCCCCATGGGAAAAAACCGGTCAAGAGCGAGTCGGACTCGCGCACCGAGGGTTCCGTTCCGATTTCTGAAAAAGTGTGCTACTTAGAGACATCATTTTATTTTTCCTGTAATCTTTACATAAACTTCTATTACATAGAATAATTTCAGATTTTTCGCTTTGCAAACTTCGGAGATAAGCGGGGGGAACGGTATTTTTTTTTACATTTTACATCAAAAGTCGAAAACTATGCGGCCTAAAAAAAATAAAAAATAGTTTGAGAATGTGCAAACAGCGCTCTTTCATATGATACCCCACATGTACTAGTAGCCCCACTTTAAATTTTTAAGACCCCCTTTCAGTCCCAGTTGCAAAAAAAATATAATTATTTTTATTTCTTTCTTATTTGCAAAATAGTTGGGTAAACGTCATCTAAAACTATTCTAAATTTCAAGTTGATAGCATTAGTAGTTCTTGAGATATCCAGCTGTGACAGACAGACAGACAGACAGACAGACAAACAGACAGACAGACTGAGTCACACCATAAGGGTTCCTTTTTTACCATTTTGGTACGGAACCCTAAAAAGCGTGAATTTATGTATAAGTATCTTTCATCTCAGTGTTCACATTCTTTCTTGCTATATCCTCTTCTACACAATCCAACCATCTTTTATTTATTTAGTTAAACTTTGGCGGATTTAATGCCACAAGGCTTTCTCTGTTAACCTTTGGGTCAAAAAGACTACACTGTAGTAGGTGTACAAAAAAAATATATTTCATTTGATCTGCCTTTCTTTTAATAGTCTCAACATTTGTATTCTTTCTTAACTCTTTTCTTTTCACGTGCTTCTCAATACTCCGCATCACATGTCCACGACAATCAGCTACGTCAAAAATGTCGCTTTATACGAACTAAATAAAAATTAAATCGATTGTTTACAAAAAGTCTAATTAACAGTAAAAATATTAATGACAATAATGTTTATACGTCGCTGATATTTTAGTCTCGTTTATCGTAAGTGCGGTCATTACTTCTTCACTTATTACTCCGATACGCTAGCTGACCGTGTGTAGGGGAGAATCTTCTGGAATTTGATTTACATTGACGACTTGCTTCAGGAGGGCTAACAACAGGCCAAAAACAGCAAGCAATGTATCTCTGTTTCTACAATAATGATTATAGTCCACTGGGTTGTAAAGAGAACTTAATAGTAATAATATTATAGTAATAATTTACTTGTTATCCAGAAAACGATATGTCTTGACTTAGTGTCTGTCCCGCCTTCGAAATAAAAGCTCATTTAATGTGCGACTTAATTATGGTGGCTGTGATTTTATTTAATCATAATTAAATTGGCTAAAAATTAAGAACTGTTTTTATGAAAAGGAAGAATTATGTTGTTACAGTTTAAAAGTTGTATATTTTTATAACAGTGTATTTTAGTGCCCGTTTTAGAAATTGTATATTTAGATTTTTCTGTTAAAATTGAACAAGACTGAAAATAATTTAGTTACAATGGGTTTCGACTTTACCCGAAGACAGTGGTTGACGATAGTTGTCATATCGATAGCCGACTTCTGCAACGCTATCTGCGTTGCTCTACAAGCACCATTTTATCCTCAAGAGGTGGGTAATTGGTATAATTTATACATATATTTGTTTACGATTTATGAATTATGGTTTTGTTTTTGTTGCTAAATTTCCAAATTCCAGAGCCAAAAAAAATAAAACGGAGATTGCTTTATTTCATTACGGATAAATTTTAGCAGGAGTAAACATATGTCATCAGTTTGGGGTTAAAATAAATACCTAGGGTAAACACCCTAGGTATTTAGTTTTCACCCCAAAGTAACAATCAATCAATCAGCCTAGCCTTTTCCCAACTATGTTGGGATCGGCTTCCAGTCTGACCGGACGCAGCTGAATACCAGTATTTTACGTGGAGCCACTGCCTATCTTACCTCACCAGTACCCAGTAACTGGGTAATACGATACCCCTTGATGATAATACGATACTCCTAGTTGTCAGACTTTCGGGCTTCTGATGACGACCCGACTGTCAAAGATCCACGAATGACAGCCGGGAGCAACGTACTTTCCGAGGCACGAAGAAGTCTCGGTCACGGACCAACCCGGGCAACCGTAGCAACCTGATGGATCGACCCGTGCGGCTTACTTATTACTTAGCCACGAGCTCCTCCACCCCAAAGTAATAAATAAAATTATTAAAAAAAAATTGATGGCATCGATTACAGTTAAAAAGTGGTTGATCTTCCTCATTCCAGCCTGAATACACCGTCTTCAGTGTTAAACACTAGGTTCCTAACAAATACATAAAAAATACATGTAATAAATTGATCGAAATCTGCACGGTCCTCAGACCGATTGGTAATCGTGAATTCCTACACGAGGTATAATTTTTCAAAGTTATTTAAAGGCGTATATCCACTATTCGTCCTTGGCAGTATTAACAGTACGGTTGATTCACTCTCTAATATTTCGACATAAACTCGAGGGGTTCTTAAAATATTATGTAAAATTATAAAGCAAAAAATACGTGTCTAATATTTTTTTATTAACTGACTGACGGACTAAATATAATTTCTTTTTTTTCACTCAGATGTCATCCCTATTGAGAATGCAAAAGGAAATAATGAAAGTACATAATGAATCTTACTAGCTCATTGCATATAATAATTCTAAACTTTGAACTCGTACCGATGCCCTAGTAGAGGCTGTTTAGACCTTTCTGTGTCCCATTCATATTCATTAAAGTAGATACGACGCCTGCGACTCTGTTTTGCAGAATTGATTGAAAGTTCCAATTGTTATTTTGATGTTCTTGTAGGGTCAGTGTATAAGTTTTGGTCTCTAGAATTAAAGAGTCGCATAACAAATTTAGTATCAATTTGTTTTTCCATATACCTACTGTTTAAAGATCGTATTTTACAATGTGGAAGAGGACTTACCCATCTACAGGGTGAAATTGAATTCATGGGCATCCTTTTAAGAGGCCATTGTACTCATCATTATGAAAAACTTTTACTATGTGACCAAACCTGAAATCGTGAAAAAAAATCAGATGTTCTACATTTATGTTCGCATAACTTGTCAAAATGTAGGGAACAGCTGATTTTTTAACGATTTCAGGTTTGGTTCCATAGTAAAAGTTGTTCATATGAGTACAATGGCCCTTAAAGAGGTTAGATGAAAATTACACCACGTTTTAAGCTTTGGACTCTGGGGTTAGAGAGTGGCAGAACAAGTCTAATAAGCGTTCAGTAACAACTTATCATACACTGTTCAAAGATGGTATTTTACAATGTGGAAGAGGGCTTTGCTATATAAACTGAAGTCACTTTTCGTGTCTGTCTGTGTGATTGCGTTGTATTTCTATATTACACAATAGATTTTGATGCGGTTTTCACCAAAATTTATAGAATTTTTTTGTAAGGTTTATGTGTATAATACAAGTACATTAATATTAAACTTATAATAAATAAATCTTGGTGTTTTGTCAAGCCAAGCAGGGGTGAGTTGCTAGTTGGCTTTTAAACTCTAGAAAGTCTTGCTATTTGTAGAAATACTCCAGAAATATTAAAAGCAGGCTTAATTCGTCATAACCATATTGCTTTGCATTTCTCATAAGGAAGATCGTGAAAATCACAGCAGCTCATAGTTCCGTTTAGTATCGTCTGTGTCCGTCCGTGCGATAACCTTCGAGCAAAAAGTCGACTCTTATCGACACAATACAATCGCTAGGCGCTCGCGCATACGGCTTTGTATACGACGATCTTATCTAACTTGTGTCTATAACAACTGTTTCGAAAATAAGAATTAAAAGTTTTGGATTTATCAAATTTTTTTAAATCCTTTTCGACTGATTTAAGTTGTAGGTAGAGCAAAAGGTCAAGTTAACGCAGTATCCTTAGGGCCTGTTTCACCACCTACGATTAAGTTCCTATTTACTTACTTTCCTACAAATTCTGTTCCATTTTTAACCGACTTCTAAAAAAGGAGGAGGTTCTCAATTCGGATGTTTGTATTTTTTTTTTTAATGTTTGTTCGCGCATAACTCCGTCGCTTGCCAACCGATTTGAAAAATTATTTTTTTGTTGGAAAGGGTATACTTCCCAAATGGTCCCATTTTTGTCAAAATCCAGTTCTGATGATGGGATCCTGGAGAAATCGAAGGAACTCTTCAAATATTATAGGCACACCTATAGCGATGTGGGTATTTTTTATAGTAGCTCGTGCATTTGCTCTTGGAAAGCACCACTTGGTGAAGTGGAACTGATGATGAAGACCACAGATGGCTACCGGAACTACTCAATGATCAATATTTCACGGGTTGCGATTCGATTACTTTAATATGGTTGCTAAGCAATTTCCGCTCGTCACACAATGCGTGTGGAGAGTGGTTGTTGAGGAGTTCTCCTGGGTCTTACCAGCAGAACTCCTCAACAATTAACGTCCCAGCATCGGGAAAAGCAATATTTTGTAACATGTTTTTTTTTTTTTTTTTTTTTTTCCTTTATTAATAAGAACTTAAGTAGTTCTTAATAATTGATTAACATTTGATGTTTTTGTAACATGTGATGAGCAATTGACATTAGACTATATTGTAACTTATACAAATTATAAACAGACCCACTAAAAAGCGAGAAATAAAAACTTTTTAACAAAAAAACAAAACCCACTTCCAAAAATCACTACAAAGTGAAAAATAACTTTGATTTCGGAAGTCGGTGGCAAAAAAAAAACAAAGTAAATAAAAAACGAAAGACACCGACTTCCGAAATCAAAGTTATTTTTCACTTTGTAGTGATTTTTGGAAGTGGGTTTTGTTTTTTTGTTAAAAAGTTTTTTTGAATTTATTCGGTGAGTAGTGGACATCGTGTAATAGGCCCTTACATGCTTAGTAGCAAAAGCAGGGGCAAAAGAACCCTGTTAACGTTTATTTATATACTAGCTTCCCATACGCAAAATACGCGCATTGACGTGGAGTTGCGGATACCAGCCCGTATTTTATTTTATTTTATTTTATTTTTTTATTTTATTTATTTGGGACAAAAAACAGTTATACAGTACAACATTTACAAAGTAGTAATTTAACAGTCGAGAAAACGTATAACCCACACTATTGTCCACGAAATGACATTTGAGTATGATAACGAACGCATGCTAAATGAGAAGAAAAAAAAAAAATAATAAAAAATACACATTTTAAAAGAAAAACACTATAAACCGACGAATCGAAGGAAGCGGATCACATAAGCATCCGTCTTATTGGCGACTTGCAAGAGATTGTGAAACCAGTCTTTTAAATTTAGAATGTGACAGCGCGAAAATATCAAAATCGATGAATTGTGAGTTATAGGTATCTAAGAGTCGGCGGAGAGGGGCTCGCACCCCAGCCTTCGTTCTACATCGCGCAGTGTAGAATAGTTGAGGTGCGCGCACCTCTCGCCGAATAACAGTTCTAGGTACTACATAACACAATCCATTCGTGAGCTCAGTACAATTAAATTTGTTATTACATATACCGTACAACATCATAACCATGATCAGTGAACGTCTGGAATCCAAGTTTAGTATCTTAAAACGCGTTAGCAAATCTGCATAGGGAATCCTTGCACGGAAGCACTTGTAGTGCGTGGCACGAAGAAATTTTTTCTGAACCATTTCTATTGCTTGTTTATATTTATCATAATACGGGCACCAGATGGGCACCGCGTATTCCAACTGAGAACGGACTAGAGTTTTGTAAAGGAAGAGAAAAGTGGAAGGCTTTTTGAAGTCATTACAAGACCGCATGACAAAACCATACATTCGAAAGGCTTTGTTAATTATGTTGTCGATATGGGTGTCTAAATGTAATTTGCAATCAAGTAGTATGCCAAGATCTCGTGTGCACTCAGTTTTTGTCAACTGTATGTCATTCAAGGTATATGGGAAGTTAATAGTATTTTTGTTTTTAGTAAAAGAAATGAAGTGACACTTAGGAATACTGAGATGAAGTTTATTGACCCGACAGTAACGTGAAAGCCTGTATAAGTCATCTTGTAATAGCAAACAATCCTGAGAGCTCGCACAAGCCTTATAGATTTTTATATCATCGGCGTACATTAGGAATTTAGAGTTGACTATGCAGGATTTTATGTCGTTTATAAACAAGATAAAAAGCAATGGGCCTAAGACTGATCCTTGAGGCACACCTGACTCGACGACCACATAATCAGACTCGAATCCATTGATGACAACTTTTTGAGTCCTATGAAATATATATGAGGCAAACCATCTGAGCAAATTGCCTCTTATGCCATTGAAAGCGATTTTATCGAGAAGCAATTTGTGGTCCACCCTGTCAAAAGCTTTCCGAAAATCAGTGTATACAGCATCAACCTGCCTGCGCATATCCATGTTTTCAAACAAAAATTGCGTAAACACGATTAAGTTAGTGGTGGTGGATTTGGATTTAACAAAGCCATGTTGTTCAGGTATAATAAGGTGATTTAACTGTGGAAATAAATGGCTGTGCACTAGACTCTCAAAAAGCTTAGACAAGGTGGACAAGATAGATATGGGACGATAATTCTCAACGTTTCCTCTGTCACCACTTTTGTAAATGGGCGTGATGAAGGCCCTCTTCCAAACACAAGGGAAAATCCCTTCCCTGAGACATTTATTAAAAATTATGTGCAACGGGACACAGATGGTTTGTGCAGTGTTTATAAAGAAAGAAGGGGGCAGGCCGTCCGGACCAGCTCCTTTGCTTAAATCTAATGAAGTGAGTGCCTTAAGTATGGCATTCTTTTCGAGGTAAATATCTGGTATGCATACAGAATTCTCGTCAATGGTTTCTGGGGGTGTCCAGGTGTTAGGGTCAAAGGTTGAGGGCTCGTATACCGAGTAAAAGAAGGCAGAAAACAGTGAACATATTTCAGCGGGGCAGTTAGATGATTTATTTTTGTACTGCATGATATCTGGGATTCCAGAACCTTTCTTTCGGTTAGAGATGTACGTCCAGAAGTGCTTGACATTAATAGGAATGCTTTCTTCGACAGTTTGCATGTACTTATTGTAACACTGTTCACAAAGCAGTTTAAAACGCTTTCGTAGCATAGAGAACTTTTCATAATCAGATAAATTACGCAGTTTTTTCCATCTTATCCACGCGCGTTCTTTAATTTTGAAAGTTTTAATTAGGGAAGCGTTAAACCAAACTGGAAAAGTAGTTGATTTTTGACGTGACAGTGGGGCATGTAGTCTGACGATTCCATATATATAATCATAAAAAGCAGCCACGGCCTGTTCACTGGGGAGATTAAGAAACAGTTCGTCCCAGTTCAATTTGTTTAGTTCTAAATTAATTTCTTGGTAATTAGCTTTAAAAAAATTGTATTTTATTGTGGAATGACGCTTCATGGGTGAGAAAGGAGTCTCCAAGGAGCTTAAAACAGAAAATGGAGGGTGGTGACTGTCAGGCTGCAGCAGTAAAATGTCAGACTGAATCTGACATTCAGTATTGCTAATGAATAAGTCCAAAACACGACCCAAATTATTTTTAATTGTGTTGTATTGAGAAGCGTTCGTAACAGCTATTAAATCCAACAAAGATCGATTTACATTATTTTGTGGCTGAGTACTCACATGACTAGTGCTACATGACCACTCAATTTCGGGCAGATTATAATCACCTACTATATAAAATGATTCAGTACTGGGAGCCGTAAGAATACTTTCTAACGCGGACAGATGTGACAAGTAGACATCGTCCTGTGTGCGTGGAGGGATATAGGCAGCGCTAATGACATGCTTAGTGTTGGAGCGTGACGCGGGCACTTGGATCATAACATGCTCGATGCCAGTGGGAGAGGGACACGTTGATATCCTCACAGGCCGAAGCTCGCGCAGCACGGCTATCAGAACACCCCCGCCCTCGCACTTGTTTGTAGCAATGCGGTCACGATCGTCTCTAAAAACTAAGTAGCGGTCATCAATGAATTCTTTGTCCAATATATTAGGTGTTAGCCATGTCTCAGATAATATGATCACATCAAACGACAAGGAAAGAATATTGGTGTAAAGTGTGTGCAATTTAGTGCGGATCCCTCTGCAGTTTTGATAAAAGAATGTTATATTATTGTTACTAGTCATTGCGTGTAATTAGGTAAAATGTAATTAGGTATTACCTATATACTAGCTTCTGCCCGCGACTTCGTCCGCGTGTTTCTTGTCCCCACGACTTGTTTTGCGCGTAGCGTTCTTTCTGACTTTTTTTTTTGTTCTATCACAATCTTAAATAGCCTAAGCAAACCTCAAAATTTGAGCTATAAAATGCAAAAATATTTTTTCAAATCCGACTGGCAGTTCCAGAGACTAGCGCGTTCAAACAAACAAACTCTTTGGCTTTATTATTATAATACACGTTGCATATTGTTATTATTGTAAAAAAAAAAATTGGGATTACAAACTGCAATTTTCATTTGGAGAATTCACCGCGACGTATATCAATGTATGGGAGAAGATGTTTTTCAAATACAATGTTAAGTTTGTTCTTGGTATAAATTCATCACAACTACGGAACCCTTCACTGTGCATGGCCCGAAGTGCATTTGACCAATTTTCTTTTTAATTCAGCCTTGTCCCAGGCAAAAGTTAAACACGTCCAAGGAAGAGTAAAACTAGTTTGAGCCTTGACTATTGCAATCAGCAATCTTATTGCAACAGGTCCATTTCTCTGACCCGTAATATTATTACAACATCAGTAGAATATATTTAATTAATTAAGTCATGTGATTACAACAATGTACCTACTCATTGATATGAATTGCATCGTTAGGATCTCGATCATTTATAATACCTACCTAATCAGATGTTCAATGTTTTATTGTCGTCAGACGTCCACTGCTGGACATAGGCCTCCCCCAAACATAGGCCTCCCCCAATTTATTGTCATCAGACGGCCACTGCTGTACATAGGCCTCCCCCAAACATAGGCCTCCCCCAATTTATTGTCATCAGACGGCCACTGCTGGACATAGGCCTCCCCCAAACATAGGCCTCCCCCAATTTTATTGTCATCAGACGGCCACTGCTGGACATAGACCTCCCCCAAACATAGGCCTCCCCCAATTTATTGTCATCAGACGGCCACTGCTGTACATAGGCCTCCCCCAAACATAGGCCTCCCCCAATTTATTGTCATCAGACGGCCACTGCTGGACATAGGCCTCCCCCAAACATAGGCCTCCCCCAATTTTATTGTCATCAGACGGCCACTGCTGGACATAGACCTCCCCCAAACATAGGCCTCCCCCAATTTATAACAACAACTAAAATAAATGAGATATTTTTAAAATGTCTGGAAGTTATTTTTATGGCAATGCACTTTGTACTGATCCTACAACGTGTTCTTTTTTAACCGACTTCTAAAAAAGGAGGAGGTTCTCAATTCGAATGTTTGTATTTTTTTTTTTTTTTATGTTTGTTCGCGCATAACTCCGTCGCTTGCCAACCGATTTGAAACATTATTTTTTTGTTGGAAAGGGTATACTTCCCAAATGGTCCCAAAATCCAGTTCTGATGATGGGATCCTGGAGAAATCGAAGGAACTCTTCAAATATTATAGGCACACCTATAGCGATTTGAGTATTTTTTATAGTAGCTCGTGCATTTGCTCTCGGAAAGCACCACTTGGTGAAGTGGAACTGATGATGAAGACCACAGATGGCTACCGGAACTACTCAATGATAAATATTTCACGGGTTGCGATTCGATTACTTTAATATGGTTGCTAAGCAATTTCCGCTCGTCACACAATGCGTGTGGTGAGTGGTTGTTGAGGAGTTCTCCTGGGTAAGACAGCAGAACTCCTCAACAATTAACGTCCCAGCATCGGGAAAAGCAATATTTTGTAACATGTGATGAGCAATTGACATTAGACTATTGTAACTTATACAAATTATAAACAGACCCACTAAAAAGCGAGAAATAAAAACTTTTTAACAAAAAAAAAACCGACTTCCAAAAATCACTACAAAGTGAAAAATAACTTTAATTTCGGAAGTCGGTGGCAAAAAACTCAAATACAGATCCAAAGACACCGACTTCCGAAATTAAAGTTATTTTTCACTTTGTAGTGATTTTTGGAAGTCGGTTTTAATTTTTGTTAAAAAGTTTTTATGATTTAAGCAGTGGTAGCCCAGTGGTACCGGCCCCGACTTACCGAGTTGTAGGTCGTGGGATCGTGAGGAAACCGCCATGTCCTAGAACAAAAAATTGGAAGACATGTGACATCTACCAACCCGCACTCGGCCCGTGTGTTGGTCCAGGCCAGTGCCCTAGCAGAACGTTATAGGCTGATTGTGTATTCGTTTTGTAATCCCATAATTCTAGGGTTTTAAAAGAAAAAAAAATCAGCTGTTCCCTTCATTTATGTTCGCATAACTCGTGAAAATGTAGGGAACTACTGATTTTTTTTCGCGATTTCAAGTTCGGTCTAATAGTAAAAGTTGTTCAAAATAATGGTCTTATAATATCCTAGTTATAATTATATCAAATCGAACACGTTGTATAATGTGCTGATGACCGATGGCCATCTATTTTTTTAACACTTATAATCAAATACTAGGTATTTTTTTATTTTTATTTATGCATAAGTACAGGTTTATTACAGGTTCATGTTTGTATTGTACCATTAAACCAGAAATGGTTTGTATTGGTACCTACTCACATTCGTTATAACAAAATTACCTAATCACCAAGCAAATACTAATACTTACTAATTCCATGAATTCTAATCGAGTTTTCTACAACTGCAATAACTGCATCTTAAACTTTTTCTATTCCAGGCAGAGAAAAAAGGCTGTACAGCTACGGAGTATGGGCTGGTCTTTGGTGTGTTTGAGCTGGTGGTGTTCCTAGTCAGTCCGATCTATGGCGCACACCTCAACAGGCTGGGCCCAAAACTACTGTTCAATGGAGGGATACTCACGACAGGCACATGTGCCATCTTCTTCGGGTGAGTTCGTCTTTCATTACTGTAGGAATAGCTTTAATTGAATACTAAAAAGTTTCCATTCTTTTGTTTATTTCCATCAACTGGCTGCTGATATGCTTGAAAAAAAGGACAGCCATTTTCCAAGAAGAAAAAATAAAGAAAAAATTCTGCCGATGGTAGTTGTTTTTATTTCGCAATCAGCAAACACTAAAGAGGTAACACTTACCTAGATAGTTTATTTGAATAATTAACAAATTGCCCGATATTGAAAATTCTATAATTTCTTTTATTTTCAAAGAAAGCACAGCGATTAAGTCATTTGTATAAGGAACTAAAAAAGTTTCCATTATCTTAATTTTCATTCAACTGGCTGATATGCGTATAAAAAATAGGACAGCCATTAATTTTTCGAAGAAGAAAAAATTACGATAAAAATCTTTATGGCATCCCACAATTTTTTTTACCTTAAATGGCCAGTAATTGTTTTTATTTTACATTATGCTACACTAAGCAGGTGAGACACAATGAAACTTTATTGAAAATTATTGTCTACTAATAACTTATTTACAGCTTGTTTTCGATGGGTTTCGAACGTTTGTCGATCAAAACGAAATATTTCCACAATAATTATGAAGATTAATGTAGAAGTATATTTTTTACGCGTTTTTACGCGTACCGGATGGTTGAAGACTTTTAGGTCGCAGGATTCCGCTGGATGCGGGAAGCACAGAACTGGTCGAAGTCGTGGTGCTTGTGGGAGGCGAAAGACGTCCACTGCTGAACACATGCCGTTCAGCAGTGGACGTCTTTCGGCTGAATTGATGATGATGATATTTTTTTATTACAGGATGCTGGACAAAGTTGAAGGCCATGTTCAGTTCATCACCCTGAGCTTCATCATCCGCATCGTGGAGGCAATGGGCAACGCAGCCTTCCTCACTGCTTCCTTTGCGATCATCGCCAAGGAGTTCCCTAACAATGTGGCTACTATGTTTGTAAGTTATGGCTTATAAAAGATTTATTTTATTTATACATACATATATAAACTCACGCCTTCTTCCCATGGGTGGGTAGAAACTACAGAAAGCCACTACGATACCTACGTACTCCTTCTGCTTCGTACAATCATCAGCATCCTAATTGCGTAACACATTATCAATCGGAGTTGGTTTCATTTTGACAGTTCAACAACATAAATAGCGTTATTTACGTTTTCCAGCAGACAAATATTTCGAACATAAGAAGCAATGGGCAATTTGTTTCAAAATGATTCAAACGCCGATTGATAATGTGTTACGCAATTAGGGTGCTGGTCATACACGCACGCTAGTTGCGAGTACTACGCTCCTGGCCTTTCTGAAGAACATCACCAATAAAGTCACTATTATGTCCTCTTAGGGCGACCTTTTGTTAGTCGTCTTTCATTCATCCTTTCAACATGACCAAACCATCTAAGCGTACTCTTTTAAATTTTTCACTACATCTTGTAAACCACACAGTTGCCTTATCACATCATTCCTCAGCCTATCATTCATAGTCACACCACACATTGCTTCGCAAGGAATGCATTTCCATACAATTATATTTATTTTATCCAAAATTATTAAGTTCATGTGATGTGTGTGGATTCCAAACGGAGCCTTGCTTGGTTTAGTAATTCGGGTTTAGGATAAAAGGATTGAATTTGAACCTTTTTTTATAAGGGGTGCGTTAAAAGGGTCATACTAGAAACTAGGTCGTCCAGGAAGTAATAGGTACGTCGAATTACAAGTCGCCCTGTATGCAGGTGCCTTGAGGGGTCGACCAGGCGAACGACATAAGGTTTCATCATCTAAAATGATTAGCACACCTCTTATACAACATTACATCAGATTGATGTCACTTGGAAGTAATATTATCAGAGATTAGCCACGCAGTTCAATTCAACCGCGGGTCGCGTGATTATGAGTCTCCAAACATTGATCCCGCGGAGAGGAGATAGATAGCGTGCCGTTGACCTTGAGTTGCTGTTGAGTTAAAACATGGCTGTTTTGTATCTATCTATCTAGGTATATAAATAAAAAGAGAAGTCCTGACTGACTGACTGACTGATTGACTGAGTCATCAACGCCCAGCCCAAACCCTTGGACCTAGAAAGCTGACATTTTGCTCAGAGGTTCTATTTATAATGTAGACAAGGAATAATAAAGGAATTCCCGGTAGTACGTTTCCGTGGGATATTTTCCGACATCCACGCGGGCGAAGCCGCTGGCAAAATCTAATGCCTATATTATAAATCCAATGTATCGTACATTCCAGGCCATTTGCACCAGGACACTAAATCTTATCGTTTTATTCTTTCCATGTTCAGCTTCGGAAGAAAAGTTTAGGTTCTAATTCTGTTTGTTTATCTAATTGTTCAATGTGAAGAAAAAGTTGCGCTAGTATATAATATACTATTGCTACTCTTGTCAGAATCAATTTTTCTACTTTAATATTTATTTATGAAATACCTACCTATATATACATAGCAACGTCAATCTTCACATAATCAAGCAATCATATTTCTTGCAGGCACCAAACATTCAACACGCTTAAAAAATAAAAAAGCAATTTACAATTGGCAAAACTACAGTTATACAAGAATCTTTTGGCGCCTGAATGGCATTAATTTCTTTGCGTTGTTGGTAAAAAAATTGTGTTTTGCTAGAAGAGCGGTGGCCGCACGTAACGGCCGCAGTGACGGCTGACATGAAAATGAGGACAGTTGCAAAGATTTAAATCGTTAGATTCGTCCTACCGCGTCAACCTTAGATAATATAGGTACATCGAGATCGAGCCACCGCGTGGCCGGTCATGAGACAGCAATATTATACTTTTTCTAGGTTATGTGGTATGAGAAATGAGGTTTAACGTAAGAAATCTTCCATATTTTGGACTGAAACCCATGTCAATACATTCGCACAATGCAAAACTGTCCAAAAATGTTAAATTAATCGACGCAAGATAAATTTTTTAACAGTGAAAGTACTAAAATACGGCACGCTGTAAGGGACAGAAATACGATGCTTTGTCTCAATTTTCCTAATTATTTCGTATATATGTGTCTCAATTCCACACTCCACACTGTAATCATGGCAACGTCTTGATGTATAATGTCATTGGCGTCAACAGATAGTCGCGTTTCTATGTCGTTTTGACACCTCTGATACCCAATGACGCAGTGACTTGACTTGATTACCATGGAAACGCTAATGGTGAACTCACTCTTTTCAGTAGCTATACCTACTGAAAAGAGTGAGTTCACCATTAGCGTCACCATACTTAGGCACACTTTTTCGTGTGACTAAGTATGGTGAGGGCAAATCTAGCCATTTAAATCTTTGGGCAGCGGAGTTTGACTTAATGTCAAAAATGGGTGAAAATGACAGATTTTCATGACGGCCGTTATAATATGACGGAACCGCTTTCCTAAAAAACCAAAGCATAACACAGATTGTATTGAGAACACAAGATGCGGTGTTAGTACCGAATTTGGTCACGCGTCAAAAGGACATTCACCCTTTTTTTTTTACAAAAAAACCTCCTTTGTAACTTCCAGGCATCCCTAGAAACGTTCTTCGGCTTGGGTCTGATCGTGGGTCCAACTCTGGGGGGCGCACTTTATGACTTCGGAGGATACTCCCTGCCGTTCGCTGTGCTCGGGTTTGCTCTGTTCTGTGCCGCTGTCATGAGCTGCCTGGTGCTGCCTAAGAACCATGATGATGAGGATCTGAAACCTAGTGGACGTAAGTAGATTCTTAAGCACTGAGCAGACGATGAACAATTTGTCCGCGACGATAGAATGTATGAAATCTCGGCAGTAGTTTTTGTTCTACGTGTGCGTTAATGAATAGATTTCTATAAGTTCTATCATCGCGGACGAATGGTCCATAGTCTGCTCAGCGCCTTATGGGAAGTCTGCAATACAGCGGGGTCAATTTAAATTAGCTAGTGAAACTCCACGGACGTGATGGGTATCGATCAAGTATCGATATCTAAAACATGATGAAAACAAAAGAAAACTGATTTTTAAACTGATATTGCTACACACGGTCAAACCATATAAATGTACTCTGTGGGTCAAACGACCCCAAGTCCCAACAAAAAAATCATCGAATCATTTCTATCGTATTCAGATATCGATACCATACACATCACGTCTGCGGAATTTTGATAGTTTAATTTGACCTTGTCTAAGGTCTCATAACTATGTTGATGTGAAAGGTTTTAGAGTAGTGAATTGAACAATGGGAGCAACATTTTTCGAATCGACCGTGGCTGACCATTTCTTCATGAGGCGCTTTTCTTTTGTTTCTTAATAAACTTCACTAGGTTCCTACTTATAGGAATTTGAACAATCTTCCGAGTCGTTAGTTCAATAAATTATTTTGCGTGAAGCAATAATTTAGTCAAATATTACCGTAGTAGATATACTTACGTTTCGCTTTCTAGCCTGCTGTGGCTATTAATCAATTTTTAATGTAAACTGTAGAATAATGGGAGCAACATAAATTCGAATTAACCGTGGCTGACAATTTTTCATAAGGCGCTTTTCTTTTGTTTCATGTTTGGCTTTACTGTATGAATATGAACATTCAATCACCGAGTCGTTAATTTAATAAATTATCTTATATTTAAAATACTCAAATAGTACCGTAGAATGTAAAGACGTATCGCTTACTATGATATTTATGATTATTTTGTTGGCAGCGTCAATGATATCTCTGCTGAAGGTGCCTGGCGTGGTGCTGTCCGCACTCAGTATCATGGTCACCAGCATGAGCATAGGATTTCTACAGGCAACCCTCGAACCACATCTGCGTCAAGTAAGTATACTAATTCATTCTTATTAACCACATTCAGGAAAACTTTCTAGGGTCAGGAAATGTTTATAAGAAGTTAAGGCGTTCAAATACCCATAATAAACCCCTTCTAAAATATTTATATTCAGCAGCATCTGGCACAAGATGCCATGCACAGTTAATAGCATTATTTATAAGTCATTCTTCTAAATCACTAAACACTATCCACGTTAACCCGTTACTATCGGGTTAGTGTGGATAGTGTACGTCCTATGAGATAAAAGCTAAAAAAGTAGGCTAGGCAAGTATGATAATACTAGTAGGAATTCATATAAGGTAAATGCTGTAGTAATTGGCCAAGCTTTAGTAACTGGCCACTCATTAACACACACACACACATTTTTGACGACACGGTTGGCGCAGTGGTTGAGCGATTGACTGCTGCGCAGCATGTCGCGGGTTTGATTCCCGCACGGAACAAATATTTGTACGACCTACAAGTATTTGTTCCGAGTCTGGGTATTTTTCTATCTATAATATGTATGTATTTACAAAAAAAAATGTATATAAGTAGTTTATCAGCCATCTCGTTACCATAACAAAAGCATTAGGTTGCTTAGCTTGGGACTAGATGGCGTTGTGTGAAATGTCCAAGGATATTTATTTATTTATTAAAAAAGAGGTATAATTATAATATGTTTAGGTGAAATATGGCGATATACGTACATATAATAAGTTTTGCAGCAGGGGATTTATATATTCCAAAGACGTCTACTGCTGGACTTAGGTGAGAGGCCTAGGTATGCCAAGTAGAGGTCGTCTTCGGCTGAATCAAAACATCATAATCGATAACAATCTGTTTAAATTAATCATTCTCGTCCCCCAGTTCCAGTTCTCATCCATGGTCTTAGGCCTAATGTTCGTGATCAACGGCGGCGTGTACGCTGTCTCGGCCCCAGGCTGGGGCTGGCTGTGCGACCACCCCGCCGTGCGCCCCAAGTATGTCATCGCTTTGGGGTGCGCTTTCGTCGCTGGAGGGTTCCTACTGATTGGACCTGCACCCTTCTTTGATATGCAGACGTGAGTTTGGTTTACACTGCTACACTGATCTTTTGGCGCTCAAATGACGTTGACACAGCCGGGGGCGCTATTGGTGAATATTTGGGAAGTACAGTCCGCGAGTAAAATGGTACGAGAGCCCATGACCAATATTATTGTCTTATCGTTTTACGTAAGACAAGACAAAAGGGTCAATCGTCTTATCGTTTTACGTTTTACAACGATGCGACATGCTCAGAAGAACTGTTATTGTTCTGAGGCGACATGGGCCTCTTGTACTAAAAGAACAAAAGCCGATTGCCAAAAAGCAGTATAAACCGCTTTTAAATCAAGCAAAGGACGAATCGCGCTCAATGCCGGACGTCACACCTACACTATCTATGTGTACTCACACGAATGCAAAGCTCAGCGACTCTATTGTGAAATTTTATTAAAAAATAAAGATGGCGGGTTTAGTTCAGATTTTCGCCACGCACCAAATGATCTTTGTTCTTTTTAGGGTTCCGTACCAAAATGGTAAAAAGGAATCCTTATGGTGTGACTCAGTCTGTCTGTCTGTCTGTCACAGCTGGATATCTCAAGAACTACTAATGCTATCAACTGGAAATTTGGAACAGTTTTAGACAATATTTACCCAACTATTTTGCATTTGCAAAATAGTTGGGTAAAAACATATATTATATATATATAAAAAAATTATTATTATTAACATATTAAATATATTATTTTGTATGTATTTTTTTTTGCAACATGGGCTGAAAGGGGGTCTTAAAAATTCAAAGTGGGGCTACTAGGTCATGTGGGGTATGATATGAAAGAGCGCTGTTTGCACATTTTCAAACATATTTTTATTTTTTTTAGGCCGCACAGTGTTCGACTTTTGATGAAAGATGTAAAAAAAAATACCGTTCCCCCCCCCCCTTTTCTCCGAAGTTTGCAAAGAGAAAAATCTGAAATTATTCTATGTGATAGAAGTTTATGTAAAGATTACACGAAAAATAAAACCATGTCTCTAAATATCACACTTTTTCAGAAATCGGTACGGAACCCTGGGTGCGCGAGTCCGACTCGCTCTTGACCGGTTTTTTTTTTCCATAGTTTAGTTTTGTTACCTACCATTCCTAGGGACGGTTGAGCAAGGTCAGCCTAGTGTTACCTATGCTGAAAAAAATCGTAGGACCTAGCTAAGTAATAGTGAAAATTGTGTTGAAAACCAGGCTCAAATACTGACAATGTAAACAACATAACAGAATAACAGAACAGAACAGAATAGGTTAGTTGCTGGCGCTCTTTTTTAATGAGGCATCTACAAGTTTGATATGGAACGCCTGTCAGATGACTTCGGCAATCATACGAGTCATTGTGCGATGATATGAATGTACCTACTATCGAGGAAACATCTGACCAATTTGAAAAGAAAATCCCGTGCACACGATGACCACATCTGTTAGCAAGTGTTACTATAGCGGCCGAGCGCTGCAAGCAAGAATAGTCCTTACGGTGTATAGATAGATGTTCATTTCTCCGTTAGTACACCTACAAGGCGGGAAGTACAGAAATCTTCCGATCACGTGAGTAATTGAAAATATAAACTTTGAATTATTTTTTTTTAGACAAATGTGGGCAGTAATAGTTGGTCTTATGATGCACGGATTCGGCATGGGCAGCCAGCTGGTCGCATCCTTCTCCGACGCGCTCGGAACGGCCATGTAAGTACCAACTCTTTCTTATGCTACCTTCGTACAGTGCGACAGGCCAATCATAACTGTTTCGGCCCAGAAAACTACCTGCTAGGTAGAATTTAGGCCCAGAAAGCTACCTACTAGGTAGTAACTTTTAATTGTTTGGTCCTAGACACTTCCGTCTCCTGAATAAATGGCATGGTTGAAGAGGTACAAACTCGAGATAAGTTATGGATACTTTTGAGAGTCCTACATTCCTAGGGATTTTCGCCACAGGCTTTCATCTGGCATCAAAATTAAGCGATCAGATATAGAAAATAAAGATATGGTATTGTCTTTTTGTTACATTGAAAAAGTTATCAGTTGGCACCCTAATGACTCAAAACCAGACCAAAAGAAGCAAAAGAACTAATCAGTGTCAAAATAAATTCCTCTCTAATCGAAATATAACGACCACAAGGAGCAAATTATTCACATTTTTTACTGAATATTCACCCAAAGTTATGTAAAAACCAGCCAAGTGCGTGTTGGACCACACACAGTGAAGGGTTCCATAGTTGGGATGAATTTATCCTAAGAACAAACTTAAGATTGTAGTTGAAAAACATGTTTTTCAACTACAATCTTTTCAATATTGTGCATTACAAACTTACATTTGCAGTTGGAATGTATATTCCAACTGCAAATGTAAGTTTATAATGCACATTATTGAGAGATTTACCATGTCATTTTAAGACCATAGACTTCTTATTGGTTGTCGTGTAGGTAATCCTATTTTCTGCATTTTTTTCGAAATTTTAGGCTCAGTAGTTTTGGAGATAATTAAGGAGAATGATAAATTTTCATCTATTTTCTTAGATTTTCTTAAATAACTTTTAAAATAATAAAAATAAAATTGTAACCCTCATAGGAAGGCCTTTAATTAAGTGTCACACGGTACATTTTACAAAACTTTTTTTTATTTTCTTTTTTTTATTTGGCTCCCAAAAGTGACCACCACATTCAAAAATCATTTATTTATGTACGTTAAAAGCCCGTGTTTGGGTTACAGAAATTCATAATATGTGTGCAATTTGTCAGACAGACGGGCAGCTGTCTGTCCGTCCCCTACAGGATCATTCGTGTCTGTACACGAATGATCCTGTAAGGATTCCGTTTCTTCATTCGGACGTACGGAACCCTAAAAAGGCAAAAAATTAAACCTGCACTCTAATTGCGTAACTTTGCTAATCCATTGCTTCATAGGTTTGAAAAATTCGCCTGCGCAACAACGTTAATAACGCAATGAACGTCAGCTTGTTTACCATGCATCTCTATTCACCCAGAACTATGGTCGGACTTTTAATTAGCTGAAGTAGACTGACACTTCTAATGTCATTTTTACTGTCATTTCGCTATCAAATGGGAACATTTTTTAACGAAATGATAGATAAGAAGCATAGACTTATAAAAAAAGATGGACTCCGCGCCACGCATATCGAAAGTGAAGCACAGTAAGTATGCCGGACCGATTGTACAAACACGCCTCGCGCACACTTACATCATAGTATGCCGACCGGCCGCCATTACGTGACACGAGCGACGGCGTCTTTGCAGGTACTCAAATCATGCACACATAGATCGGTACGGTGCTTCACTTTCGATATGCGTGGCGCGGAGTCCATCTTTTTTTATAAGTCTATGATAAGAAGTGTCATTTTACTGCAGCTTAAAAGTTCGAGTATAGTGGTTGGTGGCAGTCACACTATGAACAATACTATCAACAAAAACGCGATTTATAATTTCAACTGTTCCTTCTCCAGTGCAAGCGGTCTCCCGAACTCCATAGAAACTTACGGGCTAGTATCAGGCATGTGGACGTCCACGTTCGCTCTGGGCGCGTTCATCGGGCCCACCGTGTCGGGGCTGCTGTTTGACTCCATCGGCTTCCGGAGCTCCACACTCTTCGTTTTTATACTGCACGTTCTTGTGGTTAGTATTGACTTTTTTTGTGGAAATCATAACGACAGATTTCTTAAAGAGTGAGCTCACTCACTCTTTAAGAAATAAGAAATTAAAGAAATGCAACATGTCGTTTTGCATCCCCGTCAAATTTCAGGCTGTGACAGAACATCAAACCGAACAACTTTCTTCATGGGACCAACATCGTAATCGTGAAAAAATTTTCAACTGTCCCATAGAAAACTTCAATACCTACCTATTCGACGCAAATGTATGGGACGGCTGATTATTTTTTCGCGATTAAGATGTTGGTGCCATGGGAAAAGTTGTTCGGTTTGATGGTCTATACCACACCCTTAAATTTGACGCGGATGCAGAACGACACGTTGTATAACGTGTTCAGACTAAGAAAAAGTTATTTATAACAGCCGCATGGGTCTATCGATCAGGTTAAGCTACGCTTGCCGCGATTGGTCCGTGGATGGGTGGGTTACCATCCTTACACACCGAACGCCCTCCTTGCCTCGGAGAGCATGTTAAGCCGTTGCTCCCAGTTGTCATAATGGATCTTTGGCAGTCGTTACGGAAGCCTGAAAGTTTGACAACCAGTCTTACCAAAGGGTATCGTATTACCCAGTAACTGGGTTGTGGAGGTCAGATAGTCAGTCACTCTATGTAAAATATTGGTATCCAGCTTCATCCGGTTAGACTGGAAGCCAACCTCAATATAATTGGGAAAAGGAAGGCAGATGATGATGACTAAGAAACAGTTATTATTTTGAAACAAATGGATTACTGCCATGTTTATAAAAAAAAAAAAACATTTAATTCAGGCAAAAACCCATAAGTGTTACATAATTTAAAATAAAATTTCACAATACTGCCCCATAATACATATATCGGAATAAATTAAATGAATGAACGAATACAAATTTCTGCTGTTTTTTCTTTTCGGCCATTTGCTAATGTGTGTGATGGACGTTGAGGTACAAGACATTTTTCATATACAGTCAGCATCCTATAACTCAACCTCTTTTAACCTAAACAGATGGTGATGATGCTAATGTTCACGTGGACCTGCGACCGTTCCTCCAAGATGGACGTCTCGGTTTCCGCCGGAGACTTGCTGCAGATCGATGGAACCCTGGACGAAAGCGTGCTTATTGGAGACAAGTTCCTACCTCCTACCAGGACTAAGAGGTAATTACGTAGGCCTCTTCATGTCGTCTCTAGGATGCAGGCTCGCTGGATCATGGTTGCATGTATGCTTATCTTATCACTCCGACTTCATGGCTGACAGGTAATCATCAGTAAATATACGTATACTGTCACGTCTTTCAGTCTTCAAAATCATCGTCATATTGAAAATCACAATCATTGGATATTGTCTCCTGTTTGCCGATCATGTCATTTCGTGGAAGCGAACTGTATGTTCAAGGTAAGGACACCATCATTTGCCAAATTCAAATACTTCCGTCAAGATTAAGAAAAGTCATCGTAAGAGAACGGATATCAACATTGGCTGGCTTTTGGGATACAAAACGAGGTTTATGATTATTTATTTATATATTTATTGTATGTCAAAGATTTTCGAGCCGGTGCCAGGTGGATGACCCGCTGGTAGAAAACATGGTCATCGGAGACAGACTGCAGCAGGACAGGACAAGAAGGTAAGTTCAATAGCTTTTGGCCGCGACTTCAACCGCGTGGATGTTGGAAAATATCCCACAGTAACGTACTACTGGGTTTAAAAGTACTCTATGTGTTAATCCAAGTTATAAACTACTAGCTTTTGCCCGCGGCTTCGCCCACGTGGATGTCGGAAAACATCCCATGGGAACGTTCATGTGAAACATATCATATGCCTAACTTAAGAATGCTGGGTTTCCCTTACAAACTTTCATCCCCTATATCTCCCCCCCTGTAGTATTGTTTTTGAAAGTAACCTATGTCCTTTCCCAGGATGCTATATAAAGCCTTGCCAAATTTTGTCGAAATCCGTGCAGTTTTGTAAATTTTAAAATCAACCCCTATTTTACCCCCTTAGGGGATGATTTTTCAAAAACGCTAAACTGCATATTTCTTTATTTCCTATCAAAAGCATACATTTTAATTTTCACATCCCTAACTTAAGAAATACTGAGTTTCCCATACAAACTTTCATCCCCTATATCAACCCCTGTAGGATTATTTTTTAAGACCAAAAGTAGCCTGTGTCCTTCCCCAGGATGCTATATAAAGCCTTGCCAAATTTTATCGAAATCCGTGCAGTTTTGTAAATTTTAAAATCAACCCCTATTTTACACCCTTAGGGGATGATTTTTCAAAAACGCTGAACCGCATATTTCTTAATTTCCTACTAATAGCATAAATTTGTTATCCCTAACTTAAGAAATACTGGGTTTCCCTTACAAACTTTCATCCCCTATATCACCCCCTGTAGTATTATTTTTGAAAAAAATAGTATCCTATCGCCTTCCCCAGGATGCTATATAAAGCCTTGCCAAATTTTGTCGAAATCCATGTAGTTTTGTAAATTTTAAAATCAACCCCTATTTTACCCCCTTAGGGGATGATTTTTCAAAAACGCTGAACCGCATATTTCTTGTATTTCCTATCAAAAGCACACATTTTATTTGTCACATCCCTAACTTAAGAAATACTGAGTTTCCCATACAAACTTTCATCCCCTATATCACCCCCTGTAGGATTATTTTTGAAAAAAAAAGTAACCTATGTCCGTCCCCAGGATACCATCTATAGCCTTGCCAAATTTTATCGAAATCCGGTCAGTGGTTTAGGCGTGAAAAGGTAACAGCGCCGTAGGTTTTTGCGCCAATTTGGAACAGACAAACTGACAAAAATTCTAAAAGCTATATTTTCGGCACCAGACTCTTTCCCACACCTCGTAGCAATTACTTTTTTTCGAAAATATTCAATGTAAGTACCACTTACAGTTTTAACTTCATTACTATTTCACTAAATATATCAAATGGCAAAAATCGAATTGGAAAAAAAGCTTACAATTCTTTTTCTACCACAAGTTTTGTAAATGCCATTGTTTTGACTGGTGTCAAGTATATATTCTGGACAAAGAACTGTCGATGTGCCAATTAAGGATTACATTCCTCCTTTAACCAATCTATTTGTTCCAAACTGTTGTGTTTGGATCACTCTTTATGTGTGTTTAGGTGCAAAACACTCCCATGCTTCAACAAATCTAGGTAGAGATACTGCCAATGCGAATTCAAAGCGTAAAACATATTCACCAGCTTCCTTTTTAACCACTCTTGCAGTCGTCGCTGCGGCATCAGCGTGGAACAGTCTCGTCCCCCTGCCATGAACAGCCTCATAGCGTGCTCCAGCTACAAGAACCGCCGTAGTCCGTGGAGCCAGCGCACCCCCCGCTACCGCCCCACTTACGGCAGCCTCGACCACAGGTACAGGGGGGCCTATAACACGTAGACCTGGAGATATCAGTAGCGAAGATGATAGGTAGGAAGTTTTTTATGCTGTGGATTGTTTTGTGTGATTGGATGGTGCATGAATGTTCTATTGTCATTTTAAATTGTAAGTAGCGTCTGTGCCACCTCGTTTTACTTTAATTCTTTAGTCATACATAAGTATAATTAATTAATTATTCAAGCATCACTTGTAGCATTACTTCAAGAAATTTACTCATTTTAGGACAAATACACCACTAATTTTTAATTAGTACAAATACTTAAAGGGCTTATTTGAGAAGGTCTTTTTATTATATATGTAAAGTCTCAATAAATAATATTCATAAACAGCAAAGTTATTGGCGTTTGTTTATATCCCAAAATGTCACTCAATGTATGGAAATATTGTACAGGCTATTCATAGTTGTATTCATTCTCTCGCTCTCGCATTCGCGTGCTCTCGCTCGAACTTGCCCCGCCTCCAACAGCTGTTATCGTATCATAATCATGAACTTACCAATTATGACAAATTTTTGTGGACAATTTTGGTATTTCGTTTTTTTTACTTTTGACTACACAAATATGATCAGTAACGGGTACGGATAGAGCCCCATTTTTTTTTGTACTAATTAAAAAATAGTGGTGTATATTGTAATATTGCTCAACCAATTAATGTCATTTATGTCAATTTTTATATCGCTCAAACGTAATTTTGCTCAAGAATTTAATTTTTAAGTTCGTTGCATTTTCTTGACTTGCATATAAGTAATATTTATTTATCTTTAGCTATTTGAGGATATTCCGCATAGTAATTTTATAGAAACATTAAGCGAATAATTTTTAGTTTAGATATAAATTCTACAGTAGAATTAGTATAGTCACCATTATGATAAGTAGTTAATCATCAATTTCCTATTTTATGTCTATGTTATATTTTGTAAATACACTATGTTCTAGAATAATAATAAAAATATATCTTTCAATTTGATGTTTCCTTTGTCTCTAAAAGACTTCTTCTTCGAGGCTTCTCCTCAAAAATTTTATGTTTGTTTTCTCCGACAGCACTTATCATATATTAAAATTTTCTGAACTGTATTAATTCAATTTGTACGCCATAATTGGCAAAACATGTTCGTACATTTTATAATTTATATACCCTGTATACCCGAGTCGGTGTGTAAACGCATGTTTTTTGACAAATAAATGATCTCTCTCTCTCTCTGTATCGGTTCGATTTAGATCGTATATTTTTTGTGGTATCATGATAAAGGTTGACTTTTTTGTCCTTAATGAATATTAATAACGCGTACAATTTAATGAGTGGGGTGTGTGAATGTCGCGTGGTTTTTACAACGTTATGTATTAGCGATGGTACCTATGTATGTGCGTCCAGTCTGTCCTGGATGCGAATTTACCAGGAGACTCAGAGTCTACATCCAGCTGACCTAGCAGTCATTATCTTCTTTCAAGCAATTCGGTGGGTTCTTTTTTAACTTTTTGCCTTTGTAACTGATCTCACACACCTTTTAGACACCGGGGGCTGTCTATAAACTATTTAACATTATCATAATTATTGTACAGCAACGAATTAATAACAAATCTGCAGCTGCATACCAAAATCAAAACACATGTATTTAAGTATTCCATTTGCAGACGTAAACAATAACGACAACGTTTTTCTTTTGTTAATGTAATGGTACGATTTTTTGTTCGTCTCGTCTTCGCTGTATCCAGCACGCTTAGCATGACGACGTTTTGTCGACGGAAGAATAGACAAAACTACACTTTTCCATGCTTAGACGCGTAGAATGCGTACAAATATTTCTACTATCTACCATTTTGTCTATTCTTCCGTAGACAAAACTCGTTTCTATGGCGGTCATGTTAAGCGTGCTGTACCGAATAGGGGACAACTTTCTTCTTTTTCGTGTCCATGTTTCCCTCAAAAACCCGCTTGTCAACAACGCATTCTCTCCTATTTCGGCCACATAGTGCGCAGAGGCGATGAAAGCTTTGAGAAACGGATTGTGGTTGGGAACACCGAAGGCAAACGATCGCGCGGTCGTTCACCAACACGATAGACCGATCAGGTGAAGGAATCATCGTCCTCTAAATTCCACACGGTGGTAAGGGATGCGCTGGACAGAAACCGATGGAGGTGAATCATCCGCTCCAGGTGCAACTCCGTAAGCTGACCACGATCCTCAGATATGTGGTACCGACTACAGAGAGAGAGAGAGAGGGTTTCCCTCAGGTTAAGGGGCTCGTGGCTACGTAATAACAGCCACACGGGTCGATCAAAGGTAAGCTATGCTCGTCAAGGTCTGTCCATGGACCCATCTATTACATACCCCTCCGTACCTACCTCGGTTGGCCCCGGCTGTCATTTTTACTTTTTTGAATGTCGCTGATAATCAGACAACCAGGCTTACCAAAAGGTATTGTATCACCCAGTAACTGGGTTGTGGAAATCATTTTTGGCAGTCGCTTCATGTAAAATACTGACATCAGGTTAGACTGGTGGACACCGACATAATTGGGAAAAGACTATGCAGATGATGATGATTCCCTTAGATTAGTGCTGGCTGAGTTTAGCTAAGTCAATACCTACTTACCTACACAGAAGCTATCAAACCATAACCGTTTAATACATTTTAAAATCACAAAAATAGCAAACAAAACTGCAGACATACCTAATGTAATAAGGGCTAATTTTTCAATAGTCAGATAACTCTTATCTGAAGAATAAATATTTAAATTTGACAGCTCTTGTATAGAAAATATGTCAAACTGTTATATTTATTCTTCAGGTAAGAGTTATCTGACTATTGAAAAAACCGGTCAAGAGCGAGTCGGACTCGCGTACCGAGCGTTCTGTTCCGATTTCTGAAAAAGTGTGCTATTTATAGACATCGTTTTATTTTTCCTGTAATCTTTACATAAACTTCTAAAACATAGAATAATTTCAGATTTTTCTTGCAAACTTTGGAGAAAAGGTGGGGAGGAACGGTATTTTTTTTACATTTTTCATCAAAAGTCGAAAACTATGCGGCCTAAAAAAAAAAATGTTTGAGAATGTGTAAACAGCGCTCTTTCATATGATACCCCACATGCCCTAGTAGGCCCACTTTGAATTTTTAAGACCCCCTCTCAGAGTCTGTTGCAAATAAAAGTATATACGAGTATATTTTTATTTATAGTTGGGTAAACGTCATCCAAAACTGTTCCAAATTTCAAGTTGATAGCATTAGTAGTTCTTGAGATATCCAGCTGTGACAGACAGACAGACTGAGTCACACCATAAGGGTTCCTCTTTACCATTTTGTTACGGAACCCTTAAAATCAGCCTTAGACCATAAAAATGATCTCTAACTTGCCTCACGACAGTTTTACGATTGGAACGGATGATTGCTTTCTATTACTGCTCCAAAATATTCCTATGTTTTCAAGAGACTGTCCAGACCACCAATGTATTAAAAACAAGTGAGTATCTGAGAAGAATTGCATGTTCATAGGTACAAGTCGTGCAGAATTTTTTGAAAGCAAGGACGTTGTCGCGATTAGTAACTGAGTTATTTACAATCTGAGGTTTCTCTCGCATAGGTTGATAAACTCTGGCATTGTTTATGATTTCACTAAGTAGTAGGCGGGATTGGCCCATATTGGCTCAGGCTCGAGTTAAGTGGAAAAAGGGAAAGGGCCATTTGCCTTGCACTGGGATAACACAGGCTGAAAACACCATCAAAATTACAGAAACCGTACAGTAACTGTACAGATATTAATCATTATGTTGCCCCCTTGTCGCTATGACAGTATGCGCTAGGGACCATTTTCGGGGCCCCATTATTGAGTGTGCAAGTCACGCCCTGGCATTTTATCTGTGTATTTTATATAAAACACTAGCGAGCGGTCCCGACACGTCGTGTCTGAACGATCCTAGAACCCGACTGCAGCGCCACCTACCGGGTCCAATTGTGTTTTTAAATCATCCAAGAACCAAATTTAAATATACACACAAAATTTTCATCCAAATCGGTCCAGCCGTTTAGGAAGAGTTAGGTGACAAACACACGTACAGAAGAATCACTATCACTATCACTATCACTATCATCACTATCACTATCACTACATATTATAAAACAAAGTCGCTCCGCTGTCTGTCTGTCCCTATGTATGCTTAGATCTTTAAAACCACGCAACGGATTTTGATGCGGTTTTTTTTAATAGATAGAGTGATTCAAGAGGAAGGTTTATATGTTTATTACATGCATAATATAGTAGAGAAACACTGATAATTTTAGAGGTTTCTAATGTGATGTCGTAAATAAACACACTTTTTTGCGCTTACATTGCAAACGCTGGCTGAACCCTACGAGATAGATCAAAATAATGTACCTACACCTTAAAAAGGTTTGCAAAAAAGTCCGCGATGGTATAATGTCTATCTCTCAAGGATAACCCACAATAACCATTTTTTATCCTTTACTTTTTACGAGAAATAATGGCTTATTTACGAAGCGATTTTAAGCAATACAGCATTAATCCTTAGGTATACAATTAAGTACCTTAAATAAATTGTGCATTTACTGTAGATCAATATGGCCCTTTACAGCATGTAATTTAAATGAATATTTTCGAAGATTTCGAAAGTAACTGTCTATCTGTCTGTAACCTTTTCACGCCTAAACCACCGAACAGATTCTGATAAAATTTGGCAAGGCTTTAGGGTGGTATCCTAGGGAAGGACTTATGCTACTTTTTGTCTCAAAAATAACCCTACAGGAGGTGATATAGGGGATGAAAGTTTGTAAGGGAAACCCAGCATTTCTTAAGTTAGGGCTATGAAAATTCAAATTTATGCTTTTGGAAGGGAATAAAGAAATATGTGGTCCAGCGTTTTTGATAAATCATCCCCTAACTCCTAAGCGCGTAAAATAGATTACTTGTGCTTTACGACCTTGCTTCTTGCCAAATTTCATGATTCTAGGTCAACGGGAAGTACCCTATAGGTTTTAATTTACTTGCGAGTATCAAAATATGTCGCATAAGGGCATTTCTTTTTAAACTGCTACCTACTTTGAAAACAGCTTACTAATATTGTTTTGGATATTTTAGCAAATTCTTGATTTAGTCGAATGATAAATTTGACGAATTTTGCTAGGTATGTATTTTTTTTTTTATTATATGGAGCTTATTTCAAATAATATATGTAAATAAATAGTAACTTAGATACGTTTTGGTCATGACCGTTACCAAATAATAAGGACAGTACTGCAAGACGTAAGATGCCACATTTCAGGATTTAATTTTGTTACTTTTTTTTTTAATTTCTGTTGGCAATTTAAGTAAAAAAGAAAACTAGTCTTTTGGAACTATTTAATAATTACTCGACACTTCTATGTTATAAAAATGTTAATTATTTGCAACTTGTATGTATGGGACATCCCATAAGTGGGTTGGTAGACATTTTGACGAAAATGCCCATAAATGGCCGTATTTTTTTATTGCGTTGACTTAGAAGCTTGATTTTTTTACAACTCCAAGGGATCATAGACTTACGTATTTGATATTAATTTTAACTTGATACCTCCACGCGTTCCTGCGAAAAAGGGTCTTGACAGATAGACGGACAGACAGACAGACAGACAACGAAGTGATCCCATAAGGGTTCCGTTTTTTCCTTTTGAGGTACGAAACCCTAAAAAACGGTTGGAAAGATTATAATAAGTTTACGAAGCTAAACATAGTGTCATATGAAGGTTCCGTACGTCCGAATGAAAAAACGGAACCCTTATCACCCTCCCCTTTTCACTCGTGAGCCTGTCTGTCTGTCCGTCTGTCACAGCCAATTTGCTTCGAATATAATTGGGACCGATTAATTTGGGATTTGGAATAAACCGGACAACCCTCAAGTTGACAAATGCATCATGAACTCTGTGGATTTATTACGGCCTAAAATGATAGAGGTAAGTTCATCCTTCTCATAATGTCAGTACGTTTAATGTGATCACCACAACCGTAACCGTACCGTAGGTAACTTCGTTTTAACCAATGCAATTAACCAGTTTATGCTCAATGTTTAAAGTAGCTAAAAGATACTGCAGACAAACATTCTAATAGGTAAAATTAGTCGTTGTATAATTAAAAAAAGAGATGTAATTTCTGTATTTTTTTAATAACTCGCTACTACAAACAATGTTATTTCAACCGAATGCTGTATTATTGTGACACTGTATAGTTTAAAAACACGATTAAGTGAAAGCTGTTCTGCATAAATAAAGTACTTACCTGATAAAGAATATAATTATGCTATTTGAATTTATTTATTTTGTTAAATCTATCTACACTACGTAGTAAATTAAATGACTAACTAATTAACTATACAAATAAATACAAAACCAATACGACACTGAGGGTGCGTTTCCACTGACGCGGAGCTGGGCGGAGCGGAGAGGAGACGTGCAGGAATCGACCAATCATAATGGTTGAAATCCTCATCGCGTCTCTTGTCTCGTCTGTAATTGGTCGATTCCTGCACGTCTCCGCTCCGCTCCGCCCAGCTCCGCGTCAGTGGAAACGCACCCTTAGGCGGCGAAGTACTCGTCCGTATCGCTGTTATCCGGAAACGTGCCCAGAAGTCTCGCAGGGGCAGCATTGCCACGTTGAATGGCAATGCTAATTCTTTGGTTAAGAGCCAGCCATGTGAAGTCTCGACCAGTGTCGGCGAGAAACTTTAAAAAAGGAGACGCGCACTCGGGCCCCATGACCTAAGCGTTCCTGCCCCAAACGGCTCAAAACTGTAGTTGCTTATAAGGTTACAGTATTTGCGCTGCTTGAGGGTCTCAGCACCCGCAACAGCGGTGCCAGCACAGCACGCCTTGCTTGGAACATGATAATATTATTTACTCCTAACATAATAATTATTGTTAGTAATTATAACGAATTGATCGATCTATATCATTAACAGTGTTTGATTACAATTACTAATTGGCCTAATTATCTATACAGTGTGTGAAATAAACTTAGTGCTTACGTAAGTTTTTGGTACTTACGTTAACAAAACTTAAGAATCACCGTCACCAGTCTTGGCAGCGGTATCTGTATCAGAACTAGCTGTTGAGTCACCACCACCAGCATTAGCATCTGACGTGGCGGTGTTATCACCAGTTGTGGTCGCCGCATCTGTATGAGTCGCTGTCATAGAATCAGAATCAGTATCCCCACTCCCGCTTGTGGCCGTAGCGTCTGCATCAGATTCTGCGTTAGAATTATCACCCGCAGCTACAGCGGCTGAACCTGTTTCTACCTCAGAATTGCCACCGCCATCAGTAGCTGTTTTGCTCACTCCAACTGCAGCTGCGCTTCCATCGTCGTCTGAGGTTCCGGTGGCTGAACCAGACTCTGCCTCTGAGTTACCTTTGCCATCAGTATCAGCCCGACTTACACCGATGGCCGCTGCACTGTCTTTATCGTCAGCTGTGGTGTCGTCAGTAGCGGGATCGTCAGCTGGGATATCATCAGACGTGATATCATCAGCGGTGGCTTCATCAGCTGGCATATCATCAGCCGGGATATCATCAGCAGGGGTATCATGAGATGGGGTATTATCAGCTATGGCATCATCAGCTGGGGTATCACCATCTGTGGGATCGTCTTTCACTGGCTTAGTGTCTGGTTTAGTCTTTGGTTTGTTATCTGGTTTAGGAGCAGGTTTAGGGCTAGGTTTGGTTCCTGGTTTAGGTTCCGGTTTAGGCTTTGGTTTAGTTTGAGGTCCTTGGTCGGGAGAAATCTCCTCTTTTTCGTCGTCTTTCTCCGGTTTAGTGTCCGGATTGGGCTTTGGTTTGTTATCTGGTTTAGGGGAAGGTTTAGGGCTAGGTTTGGTCCCTGGTTTAGGTTCCGGTTTAGGCTTTGGTTTAGTTTGAGGTCCTTGCTCGGGAGAAGCCTCCTCTTTTTCGTCGTCTTTCTCTGGTTTAGTGTCCGATTTGGGCTTTGGTTTGTTATCTGGTTCAGGGCTAGGTTTGGTCCCTGGTTTAGGTTCCGGTTTAGGAATTGGTTTAGTTTGAGGTCCTTGGTCGGGAGAAGTCTCCTCTTTTTCGTCTTTCTCTGGTTTAGTGTCCGGTTTGGGTGTTGGTTTGTTATCTGGTTTAGGGGCAGGTTTAGGGCTGGGTTTGGTCCCTGGTTTAGGTTCCGATTTAGGCTTTGGTTTAGTTTGAGGTCCCTGGTCGGGAGAACCCTCCTCTTTTTCGTCGTCTTTCACTGGTTTAGTGTCCGGTTTGGGCTTTGGTTTGTCATCTGGTTTAGGGCTAGGTTTGGTTCCTGGTTTATGTTCCAGTTTAGGCTTTGGTTCATCAGCTGGTATATCATCAACTGTAACATCATCAGCTGGGGTGTCATCAGCTGGGATGTCACCAGCAGGAATATCATCAGACGGGGTATCATCAGCTATGGCATCGTTAGCTGGGGTATCACCATCTGTGGGATCGTCAACTGTGGTATCGTCAGCAGCGGGATCGTCAGCTGGGGTATCATCAGCGGTGTCATCATCAGCTGGGGTATTACCTTTTGTGGGATCGTCTGTTGCGGGATCGTCTTTTACTGGATTAGTGTCCGGCTTAGCTTTTGGTTTGTTATCTGGTTTAGGAGCAGATTTAGGGCTAGGTTTGGTCCCTGGTTTAGGTTCCGATTTAGGCTTTAGTTTAGTTTGAGGTCCTTGATCGGGAGAAACCTCTTCTTTTTCGTCGTCTTTCCCTGGTTTAGTTTCTGGTTTGGGCTTTGGTTTGTTATCTGGTTCAGGGCTAGGTTTGGTCACTGGTTTAGGTTCCGGTTTAGGAATTGGTTTAGTTTGAGGTCCTTGGTCGGGAAAAGTCTCCTCTTTTTCGTCTTTCTCTGGTTTAGTGTCCGGATTGGGCTTTGGTTTGTTATCTGGTTTAGGGGAAGGTTTAGGGCTAGGTTTGGTCCCTGGTTTAGGTTCCGGTTTAGGCTTTGGTTTAGTTTGAGGTCCTTGCTCGGGAGAAGCCTCCTCTTTTTCGTCTTTCTCTGGTTTAGTATCCGGTTTGGGCGTTGGTTTGTTATCTGGTTTAGAGGCAGGTTTAGGGCCGGGTTTGGTCCCTAGTTTAGGTTCCGGTTTAGGCTTTGGTTTAGTTTGAGGTCCCTGGTCGGGAGAAGCCTCCTCTTTTTCGTCGTCTTTTACTGTTTTAGTGTCCGGTTTGAGCTTTGGTTTGTTATCTGGTTTAGGGGCAGGTTTAGGGCTAGGTTTAGTCCCTGGTTTAGGTTCTGGTTTAGGCTTTGGCTTAGTTTGAGTTCCCTGGTCGGGAGAACCCTCCTCTTTTTCGTCGTCTTTCACTGGTTTAGTGTCCGGTTTGGGCTTTGGTTTGTTATCTGGTTTAGGGCTAGGTTTGGTTCCTGATTTTTGTTCCAGTTTAGGCTTTGATTCATCAGCTGGGATATCATCAGCTATAACATCATCAGCTGGGGTGTCATCAGCTGGGATATCACCAGCAGGTGTATCAGTAGACGGGGTATCATCAGCTATGTCATCGTCAGCTGGGGTATCACCATCTGTGGGATCGTCAGCAGCGGGATCGTCAGCTGCGGAATCATCAGCGGTGTCATCATCAGCTGGGCTATCATCAGCTGGGATATCATCAGCAGGGTTATCATCAGACGGGGTATCATCATCTATGGCATCATCAGCTGGGGTATCACCTTTTGTTCCTCTGTTGTTTTCCTCTGTTGCGGGATCGTCTTTTACTGGATTAGTGTCCGGCTTAGCTTTTGGTTTGTTATCTGGTTTAGGAGCAGATTTAGGGCTAGGTTTGGTTCCTGGTTTAGGTTCCGGTTTAGGCTTTGGTTTAGTTTGAGGTCCTTGATCGGGAGAAACCTCCTCTTTTTCGTCGTCTTTCCCTGGTTTAGTTTCTGGTTTTGGCTTTGGTTTGTTATCTGGTTCAGGGATAGGTTTGGTCCCTGGTTTAGGTTCCGGTTTAGGCTTTGGTTTGTTATCTGGTTCAGGGCTAGGTTTGGTACCTGGTTTAGGTTCCGTAGGTTCAGTAGCATTCTTCTTTTTTCCTTTATTTGAATTACAAATATGTACTGTAATGTTAACAGTAGATTTGGGGGCAGTTGGAATTGATATTCTGACGCCAGCTGGTTGAACCTTAACAGTAGATTTGGGTGCAGTTGAAATTGATATTCTGACGCCAGCTGGTTGAACATTAACAGTAGAATTGGGTGCAGTTGGAGTTGATATTCTGACGCCAGCTGGTTGAACACTAACAGTAGATTTGGGTGCAGTTGGAGTTGATATTCTGACGCCAGCTGGTTGAAGTCTTGTATTACACCTTGGTATAGTACATTTCTGCTGGTTGGCTAATGGTTGATTGTTGGCAGTAACGTATGGGTACGGCAATGGAAAGTAAAAAGGATAATTCCATGGAGTATTTGAGTTTGGAATCCTGTATTGCACTGTTGTTGGTCTACAGTTGTTGCAGTTATATCTTGCAGTTTGAGATAAATCGCACTGTAAAAATAGATAAAAATACTGTAGGTACGCACAAAGAATACTTCACTATACCAGGTATTGTAATGTATAAATAATAAATAAGTAAATAAATAAAATATTTTTTTTATACATGGTGATAGGTAAATTCGACATATTCCTTGAATGGTGTTATATACTAGAAGGTCATTAACAACAAATTAAGTCCAGTTAATTAGTTTTAAAAAACCACTGGGAAAATTGCACCTTTTTGGAAAGCTTCCACCAGTTCGTAATTTATCATTTGTAATAATAAAAATTATTGCTTCTAAAGACCTTTTATTTCTGAGATTATGTTTTTTTAACCATCATTTATTTTTCAGCTTTCAGAAAAGTATCAATTAAATGTTGAGAGTGGAGTAGTTTTTTTCATAATTAATTGATATTGGTAACAAGCTCGGTAAACATCCAGTTTTGTTGCTAATACCCTTTCAAGGAATAGGTCGAGTTTCCCCGTTACCCTGTATAATTAATATAATTAATATAATTAATTGTGTCTGCTTCATTGAAAGATTACATTTTATTATATCGTCTATGTGCCTGCAAAACCCGCCAAACATTTTTTGGCGAAAAAGAGCTAAGTACATAATTTGATAGTATTCAGGACCCCAGATGTACCAAAAAAACCCAATTTGTGTTATCTCTACTGGTTTCAGAGTATTTCAAACCTTTGTATTAAACGGGTTTTTTCCCGTCCTGAATACTATCAAATTATGCACTTAGCTCTTTTTCGTAATAAAAATATTTGTCGGATTTTGCAGGCGCAGCGATATTTTGATTAATAGATCACAGGCAAAACTAAAAACAATATTTGAACCGCCAAACATAAAATTTTAAAGATAGGTAATTGAAATATAAACAAAAAACAACAAATCTCTAAATATTCGATCAGATTTTCTTTATGACTTACTTGTAATATTTCTATATAGGCCACCAACACAATAGCTTGACACCACCCCATATTGGACAATTGAAAGGCTCAATTATTCAAACAAGTTTATATACCTTCGGAACAAAACTGATAATATTTAAATTGACGCATTTGTCACAAACTTTGGTCATTGTTGGTGTCAAATCGGAAGCTAAAAGCACGTAGGTTCTTTTCATTTTACGTAAAAACAGATAACAATGTCAGGTGTTTAATAAATACCTACTTCATGAGACTCGTCTTATCGAGCGTAGTAGCGTCATTAGGTCGAATTTCTAAAGGCTCACGCAAGGCGCTCCGCACCTTTGTGTCACGCGTGCTTATACCGCGTGTAGCGCCTGTATGTATGAGCCTTAATTCCGATAGTGGTGTCAATACGAAGGTTGAGGAGATTGTGGAGTACATGAAGGTGAAGACCAACTGAACCTTGAGGGTCGAGAAGTTGGAGCCGCGTCACAACACCAACCAGTCGTTTGTGGTGCGGGTTCTGACACACCACTTCGACACGTTCCTAAAGGCTCTTACAGACAGAGGCGATATCGCGTCGCGACGCGATTTCCATGGAAATTGTTCTACGGTTACAATATCGCAATATCGTGTCGCGACGCGATATCGCCTCTGTCTGTAAGAGCCTTTAGGAACGTGTAGGAAATCTAGGTTCTAACACTTAAATAAAACGAGTTATGGGCTTTTAAAAATATAAAGATTATTATTAGCCAATTAAATTTCACTAGGAAGTTTATACGTCCGTCTTTGTCAAGGCGCTAACGAGAAGTGAAGTAATAATAATGGTGGGTAGTAGGTATTTATATAATAAGGAGGTACCTACAATGTATCGATTATTACAGAATCGACTAAAGATTGATTTTTGTAAATAATTAAATCAATTAAATCAACACGCCCCCTCAAAAATTAATCTACCAATTATACAAACAAAATAAATCAAAGTAATACCTAATTGACCGGAACATATTCACTTCCTAGTGTTTGCTGGGAATTACACATGGTCCAACATTTGCTGCCAAGGATTAAGGAAAACCCAGAAAACCTTAATCAAACCATTTCATTAAATTATTCTTAATAACAATTAAATTAATCGTAAATCATATTATTATGTAGAATCACAAAACATTCAATCAGTATCTTATTCTAAGCCCATTACACTTCTCATCGCTTGAAAAGTGATAGCGGGTAATGCCTTGGTCAGAACATCTGCCAACTGCTGAACTGTTGGAATGTAATTTTATTTTATAACATTTTTCTCAATCTGTTCCTTAGAAAAATGATACTTTATATCTATGTGTTTTGTACGTTTGTGATTGGTTGGATTATTTGCAATGCAACCATTGTTATCCTCATAGAATATGATAGATTTAATGATATCTATTTTAGTACTAACTGCTAGTGATTTAAGCCCTAAAGCCTCTCATGACAGTTTCATACAATGCCATACAATCTGCCTCAGTTGAAGAGGCAGCAACTGACATTTGTTTCTTTGTACTCCAGGTTTGCTTGCAGCTTGAAATACTTAGTTGTACTTTTCCTGTCATTTGAATCACTGCCACCCCAATCTGAATCTACGTAGCCACATATAATGTTAGTGTAGGCACATGTTTTACCTATAACTTAATATTAAATCAACAGTACCATTCAAGTACCGCAGCACTCTCTTTAGACCAGGGATGGGGAAACTTTTTCCTTCGCGTGCCAATATTTACTAACGAAATATGTATACTTAGGGCGGGCCAAGTTGTTGCATTTTTGGCTATTATTATTTAAGTACTGAAATAAAAATATTGATATGAATTTTCTGAAACACTAATTTACTGTGCAATATTACAAAATCACTATTGAATTATGAAAGAAATTAAATAAATAAATAAATAAATATGTTTGGACATATCACACAACGCCATCTAGCCCCAAGCTAAGCAACCTAAATGCTTGTGTTATGGTAACGAGATGGCTGATAAACTACTTATATATATACATTTTTTTTTTGTAAATACATACATATTATAGATAGAAAAACACCCAGACTCGGAACAAATACTTGTAGGTCGTACAAATATTTGTTCCGTGCGGGAATCGAACCCGCGACATGCTGCGCAGCAGTCAATCGCGCAACCACTGCGCCAACCGTGTCGTCAATTGCAATTAAATTAAACTTTTTAAGCTACGAAGTAGAAGGTTGAGGAGTGCTGGTCTTTGTGGGGACATGTGACATGTGGAACTGTTTTTGTGTCTGCATGATTTTTGTTTGATGCTCGCGGGCCGGATTTCAACGCTTCGCGGGCCGGAGATGGCCCGCGGGCCGTAGTTTCCCCATCCCTGCTTTAGACACTGCCAGAGTTCTTTACTATTTTTGTTCGTATACCTACTCAGTATATTAACGCTTGTAAGTAATTAAATCTGGACGAGTGCATAACATGACATACATTAAACATTCTTTATCGTTTCAACATGATCATTATATTTTTCTTCAGAGTTTAATGCGTCATAATTAAGTTTATTTTCCATTGGTGTATTGACAGGTTTACAATCGTGCATATTAAATTTATTTAATACCGTTTATATGTATGAACTTTGATTTAATGCTATTTCATAAACTTAAAATTATTTCATCATCATCATTAATTTCATTCATCGTCATTTTAAATTAACTCATTATTTTTTTTTAATTATTTCAATATCAGCGCATACTATAACTAAATCACCTATAAATAAAACGACAAATATTTTTATGTACATATCCATTGTCTAGCATATATTGACACCTATTCAAGTGAAGAATTTTGAAAACCTTCTTCTTTATGAGATAGATCGAAAACTTCAAACCAACATTTAGCTGCCTGCATTTTTCAGCCCGTAAAATACTTTATTTAATTTACACACATAATTATCAAAACAAGAGGTACCCTCAGGGACTTTCATATAAATATCTCCCTTTAATTCGTCATTCAATAAGCCATTTTTGACATCCTTATGATGAACTAGCAAATTAAATTGATTCGCAAAAGTAAGATACATCTGAAACTAGCTATTCATGCTACTGGTACGAAAGTTTCATCATAGTACGTGAGGTATTCTTGACCGAAACCCCTTGCACAAGTTGTTTTTTTTTTTATCTTAAAGGTTTTCTAAATTCATCATGTTTTACAGGAAACATCCATTTACAATAAATTGACAATGTTTTTATTTTCAGGTCTTGGTATTAAAGTCTAAGTATTGTTTAGCTTTAGAGAATTTAGTTCGTCCCTACTGCACTTTCCCACTGAGATTTTTGATCTCTTCTAATGAATGTGGTATTTTACATAGAATAGACTGAGCACACAAAATGGCGATCATCATCATCGTCTTCATTATACGACATAGGTGGACGACTTTTGAACCTATTGCATCATCTAAAGTCAGGATTTTATTAGTGTTTTCTTTTGGTGAAGATGAGTTATCAAAAAGTATATCATTTATTTGCTCCGATTAAATTTTATATTATCATGGTTTAATTTGCGAACTTTACTAGGACACTCGTGCTCATCAGATTTAGACCATAGACTGATGACTGATTTAGAACTGTCAGAGTTATGAGACTTGACCGGCACTGACTTGGATATTACATCATCAGCTTTGCCGTGAGGATTTTTTAATATTCCCTTCAGACTTGAGGTCTGGCCTGGATTGAAGAAAACCAGTCTCATCAACAATAACATCCCTGACTACTATGTAATTTTTCGCACTCTGGGTTCCAAACTTTATAGCGTTTGGTTCATAACCCACAAGTATCCCTTTCCATGATTTTTCATCAAACTTGGTCTTACTGCTTTTATTATGAACGTAAACAGTTGAACCAACCTTCAAATTTTTTTTTTAATTTGAGGTTTTGTATCATGCCACATTTCGAATGGTGTTTTTGAAAACTTTCAAAGTTTTAGTTGGGGTCAAATTAATCAAATAAACAGCAGTTGGTACCGCGTATCGCCCCAAAACACTATGTTTAATTTAGCACCGCTTATCATAAAACGAACTTTTCCAGTAAGTAATGGTTCCGACCATACGTTCAGAAACGCCATTCAACTGTGGTATTCTCGGAATTTTTAAATGTTATGATATCCCTCTCTGTACACAATAACCTTTCATTTCAGTTGATAGATATTCGCCACCATTATCGCAGCATAAGTTGACTAATTTTAAATTAAACTTAGCCTCGCTTTTAGCCACGAACTCTTTAAGAACAGCAAACACGTCTGATTTATAGGTGGGTTAAACAGCACGTAACAAAGTACCTAATGCGTATACTCATCAACAAAAAGTACAAAGTAGTTTGTTTATTTGTCGTTAGTTGGGGGTATAAACAGTAACAATAGTCCACAAATATCTGAGTGCACAATAAATAATAGCTGTTTGACTTTTATTTTTGACCTGATATTAACGGAAATCGACTTTGTTTCCTATTTATACAGGCCTCACCTCCGAGGGCCTCACACAATTTATCATCCAGGCTCGCATAACAGTTTCGATTTGGCTGGTATCATCAACCATTTTAATATTTTTTTAATTTCGATAAATTAATTTTTACTTATTATGACCAAAGCCATAATTTGTACATATTTTTATTACTGCATACTTGAGAAACAGATTGACACTTATTTACAGATGCCATTAAGTCTACAGCAATTAAATTGTTTTTCAACATACCTTGCATGATAGTTTTATTAACCTTACGTATTGTGCTCCTTGCTGGTCGAAAATGACTGTCAACCCAGCACGTTGCATTTTCGTTAAGAACCGCACCGCACCGGTGGTACCGCAGCATAGAAGAGCACGTTCTCCAAAACTTATTGAACGCCCATGTTGCTGGTCACATCCATCGTTCCCTGAAATAAATTCACCATTTTAAGCAATAAAAATTTTAATGGCGTTTGCAAGACGGTGTGACTAATGAAAAGATCTTCCCTGTTTATAATATCGTCCGATGCTCCAGAAACCAACAGGAAAGTAACTTTGCTTCCAGCATGATCCAGGGCCAGAAAAATTTCTCGACGTGAATGGTTCACTGATCACAACTGCCTGGACCGTCCTTCCCCTATCCGTATTTTCTGCTGCTCTTTTGAAGTAGAAGTCGTTTTTCACATGCTCCTTGCGGCCACAGTGATAACACTTCATGAACTGAGACTTATTCTTTTGCTTGTTAACCTTCTAGTTGAAGCTATTATTCCCTTTATTATTTTGAGAATTATCGAATTTTGTTTTTCGAAATTCCTGTCCATTTTTCCCCTCAAATTGCAAAACTTTTGACACTGGTATCACTGGACTCATTTTTAAATTTGACTTCATGATACAAAAAGCCTTGGTTTAACGAATGCTAGCATTTACTTATCCTCCGATAAAGTTTCGATCGCAGTTATCACGCCATCATAAGATGCAGGGATGGGTAGGATGGGTAGGTTGAGCAACAAAATGATCTACCTCGCGTGGCGTGTCGTGGCGGCGGCGGCGTAGCGTCGTGCCGTACCCTATAATATACTGTAGTCTTTGGTGCCGGCTAACAATTCGATGATGAAAACTGTTTTGCAAGTTTTATCACGTCCATTTCACTTGACAATGCCCGTATTTTTACTTAAAATTTAACCACTTAAATTGCAGTAAAAACGTAGCCTGGGCCCATAACCTTTAGGAAATCTAGGTTCTAACACTTCAATAAAACGAGTTATGGGCTTTTAAAAATATAAAGATTATTATTAGCCAATTAATTGGGTGGTATCTTAGTATTTATATAATAAGGAGGTACCTACAATGTATCGATTATTACAGAATCGACTAAAGATTGATTTTTGTAAATAATTAAATCAATTAAATCAACAGAACGTGTCGAGGTGGTGTGTCAGAAACTCAGAACCCGCACCACAAACGACTGGTTGGTGAGAGTTTTGTCCGAAGGGCCAAACCGCGGCGCGCCGCCTACCGATGTTTTCGACACCGCGCAGCGTAAAGGCTTTTACAGACAGAGGCGATATCGCGTCGCGACGTGTCGCGTGGCGGTGTTGCGACGCGATAATATCGCAATATCGCTCGCGATATCGCCTCTGTCTGTAAGAGCCTTAACACGACGCCGCCGTCACTTCGTGTGTCTTAGTTTATAAGTTGTGTTTTATATGCATTACCATATACTTTTTTATGTTGTAATTTTTTGTATTTGTGTAAGTACCTGTTTTATTTTGTATGGGCCACAGCTGTCTGAAATAAAGGAATAGTAAATAAACAATAAATACGGATAAATTGCTCTAGTAGTAGGTACTACATTGACGAAAATATTTAGTTCCCAAGTTAATTTAATGTAGTTCAATGTATTATGCGACAGATAATATTAGGTCTTTACCTATGAAATTGCCGTTCTGCAGTACTGGCCATTTCAAATCAAAATAATTTTTGTTTGGCTAAGAATTCTAATTTCAAATTAATTTTATTTTAAAAACATGGATTTTTTTTCCAAAAGTAGTCATTTGTTTATTGATTAGTGTTACATTTTCATCGCATTTCAATCTTTTTCGTCATCATGGATACGTTAAAAATTCGAGTAATTATGGAATATGAGTACCGTCGTGGCAGCAACGCGGCACAAGCGGCACGCAACATCAACGACGTTTACGGAGCTAACACTACAAACCAACGCACCACCTGTTATTGGTTTGTCCGCTTCCGTTCTGGAAATTTCGACCTGAAAAATTAACCTCGCGGTCGTCCGAAGACTTTGGTCGACAATTACGAATTAAAGGCGATTGTGGAAGCTGATGATACACAATCTACGGCTGAATTAGCAGCAGCTTTCGACGTTAGCGTCAAAACAATATTGGTCCATTTGCGTCAAATTGGCAAGGTAAAAAAGCTTGACAAATGGGTGCCCCACGAACTCAATGATCGCCAGCGCGAAGTACGCGTCGAGACGTGCCTTGCACTGCTCAACAGACACACAAATGAAGGAATTTTGAACCGCATTGTTACCTGCGATGAAAAATGGATTCTGTTTGATAACCGCAAGCGCTCAGCAAGTTGGTTGGATCCTGGTTCAGCACCTAAACAATGCCCTAAACGAAAACTTACCCCTAGAAAAGTGATGGTCACTGTTTGGTGGTCTAGCGCCGGTGTGATTCATCACAGCTTCTTACCAAACGGGGTGAGCATTACTGCAGATGTGTACTGTGCAGAACTGAACACAATGATGGAGAAGCTGGCACATCTCCAACCAGCATTGGTCAATCGCTCGTCTCCGCTGCTCCTGCACGACAACGCGCGACCTCATACTGCACAGCAGACGGTCTCCAAGTTGCAAGAACTGGGGTTGGAAGCTCTCCGTCATCCGCCCTACTCACCAGACCTTGCGCCTACAGACTACTACTTTTTCCAGTATTTGGATAACTTCTTGGCGGGAAAAAAATTAAATACCCGAGAGGCCTCCCGACCAGCTGATTTCTTTAAGAAGGGCATCACTAAACTGCCACTGCGTTGGCAAAGATGCATTGATTGCATGGGTGATTACTAGAGATCGGATAATCGGATGCATATTAACCTAAAGTTGAGGTGTTGGCTAAGTATGGAGTGGGCTTTTGGATTAAAAAATCCCAGAATTCCGGTATCGCACAATTTTGACTTCTGATTATAGAATCGAATGTATAACTTACTTAAGTTCAGATGTTAGTTAATACGGATTGCACTTAAAAAAAAACAAAATCCCGGGATTCCAGAACGAAAATTTTTAAGTTCTGATTTTGGAATCGAATGTTTTAGTTAGGTACTTGCGTTCAGGTGTTGGCTAATATGTGAATGTACTTTTGTATTTAAAAAATCCCGGGATTCCAGGATTCACAAATTTACAGTTCTGATTATAGAATCGAATGTATATTTACTTACGTTTAGGTTTTGGCTATTAAGGAATGCACTTTTGTGTCGATCGTCAAAATGTCGCGATTCCGGAATTGATAAATTAAGTATTTTTTGAAAGGGTAACTTTTTTATCACTAAATTTTCATAGGGTGAACTTTTCACTCATGAGCAACTTTCACAATGGGATCAACCCGTAAATCACGAAACATAACATTTTGGTCGAGTAGGTTAGGTAGGTATTGAACTTTTGTTTCAAACATCGTAATTTTTTTGTGATTTCAGAGTTGGTCCCATAGTGAAAGCTGCTGAAAATGTAAATCCAAGATGGCGGCTTCAAATATTTTCAAATTTTTCGTCATGGGCTATTCATGCTTTTCGAGGCTGTTACAGCTGATAGTGACATTAAAATGTAAATCCAAGATGGCAGCTGCGAAAATTTTCTAATTTTTCGTCATGGGTGTCGTTTTATTGGTTTTCGAGGGTGTTAAAGCAGATAGTGACATTAAAATGTAAATCCAAGATGGCGGCTTTTTTTTTTTTTTTTTTTGAGGGTGGGAAATCATCAAATAACTTCTCCCGCTCTGGGTGGAGCGGGAGGGCGTGTCAGACTTTTACTGACTAAAACCCACCCGTGTTCCTTCAGTTGCCTATGCCAGGGCCGCGGAACCCCTTCAGACAACCCGGCTGCGAACATTTTCTAATTTTTCGTCATGGGTGTCATTTTATTGGTTTTCGAGGGTGTTAAAGCTGATAGGGACATTAAAATGTAAATCCAAGATGGCGGCTGTGAACATTTTCTCATTTTCGACATGGGTGTCGTTTTATTGGTTTTCGAGGGTGTTAAAGCCGATAGTGACACTAAATTGTAAATCCAAGATGGTGGATGCAAATATTTTTTTATTTTTCGTCATGGGTGTCGTTTTCATGGTTTTCGGGGGTACTAAAGCTGATAGTAACATTAAAATGTAAATACAAGATGGCGGCTGCGAACATTTTTAAATTTTTCGTCATAGGTGTCGTTTTCATGGTTTTCGAGGGTTGTAAAACCGACCGAAATGTTCGCGGCCGCCGTCTTGGATTTACATTTTAATGTCACTATCAGCTTTAAACCCTCGGAAACCATGAAAACGGCACCCATGACAAAAAGTTTGAAATCTTTTGCAGTCGCCATCTTGGATTTACATTTTAGTGTCACTATCGGCTTTAACACCCTCGAAAACCAATAAAACGATACCCATGACGAAAAGTTAGAAAATTTTCACAGCCGCCATCTTGGATTAACATTTTAACGCCATTATTGGCTTTAAAACGCTAAAAAAACATGAAAACGACACCCATGACGAAAAATTAAAAAATATTCGCATCCGCCATCTTGGATTTACATTTTAGTGTCACTATCGGCTTTAACACCCTCGGAAACCAATAAAACGATACCCATGACGAAAAGTTAGAAAATTTTCACAGCCGCCATCTTGGATTAACATTTTAACGCCATTATCGGCTTTAAAACGCTAAAAAACCATGAAAACGACACCCAGGACGAAAAATTAAAAAATATTCCCATCCGCCATCTTGGATTTACATTTTAGTGTCACTATCGGCTTTAACACCCTCGAAAACCAATAAAAGGACACCCATGACGAAAAATTAGAAAATTATCGCAGCCGCCATCTTGGATTTACATTTTAACGCCACTATCGGCTTTAAAACTCTCAAAACCTATGAAAACGACACCCATGACGAAAAGTTACAAAATTTTGCAGCCGCCATCTTGGATTTACATTTTAACGCCACTATCGGTTTGACAACCCTCGAAAACCATGAAAACGTCACCCATGATAAAAAAAAACTAAAATTTTGGCAGCCGCCATCTTGGATTTACATTTTAACATCACTATCGGCTTTAACACCCTCGAAAAGCATGAAAACGACACCCATGACGAAAATTTGAAAATGTTTGCAGCCGCCATCTTGGATTTACATTTTAACATCACTATCGGCTTTAAAACCCTCGAAAACCATGAAAACGACACCCATGACGAAAAATTTGAAAATGTTCGCAGCCGCCATCTTGGATTTACATTTTCACGTCACTATCGGCTTTAACATTCTCGAAACCCATGAAAACAACCCTACCGATATAGTGACGGTACCTTCCAGGGACAACCATTTTAATTCGGCAGCTTTGTATTTCTCGCGGGGATCACGTGTAACAAACGGAATATTTATGTGATCCCGATTTCCCGGTATTTCAAAATAAATAAAACCACGTTATTTATGAAGTCGTTTCCATACCATGAATCCGATTAGTTGTGCATTCCCACATTTTCTGGAATCCCGGGATTTATAGTAAGAAAAAAAATGCTAAGAAGCCGCTTCCATACTTTGTTAGCGAAATATTAACTTTAGGTTAATATGCATCCGATTATCCGATCTCTAGTGATTACTTCGATTAATACAAATAAAAAATACATGAAAAAAATTCGTTTAAATTTGTTCATACAAAACGGCAATTTCATAGGTAAAGACCTATTATTTATGATTGTAATGATCAGTAATGGATGACAAAAACCACTTACTTTATTTAAAATTCGAAGAAACTATACTATCAGGCATAGCCTCAGACTAAATAAAAAAAACCGGCCAAGTGCGAGTCGGACTCGCGCACGAAGGGTTCCGTACCATTATCTATAAAAACGGCAAAAAAATCACGCTTGTTGTATGGTAGCCCCTTCAATATTTATTTTATTCTGTTTTTTAGTATTTGTTGATATAGCGGCAACAGAAATACATCATTTGTGGAAATCTCAACTGTCTAACTATCACGGTTCATGAGGTACAGCCTGGTGACAGACGGACAGACAGACAGATTGACGTACAGCGGAGTCGTAGTAAATAGGGTCCCGTTTTACCCTTTGTGTACGGAGCCCTAAAAACCAAGACAGTACTGCGAATAATACAGTGACGCATGCGTAAAATTACAACTCATTCTGTGCTTATCACGTTCACACGCAGACATTTACGCCATACTTACAAAGTTGAAACTACACCTCACTAACTGCACACACGTTTTCAAAACCTGAAACGTGAGGCCTCACGTCACTGTTGACAGCGCTATGTTTTGGTTTTTTCGTCATCACCCGATGCCTTGTTGTTTTAATCTCATACAAGCTGTTCGGTATAGTGTCAAGTCAATCTAGATCTTGGGTAGTTTGCTAGATTCGTAACAGTCTAAAAAGTAGGTAGGTACCTAAATACCTATATGTTTTTCTGTTCGTTTTAATTATATTATCGATGTTAAAATAAAAACCATAGCAATTGATTAAATTACTTACATCGGATAAATACGAAAAATTTTTGTTTTCCCATAAATGTAAAAGCTTAAATGAAAACCCATAAAAACACATACCTACCTACATTACTATAACGCTAAAACACAAGACAATCTAACAAAACTCATAACTCTTCACACTACATCCATTGCCGTCCACATACATCTTAACAACCATTTAACACAAAACCAGCAATGTACATTATCCACTACTTAACTCTCAAGAGATGCCACAAAGTTCCCAGGCATAAATGTCAGATACCCACCGCGATGGTATAAAGGTCGCGGCGCATTTGACATGAAGCTCGATAGGCTGCTGAACCGACTAATATACATAATAATAGGATGGGTTTGTCGAGAAAGTTATACCGAAGTTGGCTCTTAGAGTGGGTAAAGTTGGAGAATAAGTATAGGTACAGTAGACAGCCGCAATTTTATTTTCCTAATCAAGGTAAAATTGGGATGGGAATGGGATAGGGCAGGAGAATGATGAATCAACGTAAAATTGGAATGATAATGGCATAAGGGCAGGAGAATGATGAATCAACGTAAAATTGGGATGGGAATGGGATAAGGGCAGAAGAATGATGAATCAACGTAAAATTGGTATGATAATGGCATAAGGGCAGGAGAATGATGAATCAAGGTAAAATTGGGATGGGAATGGGATAAGGGCAGAAGAATGATGAATCAACGTAAAATTTAAATTAGAATGGGGTGAGGGCAGGACAATGATGAATCAACGTAAAATTGGGATGGGAATGGGATAAGAGCAGGAGAGTGATGAATCAACGTAAAATTGGGATGAGAATGGGATAAGGCCAGGAGAATGATGAATCAACGTAAAATTGAAAGTGCTTTTTTCCAGAATTCTGCTTTAGAGCATTTTAAGGGACATGTCTTTCATACGCATTTTTACAATTAATTATTAAGTAACATTTTAATTATTCATTCATCAATTATTTAGCTAGAATAATAAATGAGCCAATCTGCATAGGTTTTTTTAATGCAATCAATTCAATCGTTAATAGGATGCATTTTGACAACTAATCAGAAATATGCAATTTTAAGTAACTAGCTACATTTTTATAACAAAATACCAACAAAACTAATATGTTCGTTATAATTATAACAGAGATATCTTATTTATTTATCACAATTATCAATCAAATCAATCAACATATAAGTAACAATTTTGGAAGAATACTAAAACCTGGAAGGCTAACCAAGGTAGACTAGCTCTCGGAATATGTCAAAAATATAAGGTTTTTCTAACATGCAATTTGGCGATTTTATTAAAACAAAGTCGGGTTATTTACACCATTATAACTCAAGAACGGCTGGACCGATTTTTACGACGTTTCATTTGTTGGATTTGTTTCCGCCCCGAATAGAAGAATAACTATTAAATCATAGGGAACGATCACAAAAAAAAAATATGAAGAAAATTCATTTCTCATACATGAATATTGGACAGGGCAACGTCTATCTGGTCAGCTAATTATTTAATTAAATCTCCAAAAACATAATGACGCTTAGTTCTAGTAATTACTTTAGATTATTCCCTAAAGAGATGAAAAGTGTATTATCAATTTTCGGAGCGGGGACATTACATATGATTAGTACGTAGTAGTACGTAATGATTCTGCAATTTATTTCGCTTTTACTACTAAAAACAAATATTGTGGTGTAAGTCACCACAATACCTATATTAGAATACGACTTCAACGCGAACTACGTATATACTACTAATTCAGATACTACCTACCTAGTGCCTAATAAATGCGCACTGTTATTTTAGTCTAGGAAACACCTAAATTACATTTAGGTGTTTCGTAGTGTTTGTGCAAACGGGCATTATAGCCGAGCAAATGTATTTCTTTCTTTCTTCCCCTTTTCTCTATCTATTGCTGTCTGTGACCCATCTTTAGGAAAAGTTGAGTTCGTTCCGCTGTGTCTTCCTGGGCCAGACACGTTTCCGTTTGCTGCTGTCTGGAAAACCACTCTACATAAAAAAAAGTAATTAAAAAAAACTAAAAAAAACCCGATAGTCCGGTCAATTTAGACCAAAAAATGAGAGTGAAGTTACATAAAGTCCCAACAAGCTGAATTTCTGTGAAATTGTTCAAAATATAATTATAAACAATGTCTAGAAGTTCCCCATCATTCCCCTGTAAGGAAAAAATTTTATTCAAGGTCAAAGGTCAAAAAAATGAGTTTTTCGCGATTTTCAGCAAAACGGTAAGTTTTATCATAAAAGTACCTCAGACAAAAATTGTAGATCATAAAATTATCTATAAAAAATGTTTCAATACTTTTTTTCTTACGAGCCACCATTTCTGAGATATAACGATTCAAAAAGTTATAAAAGTTGTTATTAAAAAAAAAAAAAAAAGAAGCAGAAGTTTTTAAAAAGAGTAATTCAACTCAACAAGAAGTTATTACCAACGGCATCCGCTTTCTTCTTTCTATGTACGGAGCTCCTAAAAAAACTACCTGTTTAGATAAGCATCGATATGCATGTTTCGTTAAAAATACTAAAAATAAAAAACAAGTTCAATTAGCTTGTCTTCCTCCAACCTCAGTTGCTGCTCACCAACATCTTTTTCGAGTATATTACCAAGTTTAAGTGTGGCTTGGTTATCAGCTAGACCCTACAGACTGGGGTTGGAAGTTGGTCAACAATATATTAGAGCCAGTTCAAACTTTACTTCCACCTGCGCCGGAAAAACTGCTGAACACTATTTTTTGCAACTGCAAAAAGGGATGCAGTGCTAAATGTGGTTGCAAAAAAGTCGGACTGTCTTGTTCTTTGGCATGCACAAATTGTCAAGGCCGGTCGTGCTCTAATATTGAATCGCAAACAATGGAGGATTCGTTTGACTACGACGAAGTATCATGCGATACATCGCTATTGACGCAATTTACTTGCATCCAAAATGAAGATGAAGAAGAAGCAGGAGAAGAAGAACAAGAAGAAGATCAAGAAGAAGAACAAGAATTTGAAACTTACGAATAAGACGAATAAACTTCAACACTTTTTTTTTATTTACATCGCTTTTATCTTTCTCAATCTTTGAAAATTTCCGTTATTATGCAATAGTTTTACATTAAACAGGATCACAACTGACCCGTGGAGTAGGCCTACTGGGGAAACCACGTTAAAAAAACGCGCTAAGTACACTACCTCATAGGTGGCGTGAAAACGTGTGCATATTATGACGATAACAACTTTTATAACTTTTTGAATCGTTATATCTCAGAAACGGTGGCTCGTAAGAAAAAAAGTATTAATACATTTTTTATAGATAATTTTATGATCTACAATTTTTGTCTGAGGTACTTTTATGATAAAACTTACCGTTTTGCTGAAAATCGCGAAAAACTCATTTTTTTTACCTTTGACCTTGAATAAAATTTTGTCCTTACAGGGGAATGATGGGGAACTTCTAGACATTGTTTATAATTATGTTTTGAACAATTTCACAGAAATTCAGCTTGTTGGGACTTTATGTAACTTCAAATGTCTAAATTGACCGGACTACGACTGCAGTTAAAGTTAAGTTAAAAAAACTGAAAAGCTAAAAACAAGCCCATTTTAAATTAAATTAAATTTGGAAGCAGGCGGGACCCGTTTGTGTTTGAAAATATAAAAAACCGGCCAAGTGCGTGTCGGACTACGCACAATGAAGGGTTCCGTAGTTGGTATGAAATTATACCAAGAACAAACTTAACATTACAGTTGAAAAACTTGTTCTCCCATACATTCCAACAGTAAATGTAAGTTTGTACTCGCAAATTGAGAGATTTACCATGTTATTTTAAGACCACAAACTT